>JAOSBN010000002.1:38660511-38737108 GCA_027563595.1 Erythroxylum suave
TTAATAGACTTTGGTTCGTTTCTTTTAATCAGTCCATACATATATGAAACGAAAATCACTTTTTACCCAGATTTCATACCAGTGCAATATCTTTAAAAACAACAGAAAAATCAATATGCCATGGAGACAAAACCATCACGCAGAATGAACCATTATTAGCACACAAAATAAACAACCATGAAAATACCGTAAACGTAAACCATACAACCATACAGCATAATCAACGCAGGCTCTGATACCAAATGATAGACACTATAATGGATCGAACATAATAATAAAATGAAACCTGAATCCATAATGCTTAACACTGTTCTTCGAGTTTTCTATCCACTCTCTTCCTTCAGCCTTTCAAGGTTTCTTAATGGTGCAGAAACTTCCTTTCAGTTTTTGTGTTTTCGACAGACTAATGAAGGGAGAGGGAAAGGTAACTTTTAAACATAACCCTAGGAACTCTAATTAAACTTTTACAAAACCCAATCACAATTATCTTGGGTTCATATTATATTAGAGTCCATGACAATTAGATGGGCCACAATGAGTAATTAATAAAATTAATCTAACATGTTGGACTTGTTCATATCCATCCCGCAGATTAGTAGCTCATTATTTTGCTATTTGTCATAATTTGCTAATAATTAGGCTTGGGTATCATTACAGCTTATATGCCTCATCTTGGCCTACTATATGGGGAACTAACGGATGATAAGAGGAAAAGAGCTGAAGAAAAAGTTAATAAACTTGATGATAGCATCAACCGCCTGACCTTCAAGATAAGTTGCCTTCAATTGTGGAAAACAAACATTAAGGACAAAACTCTAAAATCATGGGAAAAGATTGCAGAATACAGTCTCAGTTCCAACTAGTAGTCGTACTATCTTGACTGCTTTGGATTTGGAATAAAAGAGTGTACAATGAGGAATAGTTTATGGATGTCTTTAGTTTATATATTTACTATTAGTTATTGCCATTTGTAGCAGAGTATTTATCTGTAAACCTTAGAGGCAGTTTGGGATGGTAATAATAAGTTGGGGTGTATCTCAGAAAAGTTCTTGAGTATTTGTACCCTTGGAGACCGCTGGGTTCTCTCTAACAAGCCTAAGTTATCATACTGTAAAAATGAGACATAAGGGAAGGAAAATTCTAAAATCTGGTGAACTACAACCAAACTTTAGTCTTACTAGGCCTATAACCAGATCTAGGGGACTTGATCATATCAAATTGGTATTAAAGCTAGTGGTTATGGTAGATTAACGTTCTTTCCAACAACATTTTGCATCTTTCCTCAAATTGTATGAAGAAGATCGTGCTAAAGATTGTCAGGAAAGGGGATAATACCTTGTAGCACTAGGAGCACAGCAACAAGAAATGGCTAACTGTTGGACAAATTTTCAAAAGATTTGTCTATTGCGAATTGGAGGGAAAGGTTGATGAAGAGGGAAGTGTCACTAGAGGCGGACATGAGAGACAGAACATTTGGGGGATGAAAAATCCAAAGGGGTGTAGTAGTTTCGCAAAAAAACTTCGATTTGTCGTAGTCGTTTCTAGCACAATCAAAAACCAGAAAAATTAAAAGCACAAATATAAATCAACACCAAAAATTTAATAATCCAGTTCGCACATCAACACCAAAAACGACAGCCACAAAATTACATAATCTCTTAAGCCCTTGTTTGGCTAGCATGGATTCTTTCTAGGGAAAGTAATCTTTTACCTAAAATTTCTAGTATTATGTTTGGTTCATTTTTTGAGTTGTCAGAAAAGTAAAAGCTTTCTCAATCTAGGGAAAGTAGTAACACTTTACTTAGTTTCTAAATTTCACCACCCCCATGGTACTTATATTACTTTCCTTAGGAATTTAATCTAAAAAATATAGTAACCAATTCAACCATTCCTTTACTCTCAATTCTACGACAATTATTTTATAATAATAATAATAATAATAATAATAATAATAATATAATTAATAAAATAGTAAAATTAATATTTAGGAGAAAACTAAAATTTATTATTATTATTAATACGAATCATAAAATTAAAAAGAAAAAGAAAGCTACTAATTATAATAATTAAAAATTGTTCATAATAATAATAATAATATATAAAAGTAATAATAATAACAATAAAATTAATAAGAATAATAAATTTAATAATAATAATGTAACTGATAAAAATAATAAATTTAGTAATAATAAAATTAATAATAAATAGAAATTAATAATAATAATTAATAATATTAAGAATAAATAAATTTAATAATAATGCACTATTTGTATTTTATTTTCAATGTTAGAAAAATTTTTGATATTTGATTTGATTTTAATATTTATCTTTATACTTGGTTGTGGTTTTTTAGTATTTTTCAATACTATATTTATGATATAACATTATTATATGATTAAAATATTACAAAATGAAAAAAAAATTAACATTTAATAATATAACTTGTATTACAAACTAACATTATTTAACATTTAATTTTTATTCGATTTGTAGGTATATAAATGAAAACACAAGTCAAAATTAAATTACATTCCATGAAGTACAATAGCATACCAAACATTATAATAAGAATTCACCTAACTTTCCCATTATAATTCTTATAAGTATCAAAACATGTGAATGTCTTTACTTTCTATAGATTTATTTTCCGAAGAATTAAATTCCAAATTTACTTTACTTTCCCACCAACTAAACGAGGCCTAACAAAAAAAATCAGTAATACCCAGAAAAACCAGCTGCCTAATTGCTCTCAATGGATGTTTAAAAGAGAGGAAAATGCAACTGCCTAAA
Source organism: Erythroxylum suave (assembly GCA_027563595.1). Taxonomy (NCBI): domain Eukaryota; kingdom Viridiplantae; phylum Streptophyta; class Magnoliopsida; order Malpighiales; family Erythroxylaceae; genus Erythroxylum; species Erythroxylum suave. Next base: position 38,663,302 of record JAOSBN010000002.1, read on the forward strand.
TCACCCAAAATCAACAATCACACAACCTCTGTTGGCTCTTAAAAAATGAATATGTAGTTGTCGAACAAACACATAATATCCATAAAACCCCCAACCTATACGACAATCATCTCCTATTTGGCAATAATTTATTTTTCAGAAATAATTAGAACAAAGAGAACTACCATAGAAGACCACCGTAGAAACATACGTAAGTTAGATAACCTCTTCACAAAGAAGTCTTCTCTTATTTAATTAATAGAAACTGCAGCACCAAGATGAAATAAGCATCAATGTGAAGTTAGCCTAAGAGCCCTTCTATCCAATTAACAACTAATGATAAGCGGCTCACGGTCATTAGTACGTCCACAGCGCAACCAACAAGAATAGCTATAGCCAACACTAAACCAAGCAATGACCAAATCACCCATGTAAGGAGTCCAGACGAAAGCCAGGAGTCCTAACTTGGAGTCACACACGCAAGGTGAACTTCAGCAATCTCACGATGTCCTCCAAATGCACAACATGTCATCCACACATTATCCTTTTCAAAATGGACTTCTTTCACACTTAAACAATTATCCAAAATTCCAATTCAAAACAATTATCCAAGATTTCAATTCAAATAATAAGAAAAACTTTGTTACACCTCATCTTAATTTGAATTTTAAGACTTGCATTATCTTGAAGATTCGATAATCAAAACTGCCAAAATTAAACAATGTTATATAATAAATATCTTAATAAGCTTCCCTTTTTTGGAATTTTTGTTACAAATAAGAAACTCCCCCTTAATGCAACATTAAGTTCCAAAGAACATCTATCAAATTCTTCAAGTTCAAAAAACATCTAAAGAAAAAATAATAAACAATCATCTAAATTTCTCTCCCTTATGATAAAAAGATGCCAAAAACAAGACTAATAGTTACGAAAATACCTTAAAATCTCTCTTTGAACTGAACAATCACCAAAAACGATATGATGTCTCCCCCTTGAGAAAAAACAATGTCAAAACAAGAATTCTTTAATTTGATCAATCTTAGCGAATAAAGAAACATGAAAATTCCTTCAATTCCATCTTTATAAGACTGATTAAAATCGTAAACCCATCTTTAAACATTGCCTCATGTACACATTAATCAACTGAACCTTAGAACCATAAATAAAAACTCAAAAAGCCTAAACGATAACTCCTTCGAAGCTTTTTTTTGTATTCTATTTTTAATAAATAACATCAAACTATACTTCAAAAATGTAAAGCCCATAGTCCCTGTGTCCCTCGAAGAAATTCAAACCTACGCTTATTCCTAGTCACATTATCTTAGTTATCAAATGTCTGGTTCATTTCTTCATCTGAAATAACCGACTTATCCTCAGTGTGAACAGTTTCTTCCAAAGTAGTAACTAATTGTGAATCTGGACAATTTCTTGTCTTTCCTTCACTATGTCTTTGTGCTTGCACTTGACTCTTTCTAACTCAAGAGTGCTTTGATAATATGGGTTGCTGCTGGAAATTTAATAGAGAGTGTCTAGATTTTTGGTTTTGACCCATTTCAAACATCATTTGTAACAACTTGTAACATTTTGTTCTTATATGTCTGATTACTCTACAAAAGTAATATATAGGATGAACCTCCAATTTTTCTTTGAGATTTCTCCTTAGATAGATCTGGTCGCACTAATTTTTTCATTATTCGACTTAGAACATTCAAATCTATAACACCTACACGTCATTTTTATCGCTTCTCCATTATTAAGCCTCTCTAACAAGTTTCAGGCATTGCCTCTAACTCCAATCAGCTACTTTACACTTCAAAAAGCCTTCGATTAATCTCCATTCTCTCACGCTTCCTCCATTACCAACGACAAACACTAAAATTCATCTATTTAGGAACTTTCAAATTTCATTTTTTCTTATTGATGATCCCATTAATATGTAATCTTAATTGTCATCATATTTAAGCGTTCAATTTAACATATTACATTTTTAATTGCATCAATTTAGCATTTAGGGGAATTAGGGTTTTATAATTGGGAATTCTTCAAATTCATATAAAATTCAATGAATTTTTCAAAATTGAAGGATCCTTGGTCCAATTTATAAAAACTTTAAGTTCTATTTTTTTTCAATTGCTTTAAATTATGCGTAATTTTGTCTAATTTGCAATTTATAGATTTCATGCCTAAATCAATTTTAGGAATTTATCATTATGCATGCTTTTTCAAAATTAAAGTGTTCTTCATTCAATTGATGATTGATTTAGACTTTTTAGACTGTGAATTGCCTTAAATTGTGTTTAATTACATTCCAATTAAAAATTTTGATAATCTTTATCTACATAAGTAGGCATTTATTCTTTATATAGTTTTTTAAATTTCAAAGTTTCTTCATGATTATTTTACATTTCCTTTATTTTGGATTACCCTACATTGTAATTCACTTCATTCAAATCGAAAATTTTTTCTACGTAAGCATTAGACATTTCTTCTTTGTAAATTGTTTTTCAAAATGAAATTATTTTAATTAAATTGATGATTTTTTTAACAATGTACTATGTTTAACTGGCTTTTTTTTAATTGTACCTATGATTTGAATTGCATCAATTCTTGGTACAAATAATCTTTTAACTATAAATGCACTAAACATTATCTTTCTTTTTAAATTTGCAAAGTTGTGAGTGTAGTAGTATTATCTTCTCAATCTTGTCGATGATCCCTCATTTCTAGCTTGTATTTCTTTCTAACACTTTCCCTTATTAGTAACTTTCTTTGAAACTCTCACAAACTAAAGGAAACTTAATCCTACACCTAGACTTACATGCGAGGTAGAGCTACCCACACATCCTCTAAGACCCCTAGGATTTGAGAACAATCTTTGAACCCTTTTCCTTCTCCCACATCTCCTAATGAGGATTAATACTTTGATACAACTTCTTATTAATTCCATAATTAAGCTTATTGAGAGCTATATGAAAACCGTGTCGTTTCCTCTACGAGTCTAGACCAATTTAAGGATTATATTTTTGTTCACTATTTTATTAATCAAGGGTGGGAATCCCTTTTTACCAAGACTTGTAGGATTAGTCCTAACAATGTTTGATTGTTTTACACTAATCTTCGTCCTAAAGTAATTAGTGATGACACTCATATTTTCTCTAAAATTCATGGTAGTGATATCCATCTTGCTTCTAATCTTATAAATGAGATCCTAGGCATTCCTATACCTGGACAACCTTCGTATAACAATTTTCATACCAAATACACCATACCATCTTTGACTAGTTGATTTTTTAATGATTCTAAAAAGAGGGAGAAATTTTTTTGTGACATTAGAGAAATGATATAATTCATGGGGAATCCAAATAGATTTTTATATTTTTTGTTAAACATTTCTTTTAATATTGAATTGTGCTTATGATTTGTTTTCTTTTTTTTCCTCTTATGCACGAATTAAGAGGGAGCCAATTATTATCTTGGTATAAGTTGTAATTTGTTTGACTAAATTTTTATAATAATTTATAATGTCACAAATGTCTTTCATCATAAAAAGGGGGGATATCGTTAAATCAAAGTTACAATCAAGATTTTAATGACAACTAACTATCAGTACTATTAATGAGCTTTAATGTTATTGATGAGAAGGGATATAAGAACACAATTTTACTATATCAAAAGGATTATAATACAAAAGATATTGTTTGGAATTTTCAAGATCAAGACTAAGTTAAGAGAAAGATCAAGGCTTATTAGCAAAGTATGTACCAAGTAACACATATCTCATATGACACGTATGGCCATAGAATTTATCACAAGTTGGCAGAACCATTCCTTCCCATCCAATTATCATTCTCCATTCATTCATCAAGGTGTTTCTTATAAATCATGGTTTAAGTTTCAACATTAATTTAAAGTTCAGAGCATTAAACTTGCTTTTAAAATTGTTTCGGGGGAAGAAAACATTATTGAATCTGAATATATATTTTTCTTTTGTTATTATTTTTCTCTTTTTCTTTTTTTCTTTTTCTTTTTTTTAAATTGTTTTCTAACTCTCAAGCCTAACACCACGCAACAACTAGGAGCATGACGTAAACATTATACACATAAAGGATATGATTTAACAAAATAGACAAATGTTACTTGGTAATTCCTCTTAGTTAGGTGTCAAGTTCTGGGGCTAAAGAAGAAGAAAAAAAAAGGATAGGGTTTACTACGTTTTTAAAATAAGAACAAAGAAAGGTCTTAGGCTCAAACGGGGACTACAAGTGATAATTCACTTGGTGGGATACTCAAGGAAATTGGATAGCAAAGGGTTACACAAACAATGTCTTAGTTTCATCTCGATGAACTAAATGTGGCTTTGATAGGAACTCAAATGTCAGATTCTGGCATGGAACACACTATACACGTACACACAAAAGAAATATGAAGTATATGTAATGTTGTATTCCCTCTTAAGTGGCTCAAAAATCTCACGGTTAATTTTGTGTAGTATATGTTATTACTCCAATAAGGTGTATTTTGCCGAGGGCCTATTTGATTCTAAGTGACTCAAGTTATGCTAGGATGGGAGTCAAAATATATCAATTAAGCTAAAAGCACTTAAAGAATTGAACTTATCAAATCACATCCAGACAAGACTATTTAAGGTGGGATTTACTCTATTATGCATGTTAATTGATGCATGAACATTCAAAAAATGAAAATAAATAAACTAACAGGTGCAACTAGTTACCACATGACAATGTCGTATCAGCAAGTAGACCCATGCAAAGCAACATAAACCATGCATGCAGAAAAGACAAAATGCAATTGCAACGAACATAGCATCATGGCATGCACATGTCCTATAATGTCACATCATGAAAAATCACAAAAAAATCAAAAGAAAGTGGTCTTCCCACCCCACACTTATAACTTACATTGTCCGCAATGTAATCAAAGACAAGACAATATAAATTAAAGTTCTGGAGTAAGGAAAGAAGTTACCAGGATCATGGTGACGGAGGAAATGGAGGGGGCTCGCTGTTGAAACAACAAAATAAGGTTGCTACATTGTGCTCTATCTTATAAATGATGCGCTGCAAATATGTTTGCTCCCGGTGTAATGTAGCAACCTCAGCAACAAGGTCTACAACCTTTCTTGTTGTTCTTTGTGGTCCAAAGTGGCCATAAGCTGATGAATGACAGAATTGGAGGATGGAAGGAATCTCTTCCTCAAGTACACATTGCCTTATGATCTGATCTGAGCACATCTTCCACTGATATGGGTCATCCCAGATGTAATACTTGGCCTCACTCTTCAGTTTATGTCGCTGTGCCCTCGTATTATCCTCTAAAAATCTATGTTCTATCAGAAAATTGACCAGGTCTGCAAACCATGGGTTATGACATGCCCTTGTCGTATCGACACGAAACAGCTGTTCATCGGGAAACTCACCCGAAATCACTTCTCTAGACTAGAAATCTGTGTTTATCCGACTTAGATGGTCAACGACAAGGTTCTCAGCTCCCTTCTTATCCGTTATCTCAATGTTAAACTCTTGGAGCAACAATACCCATCGAATCAACCTAGGCTTTGCATCCTTTTTGCTCAGCAAATATTTCAAAGTCGTGTGATCTTAATACACAATCACTTTAGTTTGCATTAAATAGGGTCTAAATTTTTCCAAAGCAAACACCATAGCGAAGAGCTCCTTTTCAATGGTTGTGTAGTTCTCTTGAGCTTCATCAAAGGTTCTTGATGCATAGTAAATTACATGCGGATTGCATCCCACTATTTGGTCAAGAATAGCTCCAACATCGTAATTACTTGCATCACACATTATTTTGAATGGTAAATCCCAATCTGGAACCTTGATTATGGGTGTCAAAACCAACCTCTCCTTCAATGTGTCAAACGCACCACGACATGCATCACCAAACACAAATTCGGCATCTTTTTGTAGAAGACAACTCAAAGGGTGAGCTATCTTTGCAAAATCTTTAATGAACCGCTGATAGAGGCCTGCATGGCCAAGGAAAGAACGAACTTCCCGCACACTTACGGGGTAAGGTAGAGATCCAACAACATCTACTTTGGCCCTATCAACTTCATCCCCCTTAGATGAAACCACATGTCCTAGGATAATTCCTTGACTAACCATGAAATGACATTTTTCATAATTCAACACTAAGTTAGTTTCAATACATTGTTTCAAAATTTTCTCTAAATTCTCTAGACAAGATGCAAAGGAATCACCGTATACAGTAATATCATCCATAAAGACCTCAATTATTTTCTCAACAAAGTCGAGAAAAATACTTACCATACACCTTTGGAATGTCGCCAGTGCATTGCAGAGTCCGAATGGCATGTGCTTATACGCGAAGGTACCAAATGGGCATATGAAAGTTGTCTTTTCTTGGTCCTCGGGTGCAACAGGAATTTGATAGAACCCTGAATATCCATCAAGACAGCAATAATGGGTGTAACTTGCAAGTCTCTCCAACATTTGATCAATAAATGGCAAAAGGAAGTGATCTATGTGTGTTGCAGAGTTCAGCTTCCTATAGTCGATGCAAACTCGCCACCCATTCTGAACGCATGTCGGAACCAACTCCCCATTATCATTTTTAACCACTGGAATGCCTGTTTTCTTTGGAACAACCTGGGTTAGGCTGACCCATTTGCTATCCGAAATAGCATATATCATATCTGCATCAAGCAACTTAAGAATCTCTTTCTTCATGATTTCCATCATCGAAGGATTTGACCGACGTTGTGCCTGTCTATTCGATTTGTAATCATCCTCAAGAAATATCCGATGCATGCAGATCATTGGACTTGTACCTTTGATGTCTGCAATAGTCCATCCCATAGCTTCCTTATGATCTCGAAGTACCCGGATCAAACTTTCTTCCTCCACCTTACTAAACTCATTTGAAATAATTATTGGAAGTGTGTCTCCAACACCTAAAAATGCGTATTTAAGGTGAGAGGGCAGTGGCTTAAGCTCCAGATCTGGCAGTTTCACTATAGATGGCAAAAGTCGATTTCTGGTAGATACCACATAGTCATGTCGTATCGACTCCAGTGAACTTCACAGCATGATTTCTTCATCTGCATCCGGTTTCCATTCAAATCATTTACTGCATGAAACAAACGATCTGGTAACACCCAATTTTTGTCCCAGTTTGCTAACTTTGGAGTTGTCAAGTCTTCAGTCAAGGCTACCTGCAAGGCATCACAACTACAAAAATCCAAAATTTTATCAACAAGGGGGTCAACACTATTTATGACAAAAGCAGATGCATAATCACTTTGGTGCTTTATTGCTTTATTGATATCAAATTTAATCACAGTACCATCGAATTCCATTGTCATAGTTCCAACGTGCACATCTATTTTTGTTCTTGATGTTTTAAAAAATGAACGTCCTAGTAAAATCATGGCAGAATTTCTAGTATTCTTATCATCCAGATTCAACACATAAAAATCAGCTGGAAATACTAATCCATCAACCTGAACCAGGACGTCCTCTAACACCCCTTCTAGAAAGACATTTGATCTATCCGCTAAGGTTAAGACAACCCTATTATGTTTCAAAGGACCCACATTCAAAGAAGTGTAAATAGATAATGACATTAAATTAATTGATGCTCCTAAATCGCACATAGCTTGCTCAATGCCTACATTACCTATTTTGCATAAGAGAGCAAACATACCTGGGTCACGCTCCTTAATGGGTAGCTTACTTTGTAACATTGCCGAGATTGATTCTCCCATGAACACCCTCTCGTTATCACGCACCTTATTCATTCCTGTGCATAACTCTTTCAAAAATTTACAATACTTGGGTACATGCTTGATTGCAGTCAATAAGGGGATATTAATTTCAACCTTCTTCAAAGTCTCAAACACCTTCATATCATCAGTGGCCTTCTTCTTCTTTGCCAATCTATGAGGGAAAGGTGGTTTCTCAGGGTTAGGCCGCACGATCTCGATGTTTGGGGCTACCTTTTCTGTTTCTATTGATACAACATGATCATGTCGTATCAACTGTTCCAGGTCTAGTGCCTCCAATTCCTTCCCACTTAAAAGTGTGATAGCATTGACATTATGCCCTGGGTTTACCTTTAGTTAGGAGGGTAACCTACCCTGATTTTCCATCCTTGTCATCACGGAGGCTAGTTGATCTATGCATGTCTCAAGAGCTCCAAACCTGCTGTCACTTTTCTCAATAAATTTCGTTAACAACATCTTTAAATCATCACCATTACCTTGCCTTGATTGTTGCTAGTACTGTCGAGGTGGATTGTACTGCCCTTACTGGTTATTTTCGTTCCCATACCTCAAATTAGGGTGATCACGCTAACCCGAATTATATGTGTTCGAAAAAGGATCATATTTTCAGTTGTGATTGCCATAATTACCCATGAAATTTACCGTTTCATCCTCTTGCAAGGTGGGCCATGCATCGGTTGGGCGCTCTTGAGAAAAACAAAGTCCACATGTTGAAGAAGGTTTGTGGACTTGTTGCATAGTGCTAGCGTTACCAATAAATTGCTCTTCCAACAAATCAATTAGTCTTTCCAGTTTGGATTCAAAACTAGAAGACCTTACCTCATACACTCCTCGCGTGGTAGTATTAGTGTGCTTGCTAAACTACTGCGAATTTGTAGCCATGACTGATATCAACTCTCGTATAGCTTGAGGGGTTTGGTTCACTAACGCCCCTCCACTCGCAGCATCAATGACTCTTCTCTCATCTTTTATCAACCCCTCATAAAAATACTAAATAAGGAGTTATTCAGTAATACTATGCTGTGGGCAACTCGCACACATCTTCTTAAATCTTTCCTGATACTCATAAAAAGATTCAGAATCATGTTGCTTCACACTACAGATTTCCTTCCTCAAATTCGCAGCTTTAGATGCAGGGAAAAATCTCTGTAAAAATAATTTTGCCATGTTAACCCACGTATTAACTGAACTAAAAGGTGGATAAAATAATCATTCTTTCGCAGCACCCTCAGGAGAAAATGGAAACGCATGAAGCTTGATCTGATTTTCTGTAACTCCTCGTGGTTTAAACCCATTGCAGATCACGTGAAATTCCTTTAAATGTCAATTTAGGTCTTCAGTTTGTAACCCATGGAATTTCGGCAATAACTGAATAAGTGCGGATTTTAATTCAAAACCATCATCCCCAATCAGATACTGAATGCACAAGGGTTGGGTGTTCACAGGTGGTGCGAGCATCGCTCGAAGTATCTCAGGATGTGCCTTTGCCATGTCTAGTTCTGAATCGGAATCTGACTCAGATGAAGATAGAGCGATCTGCTATTGTTCTAGTGGTGGCGTAAGAACTGTGGTGGGTTGTTGCCTACACAGTCTAGCTTCCTTCCTTAGTCTTTTAGCAGTTTTCTCTATCTCAGGATCAAACCAAAGTTCACCTACAGAAGAGGAAGGCTACATACAAAATACTAGAAAAGAAGTCAGAAACATAATTAAATAACTCTTTACATACAATTCCCCCGCAACGGCGCCAAAATTTGATAGGTTGTGAAACTACCAAAAATAAAAATGTATTTCCAACTCTCCAAGAACTAGGTAGCTAGTGGTGAATCGGGTCGAATCCGCAGGGAATTGATGCAGAGTTACTCAAATACTCAGAAAATAACAAATTAAAGGATTAATATTTCAGGAGATGTAGATAAAATAAAAGCAATGCAGAAAATTAAAAGAGAGCTATAGTGATAGATACGACATGAGCATGTTGTATTGACATAAAACATGTCTGGACAAGAAATAATAAAACGAGATTAAAACGCAATGGGCGAAAACCTAGCCAAGTTCCTTTTCAATTCAGCTTGAAATTCGATTATTGACATCATAAGATAAATTAGACAATTCAGATAGACAAAGTTATAGCCAAAGGTGACACACTCATTAACCAATCTTTTCTTACTTTATCGGTAACTCCCAGAAATGCCCTGACAAGCTACTTCCCTAATCTAAAGACAACCCCCAGGAAATGCCCTGACAAGATTAATCTCTAGTTGCATTAAGAATGAAAAAGACCCTTGTCCTAACCAATAAATTCGGAAACATCGTAATTTATTAAGTCAGATTATTTAATTTCATAGATTTTACCACCAACATACATCGTTCGCAAGATAAAACCAATTCGCTACTTTGATAGAATAATATTCACGACAATACTATCCTATTCAGTAATTTATTACTTAATCAATCACATAGCTCGTGACATTGCACAATAAATTAAGCAATAATAATCAAGCATGAGAATTAAATAAATATCTAAATTGTATAAACAAATAAAAACATAGTCTCACAAATCATCCATGGCTGAATATCCAAGCACCCAGACTAGAAAAGGGTTTAGTTGTTCATAGCTAACATGAGAACACAAGATATCACAGAGTTCATCTTATCTCCACAGCAAAATAACCTAAAGACTGCAATAACAATGGTGGTTAGCGGCTAACTACTGAAAACAGGAGAAGGAAGAGAGGACGTCCAAAATTAAAAGTGTGATTTCCTTATTCCATAAGGAACTTATATCCTCTCCAATTCATAACCCTAGCCAAAATTAAGAGAGATTTTCTAATTAATCTTCAAGTTGGACTCTTCATTATAGTTTCCCAGCTTGTATCTGGCGTCTCCAACAAAGATCTAGCCCAAAATAGATGACGATTGGGCTTAAAAGCTCGTCCGCAAATTCTACCCAGTGCCTGCTCGACACGACATGGTCATGTCATATCTGTTTCCAACACATAGCTTCTCCAAAACAAAACAAATCTCCTGCATTATGACTCCAATCCCCACTTTGGTCTCCTACACACATAACAAACACAAAAGCACATAAAAACACACAAATAATAAACAAATACATACAAAATGAATGCAGACTATCCTAGAAACCATGCATGAAATGCAACCTATCAAGGTCATTTCACATTGTGTATTATAGTTTGTGAGATCACTTTGTTAATTTGATGATTCAAAAAGCTCACCATGCATAATCATTCATCATAATTCATTTCATGAGTCTTTACATTTATCAAAAGGCATTAAAAGATTAAAGCTTTTGATTTTAATATAAAAACCTCTTGGGAAGTTTTTTAATAATATTTGGATTAAACAAATTGGTTTTGAGCATTTAAATATGTAGGTTAGCAGTTAACCAATATAGGTTAAAGTTTCTAAAATTGATGTACTATGACTTTGTAGCAACCTTGGTTGATGTATTGGTCAATCAATGTTTCGTATTGGTTGACTAATATATGTACATGTTAACTAATGTTCCAATGGCTAGTGATTATGCAGCTTTAATGCATATAGGTGGACTACTGTGCTATATTGGTCGACTAATGAGTCGAATATAGTTGTTGTAACAATTAGTTCTTGACTCTAACGATTATTTTAGGTCCCAAAATAGGTATTTTCACATTATTTTTAGCATAAAAAATATTTTGAGTGTTTTATATACACATTCCTAAGTATATTTCAATTATTTGAGCATCATTATCTCATTTTGAGTGTATAAGCCTTTTGTGATTATCAAAGCATCTAAGTAATTTTTTAGGAGTGTGTGAGCCTTTTACGATTATCAAAGCATCCAAGTGAGCATGAGTTGTAAGTTATTTTTTGGCTTCAAGATCATTGTTAGGGCACACACACACAGCACGCACACTTACCCACATTGTCTAATTTGTCAAACCTTTTTTTTTAAGAGAGCAACATTTCATTAAATCCTTGCTTTCAAGATTTCTTCTATTCTTTTAAATAATCATTCCTTTTGTATTATTTTCTCCGTTTACATTAAGATTTCATTTCTTTTTTTCATTATCATTTTTCAAATTACACTTTCATATAATTATATTTTCTTCTTATATCACAAATTTTATTTATCTTCAAAATCATGTAACTTAGTTTAGGCATCTTTAAATATTTTATTTAAGTCTTAGATCAAATCACAAAATCTTAAGAATTTGTCCAAATTTTTCTTAAAAAAATCAATACTTATATTTAATTTTGGATACTTTTATTTAATCCCTAGGTAAAATAGAAAACTCCTAAGCATCTAACCACATGTTTTATTTTCATTATTTTAACATGCTTTCTACACTCATGATTAATGTTACTTTTGAAAATCCTAAATTTTTAAAACCTTTTTAAATTTGTGTAATTGTTTAAGCAAATAAGTTAAGGTATCTAATACCTTCTGCATTTTATAGTTCAATTATGAACTCAAATCTTCTTGTTCTGATCTTTTTAGTGCCTTTCCTTAGATTTTTCTCTATCTTTCCTTGATAAAGTAGAGTGAAAACTTCATTAAATACATATTCGACATTTAGTCCTATCTTTGTTTGGAGCATGTAAAAAAATTAGCAATAGTTATGGTGATTCTAGTAGGGATTAGATGATTTAGCCATTTTTCAAGTCTTAAGTTTTGTCTTTTATGGAAGTTCTTATTCTCATTAAGTTTTTATTTTCATGATAAATTAGGTGTGAGGTCTATAATCGCATGGTTGTATGTTTTTTTTAATCACATATTATGGCTTTAATTATTTTCATTACCTTTTATGTTTTGTATTATAGGTGAGGTAGTTTAGGTAAAGTTTAAGGAAGGTTTGTATGATTCCCTTTTAAGACAATGAACACACCCAATTATATATACATTTTTATTTGTGTTCACCATACTTGTCCTTTGTGGTAAAACCACGTGTGTTTTAAATTTGAGGTTAAAATGTGCCCACTGGATCCGTATAACAATAAACATTATTTCATCCCTTTAAGATTCAATCACTGAGACTATGAGAGGTTGGACCCATCTCTTTTTAACAATTCACATAATCCTTAGCGATAGAACATTACCCTCAAAATGAGTAAACTATTTAACATAGACTTTTAACCTTTATAATACATTTGAGGGGAATCAACTTGTCGTTCTCAAAGCTTACTTCTCTTTATCTTTGTTTATCATGCATAATTTTAATAAACTAGGAGGTATTTCCTTTTTTGTTACTATATATTTTAAATCATGTAATATCAGGATATTTGTAGGATTCTCACTTTTTTTTAAAAATCATTTTGGAATGTTTTCTAAAATATTAAAACTAGGCAATTATTGTAGAAGTTATTATATAGAACTAGGCAATTATTGTAGAAGGCATAAATATTTCATTATATAAAACTAAGGAGTCATAACCTACCAAAAGTTCAAGAGAAAATGGGCGCAAAAGATAAAATCAACTACAGTATAATTTGGACATCTCACTTTTGATCACGATAAAAAATCAATATTATATAATGATAGATGCAGAATTGGGCAAGTATAGTTGTCGAAGTTGTACCTCATTCCAACGGACTACTCTTATCACAACACAAGTACATCAATGACTTGCTTGATCGATTTCAAATGACAAATTCTAAGCCGGTCATGACACCACTGGGGACTGATTCTAAACTCACACTCCTATCAGGCTCTACTATGGGCAATCCGACGGATTATCGTGCTTTAATTGGGGGCCTTCAATATGTAACAGTCACTCGGCCCGATATATCATTTGCAACTAACAAATTGAGCCAGTTTAGCCCTATAGTAGTACATTGGCAGGCAGCTCAAAGGTTACTTCGCTATCTTTTAGGCACAACTGATTAAGGTATACTACTTCGCTCCACTCCTACTTTGTCTATTCATGCTTGCTCCGATGCGGATTAGGCAAGTAACAAAGATGACTACACCTCCATCAGTGTGTATGTTGTATATCTTGGGGGTAGTCCAGTATCTTGGAGCTTAAAGAAGCAGCAAACTGTCGCTAGATCATCCACTGAGGATGAATATAGAGCAGTTGCAGCCACCGCAGTAGAGGTCCGATGGTTGTGCAATCTACTCACTGAGCTGGGAGTCTACACATCATATTGTCAAGTCATTTATTGTGACAATGTCGAAACAACACACTTGTGTTCTAATCCAGTCTTTCACTCACGGATGAAACACATAGCACTAGATTTTCACTTTATCAGGGAACAAGTACAATCCGGTTGTTTGCGAGTCACACACGTCTTATCCACTTACTAGCTAGCAGATGCTTTAACAAAGCCATTACCCAAAGCTCAGTTCATTCATCTTCGCAGCAAGATAGGAGTCTCTCAACGAAGCTCCATCTTGAGGGGGCATATAGAAGATTCTACAGAATAGTGATAGTCAATGTAATTATTTATGTCCATAATATAGCACCCACACTATAGGAGAGTCTTTAGCATTATTTGAATAGGAATTAAAGTCCTTGATTTTGAAATCCCCAGAATTGCGTCAACCGCCAATGTATATATTTGCACTTCTACATTGAATGGAAACCATCACTTGTTCTAGTCTTCATATAACATGTTTTGGTTAAGGTGATTGATATTGCCATTGTTACCTTCGAGAACAAAAATGAAGAAGGTAGACAAGCAGAATTCTTACCTCATTTTTCTCCAAGATCAAACTTATGGAGCAATTATAATTGAAAAAGCTTGAAGCTCAGGAGTTGAGATAAAAACTAGATTAAATGGCCAAAGAGCTCAAGCTTGATAAAGTCAAATCTTTTTTTGAAACATGAGTGGCTTAATTTGGAAAAGGAGAGACCTAATGTCAATAATAATATATTGCCTGCACATTTAGCTTAAGTTGGAGGGTAAAATTATCAAAGAAAGATTTTAGGGGTAATTAGATTTGATAGATAATCATATTAAATTATTCTCTTGTATTTGTATTTGGTATATGTTTCACTCTTTGTTAGGTACATAACACGAATGTCTATTGATGTGTACCATTTGCACATTTAAACAATATTTTAAATTCGACTTGTATTAAAATTTGAATTCTTTTCTTAAATGAATGACTTTGATATTTAGATGGTATTTTGAATGTTGCGGATGGTGATTGATTGGTAAATCCTTGGATATTTACTCAACTACTTTAAATTGCCTTGTGAATTCTTATTTATATGTCATTATGATTTAATGTTTGGTTGAACCAATGCAAATTAAGTGTGTATACTTCCAAATGACATAAGATTCAAAAATCTTGTGAATGGCCAGTTGATATGATATTCCTTTATATATCCTTGTCTTCATAGCCACATAATTGTAATATTAAGGAAATAAATGTATAAAAATAGTTTAGATGAGTGAAAAAAAATGCTCTAATGTTATTAATAAAAGCCTTTCAAATTAAGATAATGACACTGTTGATAAACCTCGATTTAAATCCCTGAGACTCTTTGAACATAATTTCCCTTAGGTTAAAGAAATGAAGTTTCATCCCAAATTCAACAATTGTAGAACATAAGTGTCATTCAAACCTAAGTAGAAATATAGATTATAAAAAGGGTTATGACTATTTATCCCAAAATGCAAAGATCATAAGAAAATGACACAAGACTTGAAGAAAGTAATGTTGATTTACTATGGCAAGGGATCTGACTCAATACATCATAAAAATGTGGCGTTAACACAAAAATTATGGCTTTAATTACAAACATTATTGAAATTCTAGACAAAGTCATTCCCTAATTTGAATGTTTAGTCTGCTTTGAATAGTAAAGACCAAATATTATCTCAATAACAAGAAGTTAAAATTGTTATGTTATTTCCTACATATAGGTGATGCCATTATTAAGCATTTGCTAAAATTTCAATCTCGATGACAAATTTTGATTATCCCATCATAAACACAAAAGAAAATAAATAATAAATAAGAAGAAAGAAAAAGAGTGAAAAGGTGAGGAATTTTCTTTCTATAAACAATACTTGTAAATAATAGCCCATATTTTAAAAATCAAAAGTTATTCAAGATAAAAATGTAAAAAATGGAAACTTAAAGAAAACTTAGAGCTTAACTTGCTAGGCCTAAAAGCTGATAAGCTACAACCTAGGAAAAAGTAAGAGCATGAACAAAACCTAAATGAGCTGTAGATTGGTTAAAAAAAACGTGCCTCCCAAATAGAAATTTCATACAAAAGAAAGAAAGAAAGAAAAAGGTCAAAAACTAACAAATAACAACTTATGGAAAAGTTAGAAACTTTATAAATAAATAAAAAAGGAAAGAATTTTTTTTTTGCTAGGTTATAAACCAATAAACAATGACCTAAGCAGATCAAACTGTTAACACAAATAAGACTGAACATCATTTGTGAAACACAAATAAGACTGAACATCATATGTGGCAAAAGGATTCTTTTATATCAACAACAAAAGTGCAAGCTCATAAAATAGTTAACCTTGTAGTAGTTGCATAAAAAATAGTAGAAATTTCCTTTAAATCATGATTTGAGATTTTTTTGTCAGCTTTCCCCCTCTTATGTAAGGGAAGGAAAAGTTTAAAAAGACCTTTTGTAAAATAAAATTGTAAGATCATAATAATTTTTTAATTTATAAGATTTATGATCATCTGTCATGATCCAATGTAGGGGTCACTTTGTAAGCTAGAACATTTGTTTAAAGAATGAATAAACTAAAAATAGTAATAATATCACACCTTATTATTAACTGAATTATTTTGAATCTTTATCCTTTTATTAGAATTCAATTGTGAGACATAATTTTCCAATCACTAATCTTGAAAATAAATTTTAAAATCCTCCTTTATTTCAAACATTTTTATTTACTTAATGAATCCTCCTTTATTCCAATATTCAATTCAATTTTAAAACGATTAGCATTGTTAGTTATATAAGAATTGATCAAGTTAATTTCTCTAAATTTAAGGATTGAATATAATATGATGGATTTTTTATTAAATATATAACATTTGGAGATGACAAATTTTAGTAGAAGAATTATAAAAAAGATCTATTCTAAAGTGCTAAATACAAAAAGTTTCATCGTCATTAATTATGGTTAAATGCTTGTAATCCACTTTGGGTCCTTTATCTAATTTTCGTATATAAGATTTATAGCTAGATTCTTGGAAACAACCTCTAAGTGTTTACTCCTAATCTTTAGTTAGATACCGATAAACCATGTTGGATATTTTTGACATTTCCTATAAAGTTGGACAACATTTATTGCAATTTTGTTTCAATAACTTATCGATGAAGCTACTTAAACTTCATTTGGATAATGATAATAAAATGACACAATAATTGATCTAAGTCAATGGGTCAAAGTTCAGGAGAAAAATGGGCCTCGATCAATATGGACCGGACCCATATCGAGCCTGTAATAGGGAAGCTCGACATGGATATTATATAAAGAAGTTAAGGTCTCCTACAATTGCTCACTTCATTCGTAAACGTAAAATTACTTTGACCCATTCAGAGGTTCACATTTTGAGAAAACTGTAGAAAGACTTTAATGCGTCCCGGTGAGTTATTTCCTGAAGGGAGCGGTGGATTCGCGCTCGTTTTGGCCTCAAAAAATTAGTTTGAAATTATGGAATCGAAATCAGGTATTTTTTGCATTTTTTCATTTATTTTCCTTTCATGTTTAGTCCGAGATACGTAACTAAGGTTCTGTTACGTATTACAAGTGGAATCAAAGTAGTGACGTATTCCTGATCAAGTGGCTAAAAACAAATATTTTTTGGCCTTTCTCCAAAAGGTTCTTTGAGATTTAACTTCCTTTTTTCAATTTTTTCTTGCTTATTGTTGCATGAAAGTAGTACATATGTATTTAGCCTTGAACAAAGGTCGAAAACGAGCCTTAAAGAGCAAAAAAGGGTTCGAAACTCACTGGAAATCACCTAGAATGTCAATTGGCGATGGAGAACATCAGGTACACAAGCCCAATGCATTAATAGTGCACGCTGACGATAGTAACACAATGCCCTGCTGACGTCAATGCTACAGTGCTGATGTCATATAGCACACTATTGGACAAAAAAAGAAGGAAAATTTTTAGAATTCCCGTAAGGGTGCCCTCGGTCCTTTTAGGTCAGTTTTTAGGTTTGAGAAATTTATAAAGTGAGTTTTTTCATTTTTATAGATTAATTACATTGGTAATTTCACTCTAAAAAAAGGAATTAGGACATTCAAAAGTCACTTTTGAATTAATTTTCATACAACGAAATTGCCATAAAGGAGATATATGAGGTTCTCGTATCTCGGCTGGTCATTCTAATGAGATTTTTTGCTACGAAAGTCTCAAATAAAGTTTTCAGAGAATGTCTTTAGCACTAGTGTGTGATAATGAGATTGTGCATTCGGGCTTTGCATTTATTGATGTTACACTATTACATACCATATGCCTATAAAGAATGTGAGGATAACATAAAGATGCTTCTCTTGTATTTGTGGACTTTTTAGGTACTAATTAGGATGTAATCACTAAAGTGGCCTTTTGAGTCAGTATTTTGAATTGTTCTGCTTGCATGTTGAGTGATGTTTCTAGTCTTATGTTTGGTTATTCTGCCCAAAGGTGTTGGCCTTACATAAAATTTTGAGATGTGCATAAAGGCAATAGATGGAGGAAAGTCATTGTTTGAATGATCTATTCTCCGAAAGGTGGTAGAGTCACGAGAGTTGATGGTTTTTACTCTTATCTCTCTTATGTGGAAGTCTAATTGCACATATTATGTATTCAGCCCAAAGATGTTTCCTAATATGTGTGATTGTATTCTCGGTACTAATACTATTTAAGGGCTTTGAGTATCACTATTACCCACATTTGTGCTAATCTTTACATTGTCATTTTGCAGTCACTTTTTCAATCAACAGTTGTAGTGTCACTATTGAAACCAACCCTTATTGGTTTCAATTCTAAGAAGTGGATAGAGGATGTCTTGAATGCTATAGAGATGGCTAAAATTGACATGGCCATTCGTATAGAGAGACCATCCCCACCTCCATCCAGGAGCTCGAGAGCTCATAAAGCAACTTATGCAGCCTAGGATTAATCTAACGGATTATGTTTAATGACCATTAAGACATCTATACCTGATCATTTGCTTAGTGGACTTCTAGACATAGACATAGTGAAGGAGTTTCTTAGTAATGTCTTCCACAGGTACACGATGTCACTTAATGCTAAGACAAGTGCCTTGATGAAAGAATTGTTCTCTATGAGGTACACTGGAAAGGGGAAAGTGATGGGGTACATATTAAGAATGATCCATATCCATGGTAGATTAAAGATGCTAAATCTCACTCTTCCTGATGTCTTTATGGTTCACCAGACTCTGAGCACACTCCCTTCAGAGTTTAGTAATTTGGTGATGACATATTGCTCATAGGATGAGGAATGGGACTTCAATGCTTTGATTGCCCATTATATTGCTAAGGAGAAGAAACTCAAGATTGTTGCTCCTATAAAGCTCAAAGGAATTAAAGGGAAGACAAAGGTGAAGTTCGCTAAGTTCAAAGGTAAAAAATGTAAATCTTCTCCACATGGTGATGCTAGTCAATCCATTGTTGGTAAAGGTCCTGTGGACATAAAGAAGCCAACAGTATGAGGCATAGAATGAAAGACATAAACCATCAGGTAATTCCTTGGCTTATCAATTTATGAATCTAATTTTGTGATAGTCGCATTAAGTTATTGGTGACCAGATAGTGGAGCATCTGATTATGGCGCTTCCATACTGCAGGAGTTCATATCTAGGATAGAACCAAACAAAGGGAAGGAGAAACTGATGGTTGATAGTAATGAAGAAGAAGTTGTAATATCTATAGGTGATGTATGTACTGAACCTTGTTACGAGGTTCAATTTGGTTTTACACGACATATTTTATATGTGAACTTTGTATCAATTTTGGATAAAGAAGGTTAAATTTTTTTAACTAATGCTTCTGTTATATAGTTGTTGTTTAATGTAAAGCATAATGGTATAACTTTCTTGTCATATGGTTTATATAGAATGTGTATTATCCCAAATTAGATATATGCTTCTTCGTATCTTACCAAACAAGTCAAGAAAGATGACCCTAATAAAAGATAAGTCATACATGTTATGGCATAAAGGTAAGCCATATTTCCAGAGCTAGGGTTTAGAGACTAATTAAAGATAACATTCTCCTAATTCTAGATTTTGATGATCTGAAAACATGTATTGATTGTTGCAAGTGTAAGTTGACTGAAATAAGGAAAAAAGAGGTCTACTCGTGTTTCTAGCTTGTTGAGTCTCATATTTATGGATATGATTATACTTATATATTTTCATTATGCAATTCTAGATGTGTTCTAAAATTTGTTGATGATTATTCCCATTACAATTTATGTGTCCTTGTTTAAAGACTGAAGGTTGAGAACCGATTGGAAAAATCCATCAAGATAGTCAAATCTAACCATCGAGGAGAATATCATGGCAAACATGGTGTTTCAGAACATGAAAAGGTTCATTTGTCAGATGTGTGGAATCAATTGGAATAGTGACTTAGTTTATTATGTCAGATAGTCCTGAGCAAAATGGTGTGTTACCAAAAGGCGAAACCATACCTTAAAAGACACAAAGAAGACAATACAGAACGGGACTAATTTATCTAATTATCTGGAAGAGTGAAAACCTAGCCTTACATATATTCATGTATGAGGCTACCCTACTGAGATAGAATAATCATTATAAAGACAAATTGCATGCCCGTTTCGCTCATTAGTATTTAGTCGGATGTCTCGACCACTCTAAAAGGTACAAATTTTGCTGTGAAGAAGGAGGGACGAGAATAGTTAAATAACAAATGGCTAAGTTTTTGGAATATGATGTCTATGATGGTGTTGGGCCTTTTGACCCTTCAGATGATAGTAGGATAGATATTACAGTTATTACATATTTGCCACCCATATAGTCAAGTCTAGTTGATCAAGGTCTAAGTACCATGCCTGTGCAAGAATAGGAACATACCTGTAAAACCAAAGGTTCCTGGAGTACAAGAACTAATGCAGTTGCATAGATCAACTAGAGTAAGATGACTTGCTAGCCCATCTGATTACATAGTCTATTTGGTGAACATGACTATAATGTTAGACATGTTTTTGATTCAGTTACTTGTACAGAAGCTGTTTCTGGACCTAATATGGATTTGTTGAGGGATGCAATGACTGATGAGATGTAAGTCATGAAACATAGAAGGTGTGAGAGCTAGTTGATTTGCCACGGAACTGTAAACCCTTCAGTTATAAATGAGCTTTAAGACCTAAAGGATTTTAAGATAAAGTTCAACGATTTATGGGCTCACTCAATTGCCAAGTGGTTCACTCAAGAGAAAGGTTTGACTTTATAGTTACTTTCTCACCTGGATACATTATGAGTGATTATGGTAATTGTAGCTTATGATGTTATACGGTCACATCAGATGGCTGTCATTTTACTAAATAAAGACCTTTATGAAGAGTTCTATATGGAACAACCTCAAGATCCAGATGGAACGAACATGATTTTTATGTTAAGCAAATCAATATATGGTTTAAATTAAACCTCCTAAAACTATTACCTTATATTTGATGAGGTTGTGACCTCTTTTAGCTTAATGAAAAATAAAGTTGATTGATGCTTGTACTACAAGGTCAAGAGGAGTAAAGTTATCGTCCTATTATTGTATGCAGATGATATATTGCTCACATCAAATGGCTTGACCATAATGTATAAGGTTAAGCAACCTTTGGTCAAGCATTTGACATGGAGGATGTTAATTGGTGAAGCATCTTTTGTATTAGGTAATTAGATTCACTAGGACATATCTCAATACTCATTAGGTTTCTCATAGAGTGTATGCATTGAGCGCTAGTGTTACAAAGGTTTAATATGTCAAACTATAAACCTATTGTAGCACCAATCTCTTATAATGAGAGATTATTTTTGGCATAATGTCCAAAGAAAAAAGTGTATTCTAATGTGATCGATAACTTAACTTATGTCCAGGTGTGCACTAGGCTGGACGTTGCATTTGTTATTGGACTACTGGTTGATATTCAACTAACCCAGCGATAGACCACTGGAATGCAGTTAAATGAGAGTTGAGATACTTAAATGGAACCAAAGATTATATGTTGACATGTAGAAAAGTTAATAGTCTAAACCTCGCATAGAATCTACATTCAGAATTTAGCTATGTGTCTAGATAATCAAAAGTCCACTTAATGTTACATTTTTATGTTTGCAAATGGTACAATGTCGTGGAAGAGTGTCAAGTAGACACATGTGACTTTCTCGAATATACATGCAAAGTGCATGTTATGGGGTCACTACACAGACAATTTGGCTCAGAAACTTGAAATCTGAGTTGCCTATGGTTAATTCAGTGGTTAGACCCATTCAATTGTACTGTGATAATTTTGTTGCTGTGTTGTTTAATAACAACAATGAAGATATCGAAAGGTTTATGTATTTAGAGGTCCAATATTTAACTATAAAGGAGTTGATATGAAAGTGACATTAAAATGGGGCATTTGAGTACTAAGGAAATGTTAGCTAATCCTTTAATGGAAGAGCTTCACCTATTTATGTTTGGAAGACAAGTATATAACAGTATGAGTGTATGGAAGTCTTTAGACACTATCAGTTAGGGATCATTATGTTTGCTCCTAGTATGATTATACATTTTGATGTATTATGACAGTATAATGATTGATCAATAAAGATGATCATCATTTATCCTCAATGATACTAGTTATTGTGCATTGTTATAAAACATTTAATAGTCTTAAGATTTATATCAATCTTAAGCAGTTACAAGTCATTGGGTATATACATAGATTGACCTTAGGCCTATATCATTAGGACACAAACATTTTAATAAGTATATCCATGGATTTTAACATGACATAAGCGGATATAAGTGCTTAATTCTATAAAAGTTCTTTGATGCAGTTGAGCATTCAATTAGAGAGCATAAACGTTTTCTCTAATGTAGTTTAGCATCTAGTGAGAGAAATCAAAATTTCTCTAATGTTGTTTAGCATTCGGTGAGAGAAAATAAGATTTTTCTGATGCAGTTTCATATGTGCAGTTGAGCATAAAGGTTAGAGAAATCGAGACCTACAAACGAAGGTGATACAGTTTAGATCATAAAAATATCATCTTAGTTTCCCACACTTCATTTTTCCATTTGTTTTAGTAAGGTATTAGATATAAGTGATTGTATTAAATATGTGTCACACATGACACATGTATTTGATACTTTTCAGTATTGAAAGCCTTGCGTGACAAAATGATGGACTTTCGTTATCTTTAGATCAAATGTTTTGTTTTTAAACCTAGTCGACTAATACAGTAGCATGGCGTAACTGAGTTTTCAAACTGTTTTAAGCTTGAGTCAACACTGCAATTAAGTATTGTCCAAGGGGGAGAATGTTGGATATTTTTTACATTTCCCGTAAAGTTGGACAACATTTAATTGTAATTTTGGTTTTTTAATAACTTATCGATTAAGTTACGTAAATTCGATCAGGATAAAGATAATAAAGTGACCCAATAAACGATCTAAGTCAATGAGTCAAAGCCCAGAAGGGAAATGGACCCTGATCATTATAGACTGGACCCATATTAGGCATGTAATGAGGAATTCTGATATGAATGTTATATAAAGAGGTTCACGTTTTGAGTATAGAAAGGCTTTAACACTCCCCAGTAAGTAGTTCCCGTGAAGGCTACGATAGATTAATGCTCGTTTCAGCCTCGAAAAGCTCGTTTGAAATTATGAAATCGAAATCAAATATTTTCTGCAATTTTTCGTTTATTTCCCTTTCATGTTTGATCTAAGATACGTAACTAAGGTCGTGTTACAAATTACAAACCACTCTAGGTTCATAGCTAAATGCCCAAAATCCTGTTTGTATCTCTTATCTAATTTTCATCTCCAAAATTCTTGGCTAGATGCGTGAAAACCCTTTAGGTCTTTAATCTTACAAGGCATTTGGTTCACCTGGAAGAATAGATAAGGTGATTCTTTAGGAATAGAATATAATATGTATTATTTAGTTTGATTTATTCCTAGTAATTTCTGATGATGATATAATGTCAATGTTTAGTTTGAAAACAAAAATTTGGAATAACAAATGAATAACTAACAAAATTAAAGACCAAAAAATCTATTAGTCCCCACTAACATTATTATTATTATTATTATTATTATTATCATCATTTGTTGTTGTTGTTGTTATTGTTATTAAATTTCTTCTTCTTCTTCGTCTTCTTCTTCTTATTCTCATTATTATTATTATTATTATTATTATTATTATTATTATAGCTAAGTAATTACATAGATTCCTACAAGTATGTAGAACCCTTTCCAGGTATATAATCCCCATCTTTAATGCGAGGGCTCCGGCTCAGCAGCAGGTGGTCGGGCTGAGTTGATCATTTGCAATCCCTATTGACATTTAGTCCCATGTCTGTTTATATCATCCAAAAAATTTCTTCCACAACTGATGTCATAGCATACCGGAAACTCGTAGACGAATTGATGTATTTGACCACAAAAGGCCTAACATTTTGTCATTCAGTGCAACAAACAACTCTGCTAATTCTTGGACTGCTCTACTAGTCAACAGTTCAGGCCACCATAAAGAATAATAAGGCATTTGAAACGAAGTCCAGGAGAAGGGTTGTGACTTGCTCTTAACTGAACTTTGCCTTTTAAGAACTTGCAGATTCTTATTTTATTTTTGTGATAAACAAATCAACCCTTTTTATATTCACAACCCGGTTTTCCATAAACGATCAAAATATATAGAAATTGACTACCATATAATTAGAAATTAAGTGTATGTTCTCCGGCTCCGGAGAGGTGTTGAAGTAGAGTCAACTTCAAAAACTCATCTTTAGTTCAGATTGCAGGCTTCAACCTTTCTGCATGAAGCTGGAATCGCTTGTAATCGCCAGCCAGTCATATGGCAGTGAATTTGTTCCCGAGCTTTATAGATACCGCCCGTAACACTATGGAGCTAAAAGGTATAGTATTCGAGCATTTGCCAAAACTATTAAGAATACGAAAAAGAGAGAAAGAAAGCTACAGATAGATAAAGAAGGAAAAAAAAAAGTATGGTCCAGCACAAGTGATGACCGAGTCATTAACAACCTATGAGCTAACGTTCACAACTGGAGATTTACAGAGTCGTATTCATGAAGAGTTCAATCCTTATCCGCCAATGCTTTTTTGCAGTTTTGAGTTTCACTTTTCCTTGTAATTAAAGTTGTACAATCACCAAGATTGTTCGACAGTTGTTAATTACAAAAGGCAACATGAAGCGGAATCTTTGGAAAGTTCAAATGTGGCATACGCATCTACAGGAGGGCTAGCCAACTCTTTCCAGCTGTAGATAAAAAATGAATAAAGCTCAAACTTCCACGTGATACGTTGACATTAAGCCCGAAAGCACAGGTGATACTCGTTATCCCTGGAAGCTACATGCACATTACCTGTACCCAACCTTAATTGTCTTGGAGAAGGTCCTTTCATGATCCCTGGAAGCTACATGCACATTACCTGTACCCAACCTCAATTGTCTTGGACAAGGTCCTTTCATGATTTCATACGTGATTAGCTTTAGTCATACCCTTGAGGCCTTGACTGGCTCAATCAAGACAAATTCAAAGAAACCTTATCAGCAGCCACATTTTCTTCGCTGAGATACACTGAACAATTAATGACTGTTTTATTCGGTCTTCTGTTTCAAAAGTAGATCAATTTGCAAACAACCGTTTTGAATATTGAAAATTGGAAATTTCCCATTCTTGTGAGGGAAAAGGCATGACTTTTTGCATAATCTATCTGTGCACTTGCGTCCACTGGTGGGGTCGAAGAAAGAATCAACTGGGACCTCATGAAACATTAGATAAAGCAGCCAACTATAAAGTTGATAGGCCGACTTCTTCTCAACAACCCTCAGTTATCAAGTCTTTTTCTCACTCTCTATCTGTCATTATGTCGATCTATGATTTCCCTGTTCAGTTTATACAATAAGGTGTGGTTGGTCGGTCAGATACAATTAATCATGAAGCACAAGTTCAGAATGCTATTACTTTAGTTTATCTTTAATTAAAACTTAGTAGGATAATATATATAAAAAAGTAATCATGCGAATCATTTGAAAACACTCTCTCTGTTAATTAAGGGCCTATTTAATTGAATAATAATTAATAGAATAAAATGAAACATAACACACTTATATTGTTTAGAGGGAAGTTTTGTAATAGAATGAAATGAAATGAGATAGAAGCGGAGGGTTTTATGTTACATTCCACTCTATTTTAAATAGTGAAAATAAAAAATATCCAATTCGGGAAGTTTAGAATAGAACGTAAACTAATAAATATATACTAAATAATGTATCCTTAATAATTTTTCATAATATCAATTATTTCTCCTTATCATAATAACAACCAACACATTTCTATATATTTATTATTTTTTCATAATACTAATTATTTCTCCTTATCGTAATACCAATTATTTCTATATAAATAAAAATATAAATAAATTATTTTTAAATATAAATCACATACAATAGAATGAAATAAATTTTATTAAATAAATAATAATAATAATTTATATAATCAATAATAAATTGTATATAATTAATAGTAAAATAATAAAAAATTTATTATTTTAAAATAGAAAATATATAAAAAAGTATTTGTTACATTTTTGTCTTGATTTTGTATATATTTTCTATTTTAAATAATAAAAATTTATTATTTTATTATTAAAGTCACAACCGTGACTTTTTAATTAGACATAATTTATGTTTTAAAATCATAACATTAAATCTCTTGCAACAACTATTTTAATGCAAGGGATATAGTAGTCATTTATTATATATTATATTCCATTCTATCCATCTTCCAAACAACATTTCAGTACATTATATTATGGTCCCTTCCATCACTCCCAAACAACTTTTCACTATATTAGATTTCATTTCATTATAAATCGTTCCGTTCCGTTCCATTAGATCCTATTTCATCCAACCGAACAATTCTAAGGGGAGAGATGCTTAACACTGAACCTTTTATTACATTCACATCAATATTTTAGCTTTCAAATAAATCATAGGATACAGATATAATCATCCTTTCCTACCTAAGAAAAATAGCTAGAGAGAAATTAATTTAACCTCATTGACTTGATGCAAAATCAACTTGCTAAATGAAAGATAGGATATTGATTATGGCGGGATTGTTTTGGCCGACATAGAAATTCAATGGATGACTCGCACGTGATCTAATCCAGTTATCGTGTTGAATTCTCACGCCCTTGCTTCGGCCAAACTGTAACTGTAGCTATTAAAATTGCTTTTGAATCTCTACCGACCTGCGGGCTACCACTCATACACAGAAACTTCTTAAACACTAATTGTCTCTGAAAAGATATTTTCTATAGTTTCAACTCTTCAATCCTTTACAAACCCACCTCTAGATCGCTTAATTCCTGAGTTTTTGGTCTTCAAATTTGATTTTTGAGTGTTTACATCTCTAAATTGAACTGAAAGCCAGTCCTTTGAAGCAGCTAGCTGTTGGGTGTTTTTGGTGTCAAGATTAAGTCTTTCCAGACTAGGTTTAAGCTTTATTTTCCCTCTCTCGTTTCATAAACAAAGAATTCAATATGAAGATCTATTTCGTCTGGTTATAGTCCAGAAAGAATAAGCTTCCTGTAAATTTTTAAGCTTTCTCCACTTTTATTTGGTGGGTGGGGTTTTGTTGAAATGGAAACTAAGAACCCTGTTAGGTTCACTTTATTAAAGCAATCGTCTTTAGCACCGGAGAGGAACAGGGACGATGTGGGTCTGGAGCATGATGAATCGGGGGAGGTTGATCCGGGTTTGCGTTTAATGTACTTGACCAATGAGGGGGATTTGGAAGGAATTCGAGAGCTCCTGGATTCGGGTGTTGATGTCAATTTTAGGGATATTGATGGCAGGACTGCGCTCCATATTGCGGCCTGCCAGGGGTTGACGGCCGTCGTCGCTTTATTGCTCGATAAAGGGGCACAGATTGACCCCGAAGATCGGTGGGGCAGCACGGTAAGTTCTCACTACTATTTATTTTTACACTGTGATTGTAATTTTGATTGTAATAGATATGGTATCAATTGTCTTCTTGATATTTTTGTCGAGTTTTAACCATGTGTATGTGGTTATGTCGAGTGGTAACGTAATTGACTTCCTCTCAAGTACAAGAAGTCGTGAAATGAGAAAGGGAATCTGTGTTGGGAATGGCAAGTATATGGTTTTGATTTCTTGGGAACAGAAGGGTGAAGCAAGACGTTGAGGTGTAATTTTGGTGTCAGTTCTGTATACAGAAAGTTAACGAACAATCACTATAAGTCTGTTCATATAAAATGAACGTACAATCACTATATGTATAAAGACTTGCGCTGTTAATCCCATTAAGGCAATAGATTATGGGTTGGAGCACCCTGTACTAGATAGGGTGTTCCAATCCTGTTCCTTTCTATATAAATGTGTCAATAAGATTTGATAGAACAGTATTAGAACTGGTTAACTGAAACGGAGGATCTGATCCCATAGATTATGCACAAGTATAATTATGAACAGTGGACACCTTACCGCGGCACTAATCTTATGCTTCATCGCATTGTTCTGTTCTCTCTTTCTATCTCCTCCGAGATAGGAATAGAATTTGATGTGTAGCTAAGCATTCAATTTTTTTGCTCCAACCATTTCAGATCTATGTCATTTTGAATGCAATCTAATGCTAGTTTTAACAGCCTCTTTCTGATGCCATATATTATAAAAATCATGAGGTGATCAAACTTTTGGAGAAACATGGGGCAAGACGTCTGGTATGCTTCAATTTTGGTTGTTCTGATGCCATTCTTTTGTTTCTTTATCCTGTTTCACCTAATTTAATGTGATCTTATGATAATCTCTTAGACGGCGCCCATGCATGTCAACCATGCTCGGGAAGTCCCAGAATATGAGATCAATCCAAGTGAGCTTGATTTTACTGACAGTGTGGAAATTACTAAGGTAATTTATTCTTCTCTATCTTTGGATATATAGAAAAGTTTTTGTTTGTGTGTTTAATTTGTTCTAGTAGGTGCAGTGGAATTAATATTCAAATTGTAAAGAATCTTGCAGGCCAGAAACTTCCCATTATTGTCTCTAAATTTTCTTTTGGTACTTCATGTTTTTATTTTCTGTTAGGTCAAATTCTATGGCCATAAAAAGGAAAGTTGATATTTGAGCATAAACAATAGTTCTACCCTTGGAAGATGTTTACTTTTTGTTTTCCAAATTTGTTCCAATACCTGTTACAACTGGGAAAATTTTTTCCGAACTTGTTTGATGGTTAAAATGCTTTCCATGTCACAGGGAACCTTCTGTACAGCTATGTGGCGTGGAATTCAAGTAGCTGTGAAGAAGCTTAGGGAGGAAGTTCTGTCTGACGAAGATAAAGTGTACGCCTTTGTCTATTCAAATGTTATTTTGTTCTGTTTCTTTTTTCTGTTGCAGCGTTTTTAAAAATGATTAGTTCCTTACAGGAATGCATTCAGGGATGAGCTTGCGTTGCTTCAGAAGATACGTCATCCAAATGTGGTCCAATTTCTGGGTGCAGTTACTCAAAGTAGCCCAATGATGATTGTAACAGAATACTTACCAAAAGTAATTATTGAATTAGTACCCTTCAATTGTTGCTGTTTGCTGGATCATTGAGGTTTCCAATTATCACTGTTTGTTGATTATGTTTTATTTGCCATTATATACATATATTTATATATATATATATATATATATATATATATATAGATGATTTATTGAGGTTGATGTTGGTGGTTGTAACCCCCCCAAGGATCTTCCATAAAGTGAAGTTGCTTTCGTGTCACCTGAGATAATGTGATTACTCAAATTTTTTCTTTTCTTACCCCAAAATAATCTCTTTGTTGGTACTTGAATGAATTTAGCATTTTTCTTTCTGTTCCAACAAGAGATATTTTTCACCAGCCTGCTTCAATTTTCATAAAATTGGTATCATTCTTATTTTGTTGATTCCCATCTATGCTCTTAGCACTTGTATTCTAATACTGAAAATTCGAAATTTAGATCAAGCATCCTATATAGCTACAT
Source organism: Erythroxylum suave (assembly GCA_027563595.1). Taxonomy (NCBI): domain Eukaryota; kingdom Viridiplantae; phylum Streptophyta; class Magnoliopsida; order Malpighiales; family Erythroxylaceae; genus Erythroxylum; species Erythroxylum suave. Next base: position 38,693,297 of record JAOSBN010000002.1, read on the forward strand.
GAAAAATTAGATCTCTGCTCTGCTAGGTGCCATAACACATCTGGAATATGTAGAATTTTATGTTGCCATTTTTTAGATGATTGGTCCAAATTAAAAGCTGGATAGAAATACTTATTTAGATTTCTATTGAAGCTTTTGTATTTGGAGTTCAAATTTGAATCCATATTTGTTCTGTTGGCATTTCAGGGGGATCTATGTGCTTTTTTAAAAAGAAAAGGACCCTTGAAACCAGCTACAGCGGTCAGATGTGCACTTGATATTGCAAGGTCTGCCTCTATTTCCATTTTAGCTAGAGAAAGAGGACTCTGTTTATTTGCATTTTGGACATTGTTTTAATAAGGAAGATGCCATATGTAATAGTAGTGTGGTATTGTTTGAAGAATGGTCAGATCATAATTTGCAAGATATTTATCTGCATTAAATTTTATAAGAATTTGGTAGACAATTGATGAATCTGAGAACTCTGCAGGGGAATGAGTTATTTGCATGAGAATAAGCCAGCACCTATAATTCACCGTGATCTTGAGCCTTCGTGAGTTTTCTTTTTCTACTCTGCCCTTTTGACTGCAACATCTTATTTAGAGATGCTAAGACTATAATAAGCTTTTATTAAAATTCACTGGCTCTCTCAATTTTCTGAACTTGTCAGCATATTTTTATGTTGCTTATGAGCAAGATAACAGAAATATATTGCGGGATGATTCGGGCCACTTGAAAGTTGCAGACTTTGGAGTTAGCAAATTGTTGACTGTTAAAGAAGACAGACCTCTAAGCCATCAAGAAGCTTCTTGTGAGTTTGCTTATCATCACTCTAATTTTCTTTCAAGATGGAGGTTGCAAAAGATAGTGTCTCTTACAGACCTTGCTTGCAACTTCTTTATTCTACATATGCAGTAGCCATCATGGATGAATCTCATGGGAATTCTTTTGCTTCTCATCAACAGATCGATACGTGGCTCCAGAAGTTTTTACAAAGGGAGATTATGATACCAAAGTAGATGTCTTTTCCTTTGCCTTAATTCTTCAGGAGGTAAAGATTTCTGAATTTCAATCCCAATTAGTATGAGTACATCGGAAATGTAACATATTTCATGTTGGTTTATGTAAATTGGCATATTTGAGAATGTCTCAGGTTGATTTTGTTGGTATCTATGTGGTTACATGGAACTTCTAATGCAGTTAAAGAATGGATACATGTATAGCCTGATTAAGCTTTCGGCTCTCATAACTTGTTAAGCTGATTATGATATTTGACTGATATTATAACATACTATATATTAGATGATTGAAGGATATCCACCATTTCATGGAAAGCAAGAACATGAAGCTCCTAAAGCATATGCTTCAAAAGAGCGGCCGCCTTTCAAAGCTCCAGCAAAGCGATATGCTCATGGACTTAAAGAGTATGGCCCATCTTGCTCTAAAGTAGTTGTTTGTTCATTTTATGTGTAAATTTTACTGGAAGTGGTTGAAACTTGCTACTTTTATGTGTACATTTTCTATAATAGGAGTATCCAATATTCAACAACTGTAGCCATAATTCTTTGCTGTACATCAGCCTAGGCAACATCAGCGTTGTGACATATCTTCCCACCATGTTTTAGTGCCTATTCCATAACTTTCCTTTGTTTTTTTCCTTCTCCTCAACCATGGATGCATTAAATGCCCAAAAACACTTGATTGTTTTCATTTCTTTAAGAAAATGCATTACAGCAACTGATAGTGCTGGGCCAAGATACGCAGTAGTGCAATGAGTATACAAGTTATAAACCTTGCACCTTTTTGTTTGAACAACAAACGAAGTTTTTATGCTTCATGGCCTGTGGGATCTTGATCTAAAAAATCAAACCCTTCTCAGTTCCTAGTTCCTCAGTCCCTATCTGAATATACGTCATTGTTTGACTATCCATTCGTCTCTGGTAAAGCTCAATTGTTGTTAAGGTCATTGACATTTATTTTAGGCAAATAAAGATTGCCTTTTGAATAAGCTTATTGATATTGGCTTTTGCCATCAGGTTGATTGAAGAGTGCTGGAATGAGAATCCAGCTAAGCGACCAACATTCAGGCAAATATTAACAAAACTGGAGACCATTTATCACAAAATTGGTCATAAGAAGCATTGGAAGGTTAGCTCTTTGTTTCTATCTTCTTCTGTGTACATGTATCTGTGCGTGCAGTGCATGCTTCCAATTACCTGAGCAAATTGATACCTGTTTTCACATTTTGCTTTGATCAATATTTTCTTCTTTGTGGAATCTAGTTGATGCATGTCGCTTGATGTAACAGACATCTGACTAGCTTGAAGTTGTGTATTTTACGATGGCCATTTCTAATGTTTTATTAATTCTAATCTTTAGCCATGGCATCAAAAAGGGTTTGTCAAGCATTATATGATGATTTGTGTCCTTAGTGAGTAATAGGATAAGCAGGAAACTTGCTGCTTCAAGAGGCTCAAAAGTGTTCCTTATTACGACCAATTGATTGATTTTCTACTGTTTTGACTATTTTAGGTTCGACCGTTGAAATGCTTTGAGAATCTGGAGGCCATGCTGAAGAAAGATCTTAGTCTAAGTGGCCGAAGTCGTTCTTCACGTTCTGCAAACAGTATATGAACTGCCAAGGATTTACTGTGCAGTCACTTTATACAAATTTCATTTCTCTGAACTGTTGGATAATGGATTCTTGTATTTGCTTGGAGACGGGAGCAGATTTCGTCAATGTTTAGTTCCACTTAAGTTATCAATTTGTGCCTCCTGTAAGTCTTTCCCCCTCTCATTGAATTTGTGGGGTTGAGAATTATTGCTTAACCCAACAAAGATTTTCAATGTTGATGTACATGATGTTCGTACTAGCCATTATACTTCCTTTCATCAATTGTATTCTGGCTAGTCCTACACTGTATGAAAGGTTGTAACTAGTGCAGTTAAATAAGGATTGCCTTAATGACAGGTGGTTGGTTTGCTTGGTATTATGGGGTCGGTTGCAATTTTCTGTTTATAATCCTAGTCCTGCCTCTTCTGCCTAATGCTAATCGTTAATAAAGTAGCTAATCCTTTGTAGATTTATAAAAATGTGAGAAAGTAGCTAGAGACAATCTAACCAAAGCTCTTCTATTCGAATATTCCCTATTAAAACAAAATTATAAGCTACGTTGGTTGAAGGAAGGAGACAAAAACACTGTTTATTTTCCAAGAGATGCATCAAGACTGTCATAGAATTGTGCTGTAGAGAAATACGGGGCAATGATCTCCGTACGGAGAAAGCAATAACACATTTTTCACAAGTGATGAATACTCTACCAATGCCTACGGTATCAATTCAAGGGATTGAAAGGGCTCTAAGACTATTGAATCCATTCAAAGCCCCTGAGCTTGATGGGTTAAATATGAAAATGTGGCCTATGATCAAAGATACACCGTTGGGAGGCCATAATGGGATTTTTTAAGAACAAAATATTACCCATGGAGATAAACAAAAGCCTATATCACTCTAATTTCAAAAGGCAATGAGCAAGGAGGGCTAGGGGATTACAGGCCTATAGTTTGTTGTAATTTCATCTACAAAATTATCTCGAAGGTTTTTACTAATAGGGTCAAAAGAGTATTGGGCAAGCATATTGACGCATCTCAAACTAACTATATTTCTGGTAGAAGTAAGGGGATAACATTACACTGCTACAGGAACTTATTAAGAGATTATTGTGGTAAAGATTGCATAATTGAAGTGGATATGAGGAAAGCTTACGATAATATAGATTGGGAATTCCTGTTGAACACTATGAAAGCCATGGATAAACTTTACTGGATGGATGTTTCAATGTTTCTTAACTCCCACCTTTCATATACTGATAATGGGAAGCACATTAAAGCTGTTAATAGCTCAGAAGGGATTAGGCAAGGAGATTCTATATCTCCTTGCATGTTTTCTCTAGTGATGGAGGTCGTCTTTAAAAGATTGACGATATCTAATCACACATTTGTTGATGATTTAAAAAAATTACAAATGCCATCTTAGATTTGTATATTATGAAACATGAATGCTCAACCTATATGTTTTTATATTGAAACATTTCTCATTCCTATTATTGGTTGCATATAATTGCTGCTTGCATCCTTCAGTGCATCCAACTCTAATTTTCCTAAAATCACTTTTTTTCCATTGGACATTAAACCTTGTTGCTATTGAATAAGCAACAACAGTATCTTTAAATTCTTTAGTATTGGAAAACTCCATACTTATTGTCCAATGTAATGTACTACCTAATGTTGCATGTCTAACACTTGTGCTAAGTCTTTCAATTGACTCCCCAGGCTACTCTCCACAGAGGTACTCATTACTGTTAATGAAGCTTCCATAATCATTAAAATCAATCTCCGTCGGTTGATGTCCGCTTAGAATTGAAACATCAAATGTATTTTCTATAACTTCATCTTCATTGTCGCTTTCATCTTCATTAACACCTTTAGCTCTATTATTACCTTATGCTTCATTGTAACTTTCAATTTCATTATAAGTGCACACATTCCTATTATTACTTTTCTCTTCTTCATTGATATTTACATTAATTTCATCAGGCATAACATCCTCATCAAATCCTAAATCCTCATTATAGCATATTATTGCCAAAACGTCTAAAGATGCAATCAAATCATAAGTTTGTATATGAGATACATCCCAATTGTCGCATATATTTTTAAAAAGTTAATTAACCTAATGCAACTTTCATTTGATTCAGTGAACCCTAAAGACTCATTGAATCTAAAACTTAGAACTCAATTATATTCCTTGTCCACCTGTAAGTATCTAAGTTCCTTACCCATCTTGCAAATTTTTTATATCTGACAAAATCAAATTCCTCTTTATCAAAATAGCTTAACAAACTACCCTCATAACTCAACTTAGGATCTTCTTAAAGTATCCATATCAATATATTTTCAAGGTTTTGTATTGATTCCTTATATCCCAATGAATGGCAAGTAAATAACCCTAAAAATGACAAGTAAATAATAAGTTGTAAACAAATCCGTGCAAACATATATACATGCTACCTTGAATAATGTTAATTGAGAAGAAAATAATATCCATTTCAGATGTAAACATATATGCAAGCTATATCAAATACAAACACATATACAAACTACTTTGACTAATGCTAATTGAGTAGAAAATAATCGACAAAGAATAATATAGAAGTTATTTAAGAAGCAAACATATATACAAGCTACTTTGACTATTGTTACTGAGCAAAAATTAATACAAAAGTTATTTTAGATGTAAAACATCTATAAATACATACAAACACATATACAAACATTTATACAAAATACTTTGACTAATGTTAAATGAGCAACAAATAGCTAGCCAGGTGCTTCTTTTAGGTAAACATATATACAAGCCATACAATATTATGTTATTATATTATTGAGTATGTTTTATTCTAAATGGTATAGGCATGAACTATCTATTTTATAAACACATTCCTTTATGATTAACTTCAAGGTTTTGAATTGATTCAATAAAGAATTTTGCAAGTAAAGCCTGAGTTTTACCTACAGACTAAACAGAAGTTATTACGAACTTCAGGAATTCTCATTGTGGCACTATTAATGGTTTAAATTTTGAATACAATTGACTCATCTTTACCAGGTCTTACTAATTTTAATATGGAGTAGAGAACTCACAGAATTTAGATCAAGTTCGAATTGAACATTTATGAAGTTGATTGGAAATATGACCTCATCAATTATGTGCAAAGTTTTTATAATCTAATTGAAGTTACAATCATAATAGTAGACCGAACACTCTAGTCAAATAGATTTTCACTCTCGATCCTTAACTTATGCTTATTCTCGGGAAAGATGTTTTGCTAAGGTAATATCCAAGGATATTAAGTTCTATGAAAGTAATCTTATATTAGGCTTTGAATATTAGACAATTGAAAGTTATTCATCATAGTTCTCCATATGTGTTATTATCTTATGCCTCAATAATTTGTAGTAAGTTGCTTAGTTTATTTGAATTTGGTATAAAAGGCTCTTAGATTTTATTTTATTTTGGTTATTGCACAATATTTCCCCCATCTCTAGTAATGTAGAACGCATGTAATATTGAAAATATTGACAAAGAAAAGTAAGTTGTCTGGATCATATATTACCTCCAATCTACCACAATAGATAAAATGGATCCACGGTTAACTAAACCTATCTCCTACCAATATAAATAGATTTGTTATTTAAAATTAGAATAATATAGCATTCTTTAACATAAACAAACTATAGAAACTTAGTAATGGAGTCGCACAACATTGTGAAACAAGGAGAAGACACACCACACTATGAAACAAGGATAAGCCCACAATGAGAAGCACACCCAACCTCTAATACATTCCTAAAGAAACAAAGAAATGCCACACAACCATAAATAGATAAACACGAGATTAGGGACATGGGTTTCCTTCATTTTCGCAGCTAAAGATAAGCAAGCCATCGAGAGTAGCTGAAATGGCCACCCATTGACTTGCAATTGTCCTATAATGTTAGAATTTTACCAAATAACAACAATAATGACACTAACAAAATAAGACAACATTTTCTGAAGCAAAGACTTTCACCTTCCTGTAAAATTTGACATTCTTCACGAAAAAGATGACATCTTCAACATTTTAGAAAGAAAACAACAGTGTAGTTAGAAAAATGATATTTTTCAAGAAAACCAAGCAACTAGGAGGGGTATAAATTTTTACTGGGAAAGAATGAGAAGAAAGGATGCAATCAAAATAATTGACAGAAAGCATAGTCGTTTCTGGCCTAAAAAGCTAATACCATGCACTTGCAATTCACCAATTATCACAAACTCAATCTACGAACCAAAAGATTCGAAAAACCATAGGGTTAATTGTTTCGCAAACTGTGCAATTTTAAGTGGTCGTCTCTGTTACAAATAAAAACAAAACCAATCAAAAGAAAAATAACAGATGATACTAGAAATTTGATAATACAGTTCGGCACACCTCGCCTATATTTGCGGGGCCTTCACCCAGATTAATTCTTTCATCGAAATACAATAGATTTACCCAAGGCTTTACTGAGCCAAGACCACTCACCCCTTAACATATCTCAATCTCACTTTCTGTGAAAGATTTTCACACCTAATAATACGACCGACTCGTGTTAAACTCAATAGAGAATTTTTCTGAACAACTATTAGTGAAATGATAATTAATAAAAATAACTCAAGTGGTCAATCAACTAAGAACAGAACAATAATACATTTGAGATAAAAGAGAAAAACAACTTTTCGAAAAGTCCAGCTTTACTGAAATAAATTTGAAAGTTGTCGCAACAACAATGGGCTTATTCATGCGGAACTCATAATCAAGTCATGAAAATTTTTGCAAAAATCACAACTGCAAGAATATTCAATCAACGACAACACATCAAAAACAGCGCAGTGTAAAATCATTCGGCCCAGGTGACATGATCCACAGAATTTCCAGCACAAAGAAAATCAATTGATTCTCACAATTCAAGAATCAAGAGAACTCCATATGTCTTTCATGCCCAAGTCAAGAAAAACAAGTCTTGATTCAACAAACAATTAAACCATCACTGTGTATCTCCCACCCAAAAAGAACAACACACCTTTAGGTGTGTTTTTCCAAAAACCCAATTTACGCTAACCACACCATTGACGCAATACACATTTGATTCTTTTTTTTCCGTTATGAAGATATACACGATTCTCGAATGCCCATACTGCTCACTTATACATTAGCCGTAGGTCACACACCCAAGCCGCACATATTTATTGAAAATCACTTAATTCACAAGACAAATTCTAACAAAGCTCATCAGCCCCCACATTCACGTAATGCACCATAAAGTCTTCTCAAGATCCACATTTATTTAAGATATGATTCTATACTATTTAGAATATTATCCAAATAATTCTTTTTGAATCCAAGATAATAAAAATCTGATAAGTCTAATTTATAAAAATATGTTAAAATAAAATAAGTAGATATATACAACATATATATGGGAAAGTATATTTATAGCTTGAGGATCCAATTAATGGAATCCTTGTGAGCAATTATGTCGATGGAGCGATTTTGACAAAGATGGAGATAATCAGACTAAGGCATGACGTGGAGTTTAGTTTAGACAATAAGCTTGGCTGTATAGGTTTCGTTGGCTGGCAACAGAAAACCGTTAGAGAACAAGGATTAAGGTTGATTATAGACCCAGGAGTCATTGGCATTGGATTAGAGAGGCTAAAAAATGGTGAGTTTTATACATTAGTATAGGACCTATTTTTATTTAAAAATAAGAATGCCACATGAACAAAAGGTAAATCTCACTAATATGCAAAATTTTAAAAAAAATCACGACATATAAGTGACAAAGGGTAACTTCCGTCATATTGTCCGTCTTTATAAAGTCTATTTTAAAGGTTTTGTACACATTGAGACTTAGTTTGAACGTCTCAAAGTATTAAGGTTCATCTAAAATTTTGGTATAAACGTTAGGGTCTAAATTACATTTTTGGTCACAATCAATATTCTACTTAGGTTTACCATGTGGAATTCAAATTTAGATCATAAGAAATATAATTATTTTGGACAATCTTTGTTGGCTTATGATTACAATTTTTAAATGAAAATTAAAATATTTTCCAATTTTCAATTCTAATCTATATGGATTATAGTTGATTTGAATTGATTGAGTCATAAACTTAGACAAGCCTAATTAAATTAGAGATTGGACCCCTAATTTGGATTGCAAGCAACTCAAATCAAATTTCAAGTTAGGTGTGAGCTTCATGTTTAATAAGAGTTTCAAAAAAGTTTTGGATCAGACTCGAGTGATAACTAACCCAAGTTCAGTTAGACTCATTTTGGGTCATAATTAAAGCTAGCAATGATATGTTTTTGGGGTTGAATTTTGTAGGATCCGATCTTATGTTTTAATTATAGTATTTTGATAATATTTTATTAAATTGTATTTACATATTTATATAAATTTTAAATAAATATATAAATAAGATTTAATAAAATAAAATAAAAATAAAATAATTAGTACGTAAGATTTAATGTGAAAATTTTCAAGCAACCATTGACCTCCGTTCTTGGGTTCTGAGCTGAGTGGATATCAGTTGCCGTCTAGAATAGTAAAGGCCTTAGTACAGGCAAACTGGGAAAGTGCACAATTGAAGGGCAAGAAAGCTTTGCAGGTTTTCATGGCCGTCATTTTCATGGAAACTGACGATTCAGGCCTCCTATCTCACATGATCCTGACATGTCAAACGTCACCTTCATTTCAACCTGCTTATACTTCATCCATCAATTTCAGTTGTGTCCAGGAGACATTGACCACAGGATTAATAAGAATAATTCTAATAATCAATGTTAGCTTAATACATTTATATTATATATTTTATATTGATAAGGATTAATAAGAATAATTCTAATAATCAATGTTAGTTTAATACATTTATATTATATATTTATAATATATTTACTTTTAATACATACACATAAAAATAGTATAATAAATTTTGAAATGTGTAAATATAATATTTAAAATTAAATTTATTTTATTTAACACTATTTTGTTTTTATTTGTACATATATTATTTATTAATTCTTTTATATAGGAAAATTTTAATTTTTTAATTTAGTCCTAAAATTTTTAAAAATTTATAATTCTAATCGATATTTAATCAGTATCGTAATTACCGGTTGGTATCAACCGAAAGAGTCGATATCAATCGTACCAAAGTCATATACGAAATTATCGAGATACTAACCTATACCAGAATCCTATATGAAATTTTCTTGTTCGATGCCATTTTTTGCTACTATAGTTGATACGGAAAGGTATTCTAAACAATGCTAATAATCCGAAAATTAAGGGTTTGTACGACTGTAGGGCAATTTTTAATTTTATTTGATTGAATTTTTAATTTAATTTATATAATTTATATTAAATATCAAGTATTTGAATTCTAAACAATAAAAATTGATTTTAATAATTAAAATATATAATATCAAATAAACATTAGTTTATAAATTAATTTTTACTTAATAATAAAACATTTTTATGAGTATTTATTAATAAATACTATATATTAAATTCCAATAAAATTGTTTTCTTAATTAATTTATGTCATTGGCATAAAGTCATGCATATCCAGATTCTCATGAAATCAGACGATGGCAATTCTGACAGTCGAACGCTTCACACTTGAGGTCATGTAAATGAATTGCTTAATGACATGAGAATTGAGCATCTCATAAACTCCTAAAAAGAGAAGGGGTGAAAAAAGGGGGGAAACACACAGAGGAGCAGTGACTTCTGTGCGTCGTGGGTCCAATTATGATATAGAAAACTACCAGAAAGAGGAAGAACTTAAGACTGACAGCAACTTGGAAACGAAGTGAATCATGAAATGAGAAACTGCTGAAAATAATTGCACCTTCGCAGTTATTATTATTGTTGAAGTTGGACATATTCATGACTTGTCTCCTTCGCTGCAACAACTCAGCAGGCCTGGACTATCCAGTTTATCTCCAAAAAACATTCTCTCATTATTAGATAATTGTGAATGATTTAGTGGAAAATGGATCCATAGTTTACTTGGTATTGCAAGAGGTACTGGTCCCAACTCTACAGTTTCTAACCCAGCAATACATATTCAACAGAAACTGAGGCTCTTTTATGCAAACAATTGAATGCCAGTGTGACATAAGATTTATTTGTTGGGCCAGACAGGTGAGCAGGAAGCTAACTCTGTCATAGAAGTTGGTTTCGTCTTAGTTGTTGCACGATCACCATTGTACCATCAATGTATACATTTTCTTTGTAATGAAGGAATACGCAAACTCTAGTTTTTGCAGATATCTGAAGAATTCATGTGGTAATTTGAATCGAATTCAGGACTTTCAGATTTAGAAACACTAAAGTTAACCGTTGGCACATCAATATCATCACCACCGGAAACAAACTTGCTTGGATATTCAAAAAGTGGTTTCACTTCAAAACGGGAAAGAGGAGCAACACATGATAGATGTGTAAGTGGCTCCGAAGTTCATGGGATCCATCTCCATTCATGAAAAGATAAGACCTATATTAGAGTTTCTCATCTGACCAGACTAAACTGGTCAAATGTGATTTGCTCTATTTAGAAATTCCCTCATGTGCAAGACGTCAAGATGCCTTGTCAAATTATGTACATATATAAAGGCCCTATGAGTCAAGGAAATTAAATATAACACAAAACATTAGCAGGAGAGAGCATAATTGAACATGAAATCTTCTCCATTGGGATGTAAAAACAAAGAAAGATGGTAAAAGGGAAATTATGTTCATAAATGAACCAGTCGAGAGCTTGCAAGTCCATCTTAAGCACAGTTGCACAAAGTTCGAGAAAATTGTGCAGCTTGTTCATATAATTCTTATGCCTTTGGTTATTAATTATCCATTCTTGAATTGACACATCCAAAACTTAGGTACTTAATTTTTATGACATTTATTTATTTTTGTTTGAATAAATGGTTTAAGATTTTGTTGATTTTTGAACAATATATTATAACTTTTATTGTCTTTAATAAAAGGTATTTGATATTAAGTATTCTGGTTTTTTTTACAGATTTTTAATTAATGTACATATTTAGAGACAATTGAATATCTAAATATAACCACAATAACTAAGTAAAAATCCTGTTAAAATATAGATTCTGAACAAATGAATATTATCAAACTTATTTAAGTAAATGCAAAAAATTAAACAATTATTTTTAATAACACTAGTAAATTTTTTTACTACAAGTGCAATAAAAAAATCAACTCATAATAATGAAGTATTATTTTTTCATTAAATTTTAACTCAATTAGATTTTTTATTATACTAATTTATTATCTGTATATTAGATTATATTTTAAATTCTAAATTTGATTTTTAAAAACTAATTAATAAAAATATATTAAGCCCTTAAATTATAAGTAAAATCTCAGACTCAATTTCAATCCGGCTAGACAGACTAGTTTATGAAATTTGACTGCGTCTCCTAATCCGCAAAATCTGGGTACTTTCCCTTTTATGAGTATATATATATATATTCATAAAATATATCTTCATTAAACTACTTTTAGCAAAAATTAAAAACTCGTCTTTTAACCACCATGTGAAATATTTTAAAATTCAATAGATAATAGGAAAAGGCACACTTATATAAAAAATATAAATCGAAGGACTAAATAGTACTTAAGAAAACTAAATAAAAGCTGGAGACATGACATTACTTTTCTTTTATGATAGTTCCAAATTCATATTTCAATCTTCATCGAAAGAAGACGATAAATATCATTCAGAGGTAAGTTCCTCTACTTTTTGTTATCATGTTTTCCATTTTTTCTTTTTTTATATATAATATTAAAACAACAGAAAATAATAAATTATATTTTTATTTAATAATTATTTTAAACAAGATTGATAATAATAATTTTTAATGATAAAATAGTGTAAAAAGAACTAAGTTTCTATTATAATTTTTGGTAAATATTTTAAATTTTATATAACATTGAATTTAAATTCTAAACGGTTTAGTATAAGGAAAGAGTAAATTGAGAGTGTTATAATTAGTCTATTATTAATGTATAATCAACTTAAAGCTTATCAGAAAATTGAAAACAAATAGTGATTTTATATTTTTATATGTAAATTTTCATTTACTCTTGTTGGAAAGAAGTTTGATCATAGTTTTTGTATGGATTTGCATGAGATTACTATTTACAAATAAATATGGGTAAAAGTTAGTGAAAATCCAAAAGGATGTGATTTCACAAAAATTCTGGTTTAACTTCAGTTGCTTTGTTGCTAGATATAAAGCAACTATATCAGCAATTATAATTTTTCTAGCACAAACGAAACTAGAAAAATTAAATACAAAATAAACAAATCAATACTCGAGTTTTAATAACGCAACTTAATATATTTTGTTTACGTTTGCGGGACCCTTATCATACTTAAACACTTTTACCAAAGAATAATAATATAAGTTTTACTCAAAACATTACAGAGCCAACACACCATACCCTTGACGCTATCCCATGTCCTCACAAACCATAAAAGTAAATCATACCCAATAATACAACCAGCTTGTGTTAACATCAACAGAGGATTTTTTCAATAATATTTGATAATAAAAAATGAAAATAAAACAAGTGTGATTGAAATAATAAAGGACATAAACAAAGAAAATTGAGATTAAAAAAAACTCTCCTAAAAATCCAGCTTCTTCAACAAAAGATCGGGAATTTATTCACTAAGAAATCTGTTGTGAACCTTCGATCATGTCACTAAAATATTCTATGCGTAGTAGCAATAAAACACCTCAAATCATTGATCATTTTATCACCAAAAGGTTACCAGAAATACAGTTGTAGCACAACGCCAATATTGAATGTTTTTCATACAAAAACCCAATATCTGAACAGCTTAGAAACTTCACACAACAGTTAGGAAAACATAGCTACCCAAGATGACGGATAGATCGTGTAATATTTTCCCACTCATAAAGAAAACAAAGTTGCTTCAAGAAATCATCAATAAAAATTTGAATGTTTAACCACTGAAACATCCAAACAAAAGTAGTTGCACACACACACACACACACACACGCATGCACATACACGCACGCACGATTTCTGCACACTTTTTCCTTACAACAACAATAGTTCATCTGTCCAAAAATTCACACACAAGTGGTAGTTCACATAGATAACTCTAATCACCACGAAATATCCCACCAAAGATAGCTTAAGTTACCAAAATTACATCTATCAAAGATAGTCCAAGATCCCCCAAAATTATAGCTGCTAATTCACAATATACTTATCATTTTTCACCTAAAAACAACAAAAATACAGCCCTAAAAATTCACACAAATAGGCAGAGAACACAGTTGTCCAATGTAGATAATGTGACTAAAAAATCACTTACCTTAGATAGATAAAACTACCAAAATAAGTTGTCAAGTAGAGACCAAAAGTCACAAAATCTACACCTTATCTTAGTCAAGATATAATGATTTGATTTCAATTAAATCATATCATGACTAAAATTTTTATCTCAAATAAACCTCATCTTAAAAGAATTCCACATAAGATAGAATACTTATCAATAATGAAATTCCACAAATAACCAAAAGTGTCCAATTGCATATAATGTCCAACATATAACACATGTCTTAATAGTTAGTAAACAATTTTAGTAAAAGAAGACAAAAAGTAACATCATCGGTAATGATTCATAAGTATATTGTCTCGTATCAAAAAAGAATATAAAGTATGAATAGTTTATAAACAAGGAAAAAAATGTATAATCCGATGTCTAAAATAGCTCTACTATGTATGGAGGTACTTATATTTTGTCCGATTTCTACTTATTTAGAACGCAGTCTTCATTATAATCCAATAATCAATATCATAGCCAAGTGAATGAAGCAGCCTAAACCTATAGTTCATAATTTGGAGAAAGGTTTATATGACGTCAACTCCAGGAGCAAACTATGTCAAATGAGGATGGATTTCTATATCGCTAAGGAGATAACAAATTTAGAAGTGTCTATTTTTTTAATATATTTTTAATTTAGTGTCAAACTTTTCAAAATTTTTAATGTAGTATTAAACTTAAAAAATTCATACAAATTGAGTCAAAATATTATAAGGGTAATAGATAAATGTCTATGTAACATTTGATAGACATTTCATATAAATAAAAATAGCTCTTTAACCTGATTTATACAAGTTTTAAAAGGTGAATTAGTAAATTGAAAACTTAAAAAAGTTTGACACTAAATTAAAAAATAAAAAGTTAATTACTGTTTAATTTTTTGTGTTAGATATAAGTAATCGCATTTTAATATTTGAATTTGTAAATAAGTTTTTTTAAAGGAAAATTTTAAATAAGTTAACTAACATCTCAAAGGGATGTAAGGTGAGAGCTCTCTTATATATATAAACCATGACTCATATTCAAAGTCATAAAAGTTAAAATATCATATTCGAGATAAAGTCTTTATTTGTTAATGAGTTTATTTAAATTTTGGTGTGACTTATTCTTATTATCTTATTATGGTTTCCCTTGCAATCGAACAGACTCTCCCATTTTAGGCTATTTAAATTATTTTTTATAAGTTTATCTCTTAATAACTAAAAATAATAATTACAATTATATACAAAATTTAATACATAAACATTTAACAGATGATTAGAAATTACTCAATTTTGAATTAATTTGTCAAGAATTAGAAACATTTAACATAATATAGCAAAAAAATAAAGTGTATTCATATTTTTTTTTCTTTTTCTGATTTTACTCTGATGCTAAATAGTTTGATGTTTAATTCAATTGAATCATATACTACTTCGTAAAAAATTTAATCAAATACCAATCATTTAATTAGAAAAGCATGTTTCACAAAAATTTGGTTATTCACAAAAATTTTGGTGAAAGTATTGAATACATTATTCAGATGTTAAATTTTCTTTATTATAAATATAGATAAAGATATCTTTATAACAACATAAAATTTCTCTAATATTTTTCTTTTTGGAAGAGAATTCTTAATTTTTTATTTCATAAAAATTACCTAAGGCTATGTTTGGTTGGACATCAAGTTTATAATGTAATGGAATAATTTACAATGGAATGGAATGCAAAAGGATGTAGTATTAGAAAATTATTGTTTGGGAGGAATGAAAGAGTTCATAATACAATATAGTAAAGTATTGTTTGGAAAATGGATGTAATATAATATAATGTATGTATAATAATAATGAATGACTATTATACTCGTGATAGAACAAAACATATGCTAATAGATAATTAGAATTATAAAAAATTATTGAGGATATATTAGGTAGTACATATTTATCATTTTATATTTCCTCCTAAACTCCCAAAATTAGAAGTAACTCATTTTTACTGTTTAAGATGGAATATGATGTAATGTGAAACCTTCCCCTTTTATCATATTCTATTCCATTCTATTATAAACTCTTATCCCAAACGATAGAATAATATTACATTTATTAAATTTTATTACTAACCGCCCTACCAAATATAGCCTAAAATATCATTGTTTATTTTTCTAATGGAGCATGTAGAGTATGTAGTGTATGTATTAATTTTAAGTTTTGTAGTATTAATACAATTAGTAAATATTCAAAATCATCAAGATTATTATAACATTGTGCCCTTTTTGTCAATTATTATATATATATATATAGCGTAAAATATCTTTTTATAGTTTAAAAAAGACAATAACAAATTAAATTGACGATTTATTTTTTATTAATTAAAAATTGAAGATTTAATGATTTAGCGATTTTAATATGTAGTTTTACTACTTTCTAGTACTCAACCTTAACCGAGCTCATTTACGAGGAAGAGAATGTTGAAATTTTACAATTTGAGTTATTCCATATAAAAAAAAGGATATAAAATGAGCGTATAAAAAATCTATAACTCAATGTCTAAAGATTTGGAGTCAAAGATGATATCCCTCCTTTTGCATATAATTTACTTAAATTCAGTTTAATTTTACTCCATTCAAGTCGTGATCCCTTCGTGATCTAATAATTAGTACAGGTCAAGTGATCAAAGTAGGCTTGAATAACATGGACTCAATAATCACTATGACAAAAAGGGCTTTTGACTATGTTTTTTTGACGATGATTTTAAATTGAAGCTAAATGTGAGTTTTTGGCAAAAATCGCCGCAAGAGGAATACTGCCAGATACCTCTCATCAGAACTCATTTCTGCCATCGAAAACTGTCTTCTATATCAACATTTCGTGATGAATTTATGTTAACATTTTTATTATAAAAAGTCAATAGAAACAAAAAGAAGTCTTTATATAATTAGTATAGAACCAGAGTGTACAATGTAATAAGGAAATGAAAAATTATATGCAATTAATAAAATATTTACAAAAGAAGGAAAGATTGTTGGAACTTAATTTTTTAATCAGCCAAATATCCCCTACGCAAGCACATTCTATGTTTGCCAATCACCCTTAAAGATAAATAAAACCTAGGGTACATGCCACAGATTACTAAGTGATTTGACATGTTTAAGAATAGAAGACTTCCTATTTGAATGTTCTAACATTGTAGTAATGTCAATTTTGTGATTTGTTAACTAAGACAAATTTATATGATAAAATTGAGAATGTTAACTGTGTATGTAATATGTTTAGGGAATGCAGAATTACGTGTGCTTTCCTCTAAAGTCATTACTCTGATAAAACGAGTTAGGTCCCCTAAGCCCCTCATTAGATATGGAGAGAGCTACTGTCATGGAATTTAAAATAGAAGGAAGTACAGATTTAGGAAAGCCAACCCTAGGTAATTAATAAGATTTAGAAATCACAAAGAAACACATATAAGAAATCCAAGCAAATAAACAAATTAACTTTTGAGTAGTTAAGCACAAATTTAAATAGGGAAGACTTACTTGAAGAGTTTAATGAAGATTGGGGATCGAAGCTGTATCTCTAAAACAAGACCCCATGCTCTCTAACTACTAGTTGGAATTCTAGACTAAGTAAGAAGACACTTAGTTAGTACAAAAGCATTAAGTAATTTCATACCTCAAGGTTAGTTTTTACTTGGGATGAGAGTCATCTGTGACTCCTTCAAGAGAAATCATATGACTACCTATTGAAAAACAGTGACCAAAGGTATAAAGAAGAAGAAAAGGTGAAAAGCAAGACAGAGAAACCCATACCTGACAACTTGACCATCTTGGAGAAGAAGATCGCCTTTGATGGTTCTGCCCTAATTACAAACTATTTCGAGACTCTTTCAGTTGGGGAGGATTTATTTACCTTATTTATAAAAAGTCATTATAGATAGATTACCTTGTCTCCTGCTTGCAGCAATATTTTTCGTTTTTTTGCTATGTTAGTAGTTGCAGGTAACGTTGTCGTTTCTGTTGCTTTATAAGTAGAATTTCTATTGCTTGCAAAAATGAGCCATGTTTTGGGCCTCTAATTGTTTGCATGCTCTATCTAAACAATTTGTGTCCTATGTTTAGGTAATTAGGTTTTCAATTTCATTAAACGATGTGACTTTGGCGACGAATACAAAAATCATTGTGAAAAGGTAAAACTCTACTTATAATTTGTTGGCAAACCCTATTTTTAATAGAATAATATGATAACTAAGATATGAGAAAATTTATCTATTATCTATACATTCATAAATCATTATACTAATTACGTTTATTATCTATACATTCATATATCATTATATTAATTACCATATATAATTATATTTATTTTAATATAATTAAAAATAATTGCAATATAATAAAAAATGAAAATCAATATTACATATTAATATCATATTCTTAATAATCAAATTTAATATTATTAACAATGATTGTAAGTTTGAAAATAAATTTAGCTAACAATAATGTCGTTTCAAAAATCTATAAAACTAAAATTAAGGCTTAGATGGATTAGTAAGCTTGTTTAAGTATAGCCTATAACGTGTTCGATAAAAGTTCTATTAGGGATTATAATATAATTAGTTTTACAAAATAGGCTTGCAATGTGGTGACTTAATATTTTGGAGAGGTCGTTATTTTAATTATGTAAGAGCCTTGTTTTAAGGTTGAGCTAATGGATAAAATTTTATCCAAAAAAATTAAAATATTATAGGTTGAATTCTATTTTATATTTAAAAATAAACAACTTAAGTTCTTCTTTTCAGTTGTTCACTTTTAGTATAGAATTTGATTGTTCCAACCTTCACCCTTTTGTTAC
This sequence comes from Erythroxylum suave, assembly GCA_027563595.1. NCBI lineage: Eukaryota > Viridiplantae > Streptophyta > Magnoliopsida > Malpighiales > Erythroxylaceae > Erythroxylum > Erythroxylum suave. The sequence goes on from JAOSBN010000002.1 coordinate 38,712,134, forward strand.
TAAGTATTTCTTTAAATTTAAGAATATCCATATTAAGGATTTTTAGGGGAAATAACATTATTACAAAAAAAACATATATTATATTTAAATAAGCTCATATACAATAGTATATACTTGCTCATCAAGTTCCTTTTTTTTAACCAAACCCTTTAGTTAATTCAATTCAAAAAAATTTTATCAACCATTACGGTAGGAAAAAATATTCAAGTTTAGGCTTAAGCTCAAAAATTGGTTTTAATAAAAGAAAGAGAGTTATTAAGTTAATTTGTTAAACCATCAAATATATGCTTCTTATTGTGATTTTGAGAAAATATCATGCTTCTTTGTCTATCATAGGGAATAAAATAATAATGAACTTATTTTTATCATTATGTTATTTAGAACTTAAATTGCATTTAGTAATTTACTTTTAATTGTGTAGCTACATGGACAAAAGTTCGATGACTCATTAGAAATTGTCTACTGAATACTTAGAAAGAGTTAAGAGTTTTATGCAATTTGTAAAAGATCAAATGGGTGTAGAATGTTGTATTCGTTGTCCATATATAGATTGCTTAAATATGAACATTCAACGTCAAGATGTTATATATAATTACTAGCTTATTCGAGGTATAGATAAATTCTATACCCTATAGATTTATCATGGAAAATGCTCCAAAGCAAATGGTAGTAGAACTGTTAATACAAGTGTTAATGTTAGTAACAATAATGATGTAGAAGATTGTGGTATTAATGATAACAGTGATGATGACATTAGAAAGATGTTAGAGGATTATGAGAATTATATAGAGACTATGAATAATATTGGTTTACCTAACATAATTGGTAGTATTATAGAAGTATAAGATGTAAATATATCATCATTTCATAGGAGAGATGTTCATCCCAATATACTAGAAGTAAATGAAGTATAAGCCAATCTTGTCATAAAAAGAGATGAAGAATCTATTGAGAGTGAATTATATGATAATGATGGTACTTTGGTTAATATAATAGTGATGAAGAGTTGAATCATAATGCAATTATTGATGATATTTTTCAAGATCTTGATCATGATAATTAAAGGTTCTAAAAGTGTTCTTTGTATTGTTTGAAATGTAATGTTGGTAACATTTATGTTAATGCGTATAATTGATGATTGAGTTATGTTAATGTGTATTGTTGATGTTTTAGCTGTGTTAATGAAGATTGTTGATGATTGAATTACGTTAATGCGTATTGTTGATGATTGAGTTATGTTAATACGTATTATTGATGTTTGAGTTATTTTAATGCGGATTGTTGATGATATAGTTATGTTAATACGTGTTGACGTTTGAGTTATGTTAATGTGGATTGTTGATGTTTGAGTTATGCTAATGTGGATTGTTGATGATTGAGTTATGTTAATTGTTGATGACTGAGTTATGTTAATGTAGATTGTTGATAGTTGAGTTATGCTAATAGGGATTATTGATGATTGAATGTATGTTTGTAATGATGAGTAAATGTATTCTAATGTTAATAAAATTTATGTTTGTTCTTTATATATATCCAACATAATGGCACCTAGTAGAAACAAATGAAAGAAGTTGGCAAGTATCAAAATTGTTGAATAGAGGGATCTTCAACTTCAACTAGATCAATCAATTCCTAGCCAATAACAACATTCAACCTCAGCCACCAATGAGGCAAGTCAGTAAAAACCTCATTCTTCCTCCAACAACAATGAATCTACTAGTATAAAGGGACCTACAAGTTTATTAAACTTTAACACCTACAAGTAGACTTATGCTCAAATATATATTTACATATTTAATGAGTATTTTTTTATCATTATTCATTTATTTTCAAGTTTCAATGTCAACATCAGAAAAAGATGTACAGGTATAACTAGAGATTGTGAGTTGCAATGAATGAATGTTGCAATGAATAGCAAGTTGTTTGTATGTATTAATATTTCACTAGGTCATCCTTTAAACAAGAACCAATCTACAAAGATTGTCAAGTGAGTTAGGGACTATTGCAAGAAGATAATTGCCTTGCCTGAATCATGCTACAAATTTGATGGGAGATAACTTGCTTGAAAATGCTTTGGATAAAGTTGTGATAAAATTTCAATTTATTTAACTATATGCAATATTGTTTCACTTATTTGAAGATTAATTTCACTTTTACTTATTGTTCACACATGAAATTGAATATCATTGATATCGACAACCCTGATGTTTCAACCTGTGTGACTTCATTGTTGAAACAAAAGACTAGGGATAGTCGTTATAAGTTACATCAATACTACAAATATTTTCCTTCTGATGTGGAGGCAAATAGTATGTTCTAGAACCAATATCTCTAGAAAATTTGAATAATTTGTATGACTATTGTGCCTTTCTCAAAGTTTAGGTTTGTTTTCTTTCCCTTCACATTTACTTCTGTTAATTTTGTTAGATGATTTAATGACTAATTTTTTTCTTTATTTAAGAAAATGTGAGAAGGAAAAGGTCAATAAGGAAAAATGAAAACTCCTTAGAATCAAGGCTCCAAATCATTTATAGTTATCTGTAATGAATATGTAAGCTCTTTATTTATAAGTTATAATTATATCAATAAAACCTATGTTATTTATTTTGCTTTGTATTTTTTTTCCATTAAACAGAGTGAAAAGGAACCATATAGAAAAAAGAGTGATAGGATCACATTATACAAAGTCACTCACTATAAGGAAGGTCAAAGGTGGATGTTAGAAGAAACGAAAAATAATTATGTAAGTATAAAACTTTAAGTTTATTTGTTTATGTAGTACTAACTAATAATATTTGCATTGAATATTGGTTCAGTTTTTTAATTTTAGAATAAAATGCAAGAGTTGTTACAAAATCAATGTTGAAGGGAAATGAGGTAAAAGTAGAAGACATTTGCAATACTGGGCTTGGTACACATTTCGGTTGTATGAAAAGTCCTGGGTTTGACCCTAAGCCAAATGTTTCTTCCTCCTCAAGATCCATAAATTTAACGTCTTGAAGAGGAAAACAAGTTACTTAAGGTGCAATTACAACATATTGAAAAAAAGTTCGCCAAGCATGAAAAGTATCTCAAAAAATTACTTGGATTATCAAAGCAGTGAAGATGAAAGTGAATGGTATTGATTACATCTCTTATACTTTTTTCTTTTAATTCTTTTTTTTGTTATAATTTAAATTTAATATTTTTCACAGATTACAAATTTGAAGAAGATGCAACTGGACTTAATGATTTGTATTATATCTTGTAAACTAATCTCTGTATGTATTATTTGTATATAAGTATTGTTGAAGTTGTAATTAAAATCTTGTACATGAAGAAATTTAATGATTTTTTATATACAATGCTTCAATTTATCAATTATTTTTATAATAAATTAACAACATAAAAAATTTAAATATTATATACAATAATATGGATTAAAAATGTAATAAATAGTTATAATTAACATTTCATTAAATTCTAAAATAAAATTTGACTATATTTTACAAAACGTAGCTAAAATTATTTGGCTACGTTTCTAGAAACGTATTAATAATTTTTACCTATGAAAAACTATGTGTAGCCAAAAGGTATTGGCGACGATTTTTCAAAACATTACTAATAGTTTTTCGCTAGCATAGGCAAAAACTATTAGCGACGATTAATGAAAAACGTCACCTATAATTTTCAGCGCTAAGGATTTAGTGACGTTTTTGACACTGAATATAAATTTAAAGATGTTAATGGGTCAGGACGGGCTCGGGCTGCTCCTGGCCAACCTAAAGGTTTAAATGGTTTCAAGTGTAATTAGTTTAATATATGAATGGTTGACTTCACTTACTAAGGAGAGAATGTTTAAAAAAATTACAAGTAAATTATCTCACATTATAAGAGGACATAAAGCAAGAGTGATGCCCCAACTTATTTATAAATTCATTTATGTTCAATTTAATTTAATTTCTTCTCGTCTATATTAAAGTTCATCTTACTATTCAACAATTGATAAAAATTAAGATCTACATAATTTGATAAGAGTGTTTATAAGTATTCCTTGAAATTTTTACTAAGATATTTAATTGCTCATTAAAAATTATAGTTGTGTTTACTTAATTTTTATATACTACAAAATTTATTCATAAGAATCTTACTTCAGTTTACTTAAGACACCACTACGGTAAAAAGTGCTTTAGGCAATAGACAAAAGCGTAGCTATAAGTACAAGTATCGTTGTCTTTTTATTAAGGCAACAGAATTCATACCGTTACACGAAAGTGGCACTGCAATAAGTATAACGCAATAGAATTTTTTAATTAGGCAACAAAATAAAATGTTGCTTTAAGTTTTAACTAAGGCAACACATTGTTTCAAACTATAGCAACAATTTTAAATAGATATTGCAACACTTTAAGTCTTTTTAGGCAATAACGTTAAATAGATAAGGCAATAAAGTGAAAATTTTAAGCAATAATTTGTAACAATAAAAGCAACAATTTATTCTTTTGTTACCAATAATATTTAATGTAAAAGCAATACCAATAATATTTAATGTAAAATCAATCTCTTGTCATTATGTAGCCAACATCCATATATACATTAAAAGCGATATACAGAAATTAATGTACGTATTATCAAAGGTAAACGAACAAAAAATTGCATTAATATATAATATATAGTGTACAAGGACTTGAAACATTCACTATTTAACATATTCAAATACAAAAACAAAAAATCACTAGCTAAAATATTCATCTACTATATCGTCCACCATTCTATATGATATATAACTGAATTATTCTTGTTAAGATATAGGTTATGATATCTTAATATTTAATTTTGGACATTATTTGATAATTGGACTTAGTTGTGTTTAAGTGGGACTCTTTTAAGACAGGTTTGAGAAGTTTAAAATCCTAATTATGATAGTATTTAGTATATATATCTTATTATGGGATAATAGTGATCTTCTGGAATTTTAACTTTATTATAGCAGCTGGATATCTAAGGGATATGGTCGACGATGTTTGTAAGATGATTGAGTTGAGATAGAAGTCCATTTGTTACAAAGTTCTTGGCTGATCATGTCACCCTTGGCCAAAGGTTTTTGTGCTATGCTTTTACTAGATTTGTCATTCTTTTTGGAAGTCTATGCAACTATTTTTCTAATGTGTGTTTGATGTGATTTGGCTGATGGTGTGTAGGAGTGTAGCTACTATGTTTTCCTTTACTCTTACGTGACTAAATTGGCTTGTGTAGATGTTGATAGCTAGCTACGTTCTTTCCTGTTCTTAAAAGACTATTGAGGGCAATTTTTGTTCACATGATTTTAGGGTTATATTTTTTGGTTGATTGTGTGAATTTTTGCAGTTGGAATGGTTGTTGTCTAGTGTTAGGTTGGTGGCTATTGTGTGTGACTCTGCAACCGTCTTTTTGGTGTGGAGGTGTGTAAAAACTCTACAGGTTTTTGTGATTTTTGAAGTTGTATTTTTGGGCGTATTAAGCTATCTTTGGCAACTGATTTTAGGCAATTCTATCCATCTTGGATAACTTTGTTTTCTATAGTGTTGTGTGATTTTCAAGGTTGTCTAGATATTGGTTTTTGAGTGAAAAATGTCCAGGAGACGTGGGTTGTTGCAGTTGTATTTTTGTTGACATTTCAGTGATGACACGTTTTCTCAAGTGATATTATTTTGATGATGTTGTGCATAGGCTGATCATGATTCTTCTCATAGTTCACAAAAGATATTGTTCTACCACTTCCCACATTTTCAGCCGATGAAGCCACATATTTAGGGGACTGCGTTTATTTCAAGTGTTTTTCCTTGTTTATGTCTTTATTGATTTAATCACTAGAGTTGTTCAATTATCATCTTTATTATTAAACAGTGTTGTGAAAATCCTCTGTTGAGGTTAGTACGAGGCGGTCATACTATTGGGTGTGAAATACTTTCATGAGTTGTGAGGATAAGAGATAGTGCTAAGGGATAAGTGGTGTCAGCTCACTAAAGCCTTGTATACAAACTATTTTCGTTAGTGAAAGTATTAAGTTGGGTAAGGTCGCCGCAGACTTAGGCAAGGTGTACCGAGCTGCATTATCAAATCTTGAGTGTTGATTTGTTATTTTATTTTTAATAATTTTTGTTAGAAAATTTATAGTGATTGCAACCATTCATAATTTTTATGAAACTACATTCTTTCGAATTTAAAATTGGTGTTATAGCAGGTCACTGAATCAGAATTTGATACGTCAAGTTGGTGCAAATTTGTGTTTTGCAATTATTGCTATAAAAGAAGGGGCATCAATCATTAGACCACTATTGTTAGATGGTTCAAATCATCCTACATGGAAATCACGGATGAGAGTATTCATTCCAGAATAATGAAACTTGGTTTTAAATGATTGGATACATCCAATGATGACCAATGAAAAGGGAGAAGCAATACTTAAAGATGCATTTGAGTGGATAAGGGTTGAAGAAGAAAGAGCGTTGGAAATTCTCAATCCCTACACATCATCTTCAGTGCAGTTGATGAAGGTCGCTTTGCTATGATATCAACCTATGAATCGGCGAAAGAAGTGTGGGACACTTTGCAAACTATACATGAGGGATCAAAATATGTGATAGCCTCAAAACTTTAAACGTTGGCTGTGAGATTTGAAAAGATGAAGATGGATGAGAGTGAAACAATGGGAGATTTTTATGAGAGATTGCGTGACATAGCAAGCCAAGCACATCAACTCGAGAAACTGGTTAAAATGATATTGAGATCATTGCCTCCTAGGTTTATATCGAAAATTGCAGCAATCAAGGAAGCTTATGATATCAATGAATTGTCATTGGATAAGATAATTAGAATTCTTACTAATTTTGAGATGAATTTGTTAAAGGGCAAACAAGAGATAAGCAAAGGATTAGCATTGTAAGTCGAGATTGGTAAAGCTGTGAATGAATTCAAAGATGAATTCGATGAGAATGAGGATATGAAGTTATTGACAAGAAATTTCAGCAAGTGGTTAAAGAAAGTGAAGAAAGATAGATCCGATTTTAGGCAAATTGGTGGGAGCTCATTAAATAATAATTTCAAACAATAAGCTAAAACTTAAAAAGATGAAAGAAAAATGAAGAAATTTCAACGTCATAAATGTCAAGGCTTTGGACATATGCAAGAGGAATGCGCTAATACTTTGAAAAAGAGAAAAGGGAAGTCTTATACAAGCACTTGGAGTGAGAATGAATCTGAATGTAAGTATGGTAGTAAAGAAAATTTTGTGAGTATTGTTGCGTTGGTTGCTTTATACAACAAAGTCCAATTGCTTGCTTAACAGAAACCAAGAAGGAAGAAACTGATGATAAAAATGTCGATAAATTAGAAAATTTCGAGAAAAACACAAATGAATTAGGTCAAAGTCTAACCTCAAATTATAATAGCGATGATAGTGGTTCAGATGACAAAAAGGAGGACATCTATGAAGTCTATGAATTAATGTATATAAAATGGGTGCAAACATGCAAGAAGAATGAGAAGATGAAGAAGGAAAACTCTACCATTAAGAACATATTCAAAATCTAGAGTTGTTATCTACTATAGACGAGCTAAATGAAACAAAGTTAAAGCTAGTTAGTACAGAAAAAGGGATAAGAATGTTAAATGGAGGCACCAAAAACTTAGAAAAGTTACTAGAAATAGGTAAAATTAAAGGAGATCTTTAAGGCATTGACTATAATGGTGAATGTTTTGTGTCGAATGATGAGAAAAATAGTGTGGCCAGATTTTTCTAAAGAGAAACTTTAAGGAGGAAATGGAAATTCATACTTAAATGTCACTTTTGTAGGGTAAACAGACACATAAGGCCGAATTGTTACAAGCTGCTACAAATGATATTTCAACGAGGTCAAAATCGAAAATCTATATATTCTCCATTAAATTATATTATCCATTAAATTTTCAGTAGCAGTCCACATTACCAAAACAACTTAGGTTAGAAAGGGTCAATTACAAGCACAAAAACATGGTTAAGGAAAAATAAGAAATTATCCAGATTCACAATTATTTGCTGTTGGTAAAGAAATTGTTCAAACAAAAGACCAATTGGTTGCTTATGAGGAAGGAATCAACTAGTCATCTGATGACAAAGTTAATGTGGCGAGGAAGAAGGCCATGTTTAAATTTCTTCGAGAGACATAGGGGTTGTGTTCTTTAAATTTTTTAAGTATATTAATGTTGTTTATTAAAAAAAGGGTTCAAAGGAGTTAACGCCTATACTTTTTGAGTTTTTGATTTATGGGTTTTATAAGGTTCAGGTGATTAGTGTGTGTTTGGATTTTTCCTTACTTGTTAAATAGTATATTTTATGTGAGAATGAGGTTCTCTTTGATTATTTGAAAGTTTTGCTTTTGAATGTTACTTTATAGAGTTATGTCGAGAAAAAGTTGATGCTTGGTTAGAGAATTGTAGGAAGATTCGAGTTTTCTATGATTTGGATTTTTCAAGTTTTATCTTGGTTTCTCTACATCGTGGGTTGTATGAGTTTGGGTAATATGCTTTCACGTGATTTATATGAGGAGGAGATTGATTATATTTGATTATGATGAATGCCTTTTTGGGGTCTATGAATTTAATCAGTTGTATGTGGATGACTTTGATGTAATTAATGACATGTTGGCTAGTGTTTTTGACTGGTGGTAAATTGTCAACTTGGTATGCTTATGATTCTTTTGCTGCACCTATTGTTGATTTTTATATTTCTTTATTCACTAAGATTGATCGCAATGAAGGCATTCTTCATTTTGACATTGTTTTGTCCTAAGGGGGAGATATATGATTGTTTTGGAATGTTCATAATTGGTGAGTGTTCAATTCAGGGGGAGATTTTAAGGTATCTATGTGACCATTATTACTTTTTGGTATTTTTTGTCCCAAGGGGGAGAACATTATATTAGAACATGTTGCTTTGGATAATTGATTATGTTTGGATATTTGTAATTGATTAAGGGGGATTTCTCTTATGGTTTGCAAATTTGATGGTATATGTCCAATTATCTCCTTTAGGAGGAGTTTCAAATATGTGACAAATAACACCAAAAAGGAGAAGATTGTTAAGATATAGGTTATAACATCTTAACATTTAATTTTGGACATTATTTGATAATTGGACTTAGTTGTATTTAAGTGGGACTCTTTCAAGACAAGTTTGAGAACATTAAAATCCTAATTAAGATGGTATTTAGTATGTATATCCTATTATAGGATAATGGTGATCTTCTGGAATTTTAACTTGATTATGGCAGTTGGATATCCAAAGGATATTCTCGATGATGTTTGTGAGCTGATTGAGTTGAGATAGAAGTCTATTTATTGCAAAATTCTTGGCTGATTGACTTGAGATAGAAGTCTATTTGTGTTGCGTTTTTACTAGAGTGTCGTTCTTTTTGGAAGTCTAAGTAGCTATTTTTCTAATGTATGTTTAACATGATTTGGTTGATGGTGTGTGTGAATGTAGTTGCTATATTTTCCTTTGCTCCTATGTAACTAAATTGGGCTGCGTAATTGTTGATAGTTAGCTATGTTCTTTCCTGTTCTTAGAAGACTATTGAGGGAAATTTCGACAGTTGTTCTTTGGTGGTGTTCACGTGATTTTGGGGTTGTATTTTTGGGTTGATTGTGTGATTTCTGTAGCTGTTTTAGTGGTTGTCCAGTGTTAGGTTGGTGGTTATTGAGTGCGATTTTGCAGCTGTGTTTTTGGTGTGGAGTTAAGGATGGCAATCTTGGCCCGGCATAGCCCAGGGCATTTTTGGCCTGGGTTGGCCGGCCTAGCCCGACCTGTGGCCCGCTCACTTTTTTTGAAATGACATCATTTTGATTTTTTCTTTGAAAAATTAATGGACAGGTTAAGCTAGGTCGAGCCACCCGTGGCCCAACGGGCCAATCCGCTACTAGCCATGACAGATCGGCTCGAGCTCGAGCATTAACATGTCTATATGGAGGTATATGAAAGCTCTATAAGGTTTGTGACTTTTGCAGCTGTATTTTCGGGAGTATTAAGCTATCTTTGACAACTGACTTTTGGTGATGCTATCCGTCTTGAACAATTGCGCTTTCTGTAGTGATGTATGATTTTCAAGGTTGTGCAAATATTGGCTTTTGAGTGAAAAACATCTAGGAGATGTATGTTGTTACAGTTATATTTTTGGTGACATTTCATTGAAGAAATGTTGTTCGATTGATGTTATTTTGATGCTATTATGCATGGGTTAGTTATGATTCTTCTCAATAGTTCACAACAGATATTGTTCTACCACTTCCCACATTTCGAATGATGAAGCTACATATTTTGGGGAGTGCTTTTATCTCAAGTGTTTTTCTTTGTTTATGTCTTTATTGATTTAATCACTTGAGTTGTTCAATTATTATCTTTATTATTAAACAGTGTTGTGAAAATCCTCTATTGAGGTTAGTACGAGCAGTCGTACTATTGGTCGTGAAATACTTTCACGAGTTGTGAGGATGAGAGATAGTGTCAAGGGTTGAGTGATGTTGGCTCAGTAAAGCTTTGTATAAAAATTATTGTTATTAGTGAAAGTATTAAGCTGGATGAGGGCTTTGCAGATGTAGACAAGGTGTGTCGAACTGTCACCATATCTTGAGTGTTGATTTGTCATTTCGTTTTTTATTGTTTTCATTTTTTTTTTGTCAGAAAGTTTATAGCGACTACAGTCATTCATAATTTGTGCAAAACTATAGCCTTTTCAATTTTACAAATCTAAATACTAAACAAAACCAATATGTATAGGCACTCCAAAATTCTTCCAGAAGTACCTCCTTATCCACTCTTAATCATCACCATCCTACAAAAAATAAAAAGAAACAAGTATATTAGAATTGTAAAACTATTATGCTCATAAACAGGTTGGTATATCTAAAACATGAAATACTAACTATTTTATTATCGCTTTAATTTAATCAAGAAAGATAATATAGTCTAGAAACTAATAACATAATAATTTAATTCTTTTTGTGAACAAATTCAGAAAGCATGACACATAAACATAAACATTTAATCTAAAAGAAAGATAACAAGATAATGTACAATAACATTGAATTAAGTAAATGAAATCATTTGAGATCTCATAAGAAGGCTAGAACGTGGAATGAAATCATTCTCTTGAAATGATTAAGGAAATGAAATCATTCTCTTGAAATGAAGTTAGAAGCAGTCGAATCAATCAATTGAGTAGTGGAACATATTCAAAGAGAAAAGAACATCTAATTTATAAGTCATATCCTGCAATCCATCAAGAACATATAGTATTGTCACAAAAGAAACTTCTAAACTAGAAATTAAACAAAATAAAGCGTGACAGTCCCATTAGCAATTCTTAGTCCAAACTATATCCAAAAGCACAACACATTGAACAGTAAAGACTTTGATAGTACAAGGAGTGATGTAGGACAAATAGAAGAATTATCAATTAGTAGCTAAAATTGCAGTATTAACTTAATAATGTTTGTTTTATGAGGTCTGTGCTAAAAGTGCTAACAAATTGACAAAGATTGTTATACCTAAATGTGCTTGTAATGAGCATCCCAACAAATATAGCAGTCATTGGTAGCCAAACCTTAATCAATCTTCATGTTTAAGGTTCTGTTGACATAACACCCAATAAACTCAACATTGATAGATTCAACACTGATATCAAATTCTGTACACCAACAAAATTTTCACATAAGGTAATTACATAATGAAGTAAGAATAAAGAAAAAGAAAGATGGAAAAATAAAGATATAAACTTGTTCTAAAATTTGAAATTAAACAATATTTCAACAATCCTAATAAAACCATTGTCAAATAAGAAAGAAAATAGCCCCTTCTTTGTTACCATTATCTGGTCTAGCATGTAAAGTGGGTTATCTTGAACCAAAAATTAATCAACTTAAAAAGCAGATTACCCAACTATGTTACCGTCATCTACAATCTTATCAAACCTTAATTAGATATGATCAAACAAAGTTATTACATACCATTTCCTTCCCTAGCAAACAAAGAAGATAGTAAAAAAGAATCATCTCTTGTAACCTTTCTTCTTTATGCTTTTGATAAGCACAATTCCAATAACCTTAATATCTTAAAGAGTAGGCTGAAATAAGAAAAAATTAGACCCTAGACCATTATGGAGCCAAAAAAGGAAACCAAGCATAATTCAAAACATGAACTTAACTCATAGCTCACAAATAGAACATAAATAGTTTATATTATATGTGTAAAACAAAAGCAAAAGGAGCAACTGTGTTTTAAAGATAAATTTCTTACAAAATAATGGAAATAATAGATGACAAGCTAGGAATTTTGTGCTATGTTGAATTCACTCTACATTTACATAAATAAGCAACATAAGTCCACAAACCTACAGATGACATAAACTAAAACATATATGCACATTTGTAAAACTAATGGAACTCTATGAGGACTGATAGGACAATGTACATCCATAAAAATCAAGGAAATCAAAATTGTTTATTTTATCACACTTCCATTCATGATGTACAACACTTTCTATTATGGTCCATCACTTAGGAAATAACATATTAACATAATATAAACTAAAACATAGATGCATATTTGCAAAATTAACAGAATGTCATTACATAAAACCCTTCACCTATAAGAATAAAGAAATCCTTTGTCAAATGATTCTCGTCATCAATATTGAGGCCCAAGCTGTCACTTCTATTAGCACTGCTAAGGTCAAATACAAAAAGTTATAACAAGACTGCTAAACAAATATGAAGCACCACTGTTAGAAAATATCTAAATCAAGGAAGTTGATGAGAAGCAAAAGAAATAACAAATTTCAACATAAGGACAAAGGCAGGAAGGCATACCTTTTACCAGTCACCAATTGTATCACCACTCATTCTTTAAGTCTTTTTAAAGCATCACCAACAAAAGTGATGAGAATAGGTCATGTTTTTGAGAAGTATACCACTAATGAACTTTCATTAGGGTTATTCATAGGTTCAAATAGAAAATGCCAAATATGCATTTGTATGTGATGCATCAAAGTACTTGATGACAACATTTTGAAGGAATTAATACACAAAGTTCCCAATAACTGAAAGCCCTAGGTCAACTATAAGCTCACGATTCCGGTCGAAATAAGCATGAAAGGAAAGAACAATAGAAGACATAGTTCAACACAATGCTGATAAAAATTACTTACTGAAAAATTGATTCTATTCATCATCACCATTAACAAGTAATAAAAGTTTACTTGGATATCAAAACCCTATTAGTGGGTATGAAGGTTTACTGGGATTACTAGGAGTGAGGGTCTTATTTGAACATGTTGAGGGGTGGGTTCTTGTTGGCCAAAGCATAGTCAATGAGGCCCAAATGACCTCATTTGCTTTGAGAATACAAGTCCGTGTCCATAGCTAATAGTTCATGTCTAACTACGATCTTAAACTCAATTTTCTTCTCTTGCACCTTAAGATTATGGAAAGGAATGCATCTAGAGGCAAAAAGCCACCTCCCTTAGCAACCTATGATGGCTCTAGTGGCAAAATTGCAACAGAAATGGTAATAAACAAAAGGGATAACCATCCAAAAAATGCACAAACATTATACAGTCACAATCAAGAAGATATATCTAATTGTGCCCACAAATGTGGGAAATTAATAAACCCCTTAACCAGACAAGCTTCTTTGACTTTCCTCTTGACACACTATTGTCTAAGCTTTCCATTTGGTTCCTTGCATCATCCAAGTGTTTCTACTTTGTTTTTTTTTTTTCATTTTGTTATCGTTTTGTCACACTTTTGATGTAGGGGAGTAGGCTTACTCCATGCAAACTTACTATCTTTCACTATTATTTAATACAATCAATTTTTAATTTTTCAAAAAAAAAGGATAGGTTTTGTCTTCGAAATGGAGAGGAATTAAATAACATGATTTTTATATGTGTATGCATTACAATATTTTGTGTATTTTAGAGGAATTATATCATATTCTTTAATTTTACTAAATAAAAATTGATGGATATTTTAATTTTCTTAGAAATATTCTAAATACTCATTAGTAAAGAATTTTTATATTTTAAATATACATTAGTAAGTAAGTATATAAATAAATATATAACATTAGTAAATATGTGATTGCAACTATTAACAACAATTACAGGTGTTGCATATATAAGACTTTATTGCAACAGTTTTTAAATTTGTTTGCCTTTTATTACATGTAGCAACAAATTAATATTTTCATTGCTTTTTAATATTATTAAAGACAACAATTTAAAAATCGTTACCCTATATTAATTTTTAGCAACACATTTTTAAACTGTTGCAAACGTGTCGTTGCCTAAAGCAACTTTTGTTGTAATGCACATAACTCTTATTTATGTATATTTTATTTCGTACAAGAAATTTCTTCGCAAGAATGAATTTTATTTTATGTAGATGGCATATAAAGTCAAGTGAACTCCACAAATTCACTATATTTAGCAATATTTTAAAAACTAGGCATGAAATTAAACTAATAAGATAATTTAAAGTTTAAAAGTTCAACTGATATTAGACGGTTACAAAATTGGTATACAATAAATATTAAACAAAATTGAAGAACTTAAAATAAAATTAAAAAATGAGACTATTTGAAGAGATTGAAGTTAAATTAAAGAAGAAAATTGTCAAATAAAAACTAACTGGTTTTTTTTTGTTTATAAAAATTAGTTAGTTTACAAAAACTTACCAGTTAATTAACAAGTTAATCAATTTTTAATAATAAGGGCTATTAAGGTAAATAGAGCTAGAAAGTTAAGAAATTTAAAGTTTTTATGGTTAAATCGACTGAACCAATTCAACATTTTAAGCATTGATATTTAGTCAAAATATTATAAATAAGATCAAGTACTTAATACTCATAATAAGTACTGTAGTTAACGAGAAATCTTGAAATGTGAGACCCTAGTATAAATAATCAGTATATGTATAATAATTAAATATAACAAATGATATTATTATTTATAAAATCAAATTATGGATTGAAGTTATAAATAAAGATACGATCAAATTTTATTATAATTTAAATTGAGTCATTTTCTCAAATTATGGTTTGAACATAATATGTATAATGTGAGGGGGACGTTTCGATACTAATATAAATTAATAAAAATTTTCTTAAAATATTTTTGTTAAAATTCACTAAAATATTTATGAAAGCAATGCAAACATACACTGATTTTTTAGTTGAAAATTTTAAAATTTTCATATCCAATTTAAATTCTATTTTCATTTATTACTTGTATATGACTAATTTTCTTGATTAGGTCTAAAGGAGTAAAGCTTAACCCATGATCGAATCATCCGTTTGTAGTCCAAATTCCATGGGTTCTAATGACATAAAACTTGCATGGTTAGTGGTTAGCAACTTAACCCAAATGTAAGTTTGGACTTTCTATTCAAATAAAACATTTATTACCTAGACTTCAATAGAACTTTCAATAAAACAGCTATTCAATAGCTGAAGTTCCAAAATTAAGTATTCAACGGGTTTGGTTAAGTAATGGAAGAGTGTACCATTTATATCATTTGCATAAAGCTCTTGTGCTAAACAAATTATACCCTCGTTATTACCTTAAAAGAAACAAAATCCTGTTAAGAGGAAAGGAAAAACAAACCAAACCTATACACTTACGTGAAAACTACTCCAGAAGGTCCATTCTTGGCGATCGAGTAACATACTTGAATTTGGTCATGCAAAACTTGGAATAACCAAAGATTGACCTGGTTAGATGCTGATCATCTATATATGATGCATTTATTGGATGCCGTCTTGCATTGAAGTCACGTACCTTTCACCATCATTTGAAGGGTCAGCTAAGAAAATCAAGTCCCTTCTCTCTGTCTTTTTTTGTTTCTTGTGGTCCCTTTTCAGTAAACACCTCTAGATTTTGTTTCAAGTTAATTAAATTGGGTATGAACTACAACAACTGGACTATTAATTTTTACTGGTGTTTTAGTTTAGGATCTATCTCCGAGCAGAGGCTGGAAAGGACCTAATTACCTTCCTCTTCTGGGTGGACATAACCAAGCAGCTGTTTCGGATCTTCCACCCTCTATGTTTATTTTTGTGAAACACTACATGGAAATGGAAGCCTAATGTTAAGGTGTAGCATATGGTGCATATCAACTCAATTTGGAACGGTGAGTTTGTGACCAGACAAGCCTAATTAAAAGATTAGCACGTGTAGTCAACCCACTCCTCCACCTAGAACAACATTGTTCATTCCCCCCCTCATTATCTGAAAAAAATTATCTTTCAAATAATGTCATTAATTTCAAAATTATTATCTAAAAAATATTATTCTCTTTTACTACTAGATTTTCTACAATCTCAAGTATTTAAAACACAATTCAAGATCCTTACAATATATTTACTACTATTAATGGTATGAATCAAAGCACACCTTGAGGCGCAGCTATCTTTCAGATTTGATGTTTGTGGATGAAATTGTAAATTATAAATATTGAAAATATGCACAAATTTAATTATAAATTTATAATTTTTATAATAATAAATTGTCTAGTGTGAATTAATGTTTAGTAATAATAAACCGTATAAAATTTTTATTGAAGTTTGAATGTTCTAAAAAAATTGTTAATTTTTAATAAGGAATTATTATTCTATATTTTGAAGATTCAAGAGAAAAATATACTAAATTCGTACAATCATTTTAGTCTATATAAATTACTACCACTATAAAATAAATTTATATTAAGCTATTTTGTTGCAGTGTTCATCTTCACTGCAACAAAATAGAGTTGCGTCTCGTTTTAGCCATAACAGGCCGCAATTGAAGGGTCATGTGGTAACAGTAGGGACCGCTACTTATCATATCGATAGCATTTTAAAGCTGCCTATGGATTTCTTGTGAAATCAGAAAAGGGATATGAAATTCAAAGATTTTTACACTTAATTAACATTTTTAAGTTCAAGAAATTCCTAGTAAGAGTTCTTAATTAGCTGTATCTATGAACTAAGCAAAAATGGAAGAGGATACAGCATAAAACATATGTGATTTGACTATTTTCTTTTTGACCATTCAGTCATTTTACTCATGGCGTGAGGAAAGAAGGATACGGCACTAGCTGCCAGCAAAGCTCAAAGTGGTCCTTGTGGTAGATTTGGAGAAGATTTTGTTGATGTAAACCACAAAAATAGGGTTTTGAGACGAGAGAGACAGAATAAGTACCACATGGTGTCATATTTTGGAAGTAAGCTTTTCTAGAGAGAAGCCAAGAGTCGAAGGTGCATGGAAAAGTTGCAAATCAAGGGAGAAAATTACCATCCACACAATTTTAATCCAAAAGAAACTTGAAAACAAGAGTCCTAGAACCATATCATTGATTGGATTATGCCACTTCTGTCGCACTATAGCATCCAGATCAAATTATATTTCTTTGGTTCTACTTTTCTTAACATTTTATTTTTCTTGGTTCAAGTATTTAGGACTGCTGTTTATTCTAAATCTCGTAATTTGTTATAAAGAGAGCATATTAACACGAATATATTCATGCGCTTATCACACGAAGGTGACTGGACACATATATAGATCGAGTATATCAACTGAGATTATGTTGGTCTAATTATTCATTATAAATATATAATTATGTTTCTATAAGTTTCTAATCGATCATATACTCAACAAAGAAGTAAACCCATCCATGAAAGCTTGCGTTGAACCAAATGGCAAATAAGGCATTTATACGTACCAGCAAGGGAACATGGATCGTGTCGCCCCAATAAATAATTGGAGACGCCATACAATTGAAAAGCTAAAGAATGACTTGTCATTACAATTTTTGACATCTAATGCCTCTGTGGGCACACAGAAGTGACATGTCTTCCACTACCAAGAGCGATATGGCATGGGACAAATATGTAGAACAATGTGAAGCTGAAATAACATGCTTCTGTGAATTGGAACTTTAATCTGATTGACTAAAGTACAGTGGTGGAAAGTGGGTAATTTGATTTGTGAGATTACAACTAACTGTGTGCTTAATTGAACATAAGTTAAAAATGATTTGCTATTGTTGTCGTTTTTAGGCAATAAAATACAAGACTGCCTTGGACAGATGATCGCATTAAAAGACGAAAGGGATATATATGTGGAAATTAACAATAAAAGAAATAGTACTTTCAGAATAAAAAATAACCTAAACAGTGAGCTTGATTTGGTACTGTTAAGAGTATCAATATATAGGAATAGCTATTATGCTATTATGATCTATGTATTATGAGTAAAGCAGAAGGCAACTTGTAATTGATACCATTAAACCTTGTATTTCTGCAAAATTTTCCACAACATGATCATATGGTTATAGATATAAGTACATATGTGCCCGTGTGATACACAAAGGGTGTTTTGATGAAAACAAAATTTGCAGCGAAAGGGTAGCTAGCTATATGTCATCCCTCACTTGTTGTCACGAAGACTTAAACAAAGCTTTTAATAAATTTAAAGGGGGGGAAAAAAGAAAAAGTGGGTTTTGGCATTACAATAAAAGACGGTAGCATTAGTTGTTAGTTTATGCACTATATATAGCCAATTGATTTATTGTACCTTAGTGACAAAATAATTTAAAGGCATTATCTTGTATACATACATACATACATACATACATATATACAAGTCTATGAAATAATTATATATTGCAAATGAAATTATTATAATACTAAGATTTATATTGCATTTATATATTATCCCTAAATTATTCCTAGTCATTGTTCTATTAAGATTAGATATTAATAGAACATAAAAATATTAGCACATATTATGTTTTTTCTTATAAAGGAAGTAGTTGATCTTATAACTTAAATAAATATATGGGTGCTTGTTAGAAAACAAGTTTATTGAATTGACCCAATATATGAAATTCATTTGAAAGTATGTGTATCAAAATTTTCATCTTAATGATTATATAAGTGATCATTTGACTTAAGATATCCAAAGTTACCTTATATAGGGATTACTATATTTTGATACTATTTATAACCTATTCTAATTTTGAATAGCTCATTCGATGTTCATTAGATGTAGCATGAACTATATGGAGGTATTTGAGTGATCAAGATAGGATTTATAACCCTAAATTAATTAGGGAGAATGTTTTATTGTTCTCGATTAGTATTAATTTAAGAAATCCTTAGTCAAAGTAAAATAACATTTTTGTAAATATTATACAAATGTTATTGATTAAACTAGTAGCTAATGACGGAGAACTAATAATATGATTGGATTTAAAATAGAGTAGACATTAATTTCATGCTCTATGTCTAATTAGAACATTGTATGATGAAATGAATGAATTATATAGAAAACTCATGCACAAAAAGGTTACTCAAAACTATTTTGACATTCGTAAATATTTAGGTAGTCATAATGTGTTGTTAGACGTCAATCTTGATTTATGAATATAAATTATTAATTAGAGAAATAAAGATAAATAAAAGAAATTTAATTGATCTAATCTTAAATATGATTTAGTGTTATAATTTATACTTATTGCTAATATATTTGGGAACCAAATGGGTCTTACATAACAAACGGGTTGACGAGAGCAAAGATGTTTTAATCAAGTTGAACTTGATTGTAAAGTTTGAGAAACTTTATAATTAAATATGAGATTTTTAATAAATAAGGATCAATATAAGATATTAGATCTTATTTAGGCATATTGATATTTAAATATAATTATTTGTAATTCTATTTAAAGTTTAACTGAAATTAGAATTTAGCTTCAATTAAATTACTAAAATGTTCAAAATCTATTATAAATAGACTTAGGCTATATTTGGTTGGACATAAAGTTTTTAATAGAATTGAACGGTTTATAATCGATTGGAATGTAAATGAATGTAATATTAGAAAACTGTTGTTTGGAAGGGATGGAAAAGTTCATAATGTAATATAGTGAAATGTTGTTTGAAATAAGATTTTATAATGTAATATAGTGAAATGTTGTTTATCATTTTACATTCCATCCTAAAACTCTTAAATCAGAAGTTACTTATTTTTACTGTTTAGAATATAATAAGATATAATGTGAAACCCTCTCATTCCATCATATTCCATTTCATTTCACTATAAACTCTCCTTCCAAATGATGGATTAATATTACACTTCATTCCATTCCATTAATAACTACCTAACCAAACATAGCCTTAAGCTCTAATAAAACTATCACTTCTTGCTTAACCCACTTTATAATAGTTGCAGAGTTCTTTCAACCTATTTTGTAGACACCGTTAGAGGTTGGCCACTTGTGCGCTTGTGGTGATTGAGATGAGCTTATTTCAGAAATAATTCAAAGGATATGATAAGAATATGATCAAGCTTCGGAATAAGGTACGAATTAAGATTCATATTTTATTATGATTTATGCATTAATCATTTTCTAGAATTAAAGTGATCTTGAATTTTCAGAAATCAAAATATGAAAAAGTTTTATAATTATTTTACTACGGTAAGGATCAGATCTTGTTATGATTTTCCAATATTATCTGCCTATTCTTTTTAACTATAACTAAGGGAAAAATTTATAGGTATTACAAATATAAAGGAATAATACATTCAATTAAAATATATACATAGTCATGAAATTATATTTATTGTTTTATAGAATTACGATTTAAACATCAAATTTCTAAATAATTTCATGATGTTATCAAATTGATTAAGCATAAGTAAGATAAATATGTAATTTTGATCAGTTACCTTATCACAAAATTATCAAACTAAGAAAACATCCAACAAGTAGATTCTTTATTGTTGATTTTTTAATGAATCACAATGTAACTTTCAAAGAAGATATACAATTCACAACACATTGAAGTACCAAAAGGACAAAAGCTATCAATAGTTCTCATAAACTTTATCCAAGATTTGGAAAGCATAAGTTGGCTTTGATATTGAAAACAATCGAAGGGGTGATTATTTCGCAAACTTTCTGATTCGTTTCTGACAAACAAAAAAATCAGAAAAATTAAAAATACCAAAGATAGACAAAATCGAGATTTGTTAACATAGTTTGGCACATATTACCTACATTTGTAGGGCCCTCACCTAGGTTAATCATTTTCACTAAAGTTCAATAGATTTATACAAAGGCTTTAAGGCTTTCAAAGCTTACTCACTCAATCTTTGAAACTATCTCCAACCTCGCTTCCCGTAACAGATTTTCACACAAAGTGACATGATCGAGTCGTGTTAACCTCAACAAAGAATTTATCTCAACAATCTATTAACTAAAATACAATAAATAAAAGAATTAAGTATCTGAAAATTTTATAGAAAAATCTTAACACACTTAAGATTGAAATAGAACAACTCTCCCATGGGTTTTGCTCCTCAACAAGAGATCTGAAAGTTGTTCATATAAAGTCAGTCCAACCATAAGTCACTCTACAAGGATAATAGTCCAGCATTAGCAATTCCCGTACGACCAAAATAGAGCAGTGAATTCCCACTTTGAAAACATGTGCTGCATCTTGTAATTGTCATCAATCAAGCAAGAAAGACACCACCATCGAACACATAACAAAACAACCTTCATCCAGATGTTAACACCATCATATAGCACATCTACTCCTTCAATAATAACCCATCAATCTACACACCAGAAAACTACAAGATCGCTTCAACTATTTCAACCGAAAAACACAATTAACGCATACATCAAAGAGCCCAACAATTGCCGTCAATTGACACACTCAAGATGCACACAATGAAGACCCAAATTCCACTCACAAACTCTTTTTCACTATGCAAAAAATCCAACAATACCCTTGACAATTACAAACGTGATATGCTACAATTTCTCAGATGACAGACTTCAATTTAGTGTAGCATTTTTTCACAACCATAAATGTAACAACTATATCTTTTTAAATCCAAGTCCAATCAGTATCTTATATGTCTATTTAATAAATAAAATATGCCAAAACTAAAAAAAATACTATATATTTTAACAAATATCATGTATTGTTAACCTAATGGATTTCATCTCGAACATCCTATCGTTCCCATAAAAAATTTTCATATGAGGTTGAATTTCGTTGCCATAGAAAATTTCCTAAGAGGAGCTATGGACTGTGAAGCCACGGTGATGGTTCTTGATGAAGAAGAGAAATGACATCTTCAAATTTATAGTAGCTGAATTTACTAAACTAACCATTATATATGATGCCATCTAAAAAAAAACAAGACCACTTTTATAAGTTTAATGCTCCAAATATTTTGAATAGGTATTTCTAATAAGTAACATCCTTGATTCTTCTCTTTGATTAAAGTAATTGATTGAACTTATTTATTCATTAATTTATGATAACTTGAAATAGGCCAAGCTAATTATAAGACTTTTAATTCAAAATTTCAAAATAGTATAAACAATTAATTATATATCGTTATTAGTATAGAAAAATTATCTAATATCAAATAGAATAAATATATAAGAAAAATAGTTTTACTATTATGAAATAATCATATTGTGAATGCTGAAAAATATTCACTGCCATGATATTCATAATTATAAATTTAACCTTCATATTACTCAAAATCATGAAATTTGCTTCTCAGTTATTACCGCAATTATAATTAAAAACTAAAAATTTTTAGAGAAGAAATTATTTATATATTATATTAATTATAAAAAGAATTGGAAAATTTTGTGTTGGTTTTCTAAATTTAAAATTATATATTTAGTTTAAAATATTTTTGGCATTCCAAATAGACTTGAAGTCTTCATTTCATAACATAATCTTTATTAAGGTTTTATTACTAATATTTTCTCAAGAGCATTTTCCCATACTCTTTTATTTTGCTAGACACTCCCATGCTTTAAATTTATCTCTAAATATTAGTGCTCTTTCAAAATTCACAAATTAAATATACCTTTAAAATTCTAGATGTTAATTAACTTATAATTATCTATTACGTGATATACTTATATATTATATCACGTAATATAATTATATATTATATCACGTAATATAATTATATATTATGGGAAAAATTAAATAATAATTTTAGTTATGATTATATATCCATAATATCATAAGAATCCATTATAAGGTCGTGCCATGTTTATCTATTTTCTATTTTACTAGATCACAAAACTTACAAAGGTAAATTAAAATTACAAATATGATAGGAATCCAAATCAAAATTACTGTAAGTAATTCAAATTCAATGTTGTAATGACCATCAAGGTTCAATGTTAAGGAAGCAATTAAGCAAAGTAGCAAAATCTGTGTACTTAACAAGTTTAAGGAAGTTAAGGTTAAATATTAAGGGGAACAAGTTTACTTACTCTAACAAATTAAACTTAGTAATTGAATGAGTTTATATTCTACAACAACAAGAACAACAATAATAATCACACAGCAAAAGTTTTGCTGAAATGTAGGGTCGGAGAAGGTCCTGTAATACACAACCTTATCACAAATTGATAGAGAAATTTTTTCAATAGACTCACATGACAAAAAACTATATATATGTGTGTATGTGTGCATATACATATTAAAAAATAAAAAATAAAATACACCTAACAAATAATAATAGTAGTAGTAAAATATAAATTGTTGGATCCCATTCCGAAACCCAACTCTTGATTCAGAAAATACAAAACCTGAGACTAAACCAATGATGTCTCCTTATCCATCATCGAATTCCTAACCTGGCTTTTGGTTCATCTTCTTGCTCTGACATTGCAACTGTTGCGCCCTTAATCGGAAAATCATAATGACTCTTAAATCTTTACTTCATCATCTTACTCTTTAATACATCACTTACAACAAATTTTCATCATTCACCAAGAACCCTATCTTTCCTTTTTCCATAACATCTCACCTAGGTATTATATATATAGGTAACAACGATTTATGTTCAAAGTTCATTCACTCAAGTGGATGACTTCTTCAAGTGTATCAAATTCCAACTTAACATCATCCATACACAAATTCACATTTCAAAACCATACACAAATCCATGTTTCATTAACATCATAAATTAAGAGTTTTACAAACTTCGATGGCATTTCGAGCCATAGTACAATATTTCACAAAATCCCAAAATACATACAATGCTTGAACTATAATTACTCAACATATAACTAAAGCCTTGGTTTACA
The DNA here is from genome assembly GCA_027563595.1 of Erythroxylum suave. NCBI lineage: Eukaryota > Viridiplantae > Streptophyta > Magnoliopsida > Malpighiales > Erythroxylaceae > Erythroxylum > Erythroxylum suave. The sequence goes on from JAOSBN010000002.1 coordinate 38,736,305, forward strand.
AAATTTAGCTTATAATACAAAGATATGCATAATCGAAGTTAGGTCTTGACTTTCTTTTACTCCATCTTTCACTCATCACCTGGACATGGGGACACGAAGGGGGTGAGATTGAAAGCTCGTGGGAACAAGTTTATAATAAAAGATAAGCAAAAACTTTTGAAAACATTTTTTTTCCTGCCATAGGAAACTTTTATAGAGTCTATAAAACTCATGTTTCTCAAAATTCTTGTCAAAAGTTCACATTAGTACAAATCATGAATGCATCCATCATGCCAAACATATCATGATCACATAAGCATATCAGAGTGGTTTGGGTGGGTCCGTAACGGAACGTACTTCACATTTCCTATACGGGTCCTGTGTAGCTGTGAACAAAACGTACTATCGCAATCCCTCAAAATGGTCTTGCGTAACCGTGAACTTATGGGAATCCGCGAGGGAGTTCCATGCTACTAGCGGGCAGGTGGGAGAAGCCTTTAAACAAATGCAATTGACTGACAGAACAGACCACCACAAACCCATATAACATGTAATTCATGAACTTGAAACATTTTGCCCAAAATCGCAATTTTCTTGAAAACTTGCTTCTCATAGCTTGCTATCTTTATCTTGAAAATCCTTTGTTGAAAATATGATTTCGTGAATATTTATCTTTTCAAAAAGAAACATTTTCAAAATCTTTTCATAAATCATCACACAATCATGTAGCAAATATACAACAATTTTTCAATCAACCATGAGCAAATAAATGCAACACTTATGATGCAATTTAAAAACATTGAACTTTCTTGAATCAAAGAAAAC
>JAOSBN010000002.1:38737208-38748500 GCA_027563595.1 Erythroxylum suave
CTTCTAACTTTCACCTTAATTCTTCCCATTTCGAAATCTCTTATCCACTAAAAGCACCAAAGCAAAAATATGAACCTTTCCACATTTCTCATTTATTAGTTCTAGTCTTCTAAGAAAAGTTCGGGGTCCAACATAAATAAATTTGTATAAATAAAAATATAAAAATAAGTAATACAATAAATATAAAATAAGGTAAAGATTCAGGATAAAAGATAAAACAACTAAATAAAGACATAAAAAGGAAAGAAAAAAAGTTAATGAATAAATCCAACAAGTCATCACAATAAAATATTTAGGCTACATAGGAAAGTACTTAATAAATACATTTGTAAAAATATAAAATAAAAAGAAATGAAATAAATACTACAATAAATATAGAATAAGGTAAAGAATCAAAATAAAAGATAAAACAAATAAACAAATGCACAAATAAAAAAGAAGAAAAGTTAATAAACAAATCCAAAAAGGTGTTATAAGAAAATATATATATGGCTAAGTTGGGAAGTATTTAAGCTAACTTAGAAAAAATAGTACATATTAGATATTAGGCTAAATGCAAGATGCAAGACTGAAAGAAAACTTTTTAAAAGACTTATGAAAGTGAAAAGGACTTCTCTACTCTAAATCCTTTGTTTGTATCCTACAACGTCACAGTTTTCTATTGAGGTCACGTCTTTAGTAAGTTTCAACAAAATCATATCATTCTTAATTATCCTCCCTCAGTTCTTCTTAAACTTTCCTTTTTTCTCTTATAGTCTTTAAGTACAATCTTCTTATATTTTCTCACTGGAACGTTAAGGTATCTCCTCTTAATAGAACTACTTAAGCCTTGTCTCTTCTCATTTACTATTAATATTAGTCATCTTTAACTTGTCTCTTACCATTACAACAACAACAACACAACACAACAATACACAAATTCCCGCCTAACCAGGATATAGGGGGTAAGATGTACGCAGTTATATCCGCATCTTCTATAAAGATACAGAGACTATTTCCTTATAGACCGCGACTGTTTTGGTGACTCGAACTGAAGACCTCCTTAGTTTTAAGTGAGGAGTTGAAACCAATTAGGCCACTCCTACTTGTTGTCTCTTACCATTACAATCCTAACATATTTTTTCTAGTATGGTTGCATATCTAAGGAGCATTTTCATCTTCACTACCATAACCTTTTGATTATGCATCCATTTGATGGGCCCACATTTCGCCCTATAGATCATAAGCAACCTAATTGCTAAATCATATAATTTACCTATAAACTTGAGTGGTATTCTCTTGTCACATAAAGCTTTCTCTTGTCACATAAAGCTCCTAATACACTTATCCATAGTTCACATTCTACATCAATTTAATATATTTGAATTTTTAAGCACCGGGGCATAGAAAAAGTTAATTTTCTTCAATTTTTAGGTTTAATGTAAATGTCAGCCTTTAAATGTCTTAAAGCAGATAATTAACAAAGTATGCAAATTAGCTCCAACATCACTTCATTGCTAAATCGAAAGCAAAACCTATGTACTACTATGAATTTATTTCACAAGGAAAAAAAGAAGAATCATTCTAAGAACTTGAAATTAAAGGGACAAAGGTAGGTCCTCTTTTCAAGCACCTTGGTATTGTGGAACGATTTTAACCTAATAAGAGTGGTAGTGCAATTTAGCTCAATGCCAACGTCTCAATCATCTCCATTAATATTCACTATCATAAAGCCTCTTTCGACCCCCTCCCCCTATACCTCCATCTCTCTACCCAATGCTCTATTCCATCATTCACATGGAAGATAAAAAGAGTGGGAAATAAAATGGACGGCTGTTGGACTCTCTATGTCTATTGACTGATTCCCAACTTTAGCCTCTTCTTTTGCTTCTTCTCCAATAAACTCCACTCTCTTCAAATGCTTAAATCAGGAAATTGGCATCCACAGAAACAGAAGATGTGAAAGGACAAAAACATATTTTCGCTTAGCTTACCAGACATGAATAGTGGACTAATTGGTAGAAAGTATTGCTTAGTCACCCTGTAGATAAATCCTGGCTACTTGATGAAGGGTAGTTTTTCACTTTATAAATACCCTTCTCTTGCCATTACCTTCCTTTCATTTTCAGCACCTGATCTCCTACTCAGATTTGAAGAAGCCAAAGAAGAGAGAAACTCAACATCCAAATAAATTCTCTCCGTAATCATCACTCACACCATCAACTTTTGTTCGATTTTCTTCCCCAGTCTCCAAAGGTAAATTATTTACCAAAAATTTGAGACAATAGTCCCAAAGCTTTTTACTTTGCTTCTCTTTTTTTGGGGGGCTTAATCAATCTTTTCTTTTGCATTTCAGAATCAAGGGAACTCTCTATTATGATATGTGAAAGAAATCCAATTTGAAATTTCATTAGAAGAATTTGGTTTCTAAAACTCTTCTTTTATTTTTGTTTTCACATATGAACACAAGATTGAAACCTTCCTGATCGCTGAAATCCACCATAGATGAAATAGAGGAACTCAGGACATGTAGTTATGGTTCTGATTCTTCTGAACAACTTTTTTTTCTCTTTTCTGGAATTTCTTTGTGATATGAATGAATATGTGCTTAAGGAGTTTCCACTCATGCAAGTTCTATTCATTTTTACTGCTACTTTGTTTTCTTTCTTATAACCTTCTCCTTGCGTTGTACACATTTAAGTGCAGCTATGGCTCATCAGAGTGAATCGCGAGAATCGTCACCGCAGAGAAAAATGGGAAGAGGAAAGATCGAGATCAAAAGGATCGAAAACACTACTAATCGCCAGGTTACCTTCTGCAAAAGGCGCAATGGTTTGCTCAAGAAAGCCTATGAATTGTCTGTTCTTTGTGACGCTGAAGTTGCTCTCATAGTCTTCTCTAGCCGTGGCCGCCTCTATGAGTATGCTAACAATAGGTATATACAGCAACTACCCTCACCTCTTCTTCACCTTAACTTCTTTTTAACCCTCAACTTTGTGTAGGTCTTCGCTTAGCATCTTCCCTAGCTTCTGAATTTCTTGTCTAAAGGGCTTGTCCCTTTTTATTTGTCTGTGTTTTGTTTATTGATCAGTCATTTCCTTGAATGGTGGTCAATTCTTTGGTTAGGGAAATGAAAAGGCTTTCTGCGTGCTTCCTTTTCATTTCCAAAGGCTTCAGAACCACAAAATTGTCAAGATTTGAAGTAAAGAACATAATCATTTTTTGTGTTCAGTTTAGATTGAGTTTCTTCCAAACTAAGATTCTTTTCATCTTTCTTTTCTTTTGTTTTTTTTTACCCTTGTATCAAGCTTTATAGTTTTCATTCATTTCCTTTTTCTGATAAACAGGTAATTTTAAGTCCCTGGTTTGGTTGATACACAGATCTGGTTCATTGGTTTGGTAGATACACAGATCTGGTTATAATAGAAAGATATGGGAAGCAATATGCGTGTAGTAATAGTAGTATAAGATGCAAGTATAGGTTTTGGAATCTACGGAGACATGTGAGATCAGCCTCTCTATCCTCCATTGTTAAATTTGGTGTCTTCTTTCCCTTTTCAACTTCTATCATATTCCTCTTCCTCTTTCCTTCTCTCTCTCTTCTCTCTCTCTCTCTCTCTCTGAACATACAACAGTATTTGGAGATGTCATCTTTGAGCTAAAGAGAAAGGCCCTATCGCAGAAGCTGTGATCTTCCAATTAGTCCAAAATTTACCGATCTCTTGATGGATCCTTAATAGCACGTCAGTTACACATCAGTGAGACCAAAGGTAGAGTATATTTTAGGAGTTACATAAAAAGGAAAACTGGAAGATGGTCAGGAAACCTCAAAGGGAAATCAAATTAGGGTTTCTAAACAAACCCTAATTAAACAAGGTTTTCTCCCGGAGAACTTTCTAAAATCCCTCTTCAAACCAAATCTAATGATATTTGATATGTTCAAATATTAGGGTTTATTTTCCTAATCTAGAAGAATTTTCCAAAGACTCATTCTGTACCCACGTGGGAAAAGTTGAAACCTTCTTCATGGTCAAACATAACCCAAAATTAGGGTTTGGAAGTAACCATGCGAGGTTACAAGCTTGTCCTTGACTTTATTTGGACAACCCTGTGGATCAAGTAAGAAGATCCTTGCACAGGCCATAACCAATCAAGAGTCCCGTTTGATTATCTGTAGAGTCTTTTGGAATTTCTTTTAAAGTTTAAACCTTGTTGAGTACTAGCAAATGGTTAGGGTTCAAAGATCAGGTCGCTGTTGTGTAGTTTTAGGGCTGAGAACAGAATCTTTGGTCACGTCACACACGATTTTTCAGTTCTTGACTACTGACAGAAGGGTTTATGTCATGATTCCTGAAACTTAACCTAATTTTGGTCTTCGAATGGTTGAAAAATTGCAACCTTTAATCTTACCCTTTTAACCTAAAGTCTCTCTTTATGCTCTCTCTCTCTCTCTCTACAATTAGAGAGATGGGCCAACGATAAATGGTTCACTCAACAATTAAGGCTACATGATGATGCCACTCTTGGGTTTCCTGAAGCGGGTGCAAGATCAAAATTTGAACTTTCTTTTGGAAGAGGAGAGAGAGGTAGAGAGGTTTCTGAAGAGAGAAAGTGAAGTTGGCGGAGAGAGACAAATGTACGACAACTGGGAGCCAATGGAAGAGTTCTGATCCTTTCGGCTTTATTTCATGCAATGGGAAAGAAGTCTAGCCCGCTGCCATTGGACGGGTCTGATCCACTCAGAGTCTCAGTTTCAGACAGCTAAAGGACTGATTAACTCATTTTATATTATCGCTTTACCAGTAAAGCTCTGTAGCCTGAAATAGAATATGGAGGTCCTCATAAATGTTTGGACTTAATCGAGGTGGATAATACACTGTGACTTAGGGGATTATCCAATGAGTAATGGGTTTGTGCCACGTGGTAGCTCCACCAATCATAGTATAGGACACAGTGCCATCGTGGCAGAGACAACCAATCAGTAGCTCGACGAAGTTAAGGTATCAGCAGATACGAGAAAAAAAGTGGGTCTTTTCATAATTATTGAAAGGCTTGTGTTTGATCACATCTTCCTGTCACATTAAAGTCTCAAAAATCAGTCTGACTCAAGCAAGTTTGCTTTCCACGACATGGTTTCGTAATAGGATCAGTTAACTGAGAGAGTTGGTTGATTTAACTTGGCAAAAATGGAGACCCGACTAGGTTTCATTATAATGTACGTAGGTCTAAGGTTATCATGGGCACAGAATTTTGGCCGAGAGAGCATACAGTTGTTTGATGGAGTCATCGGTTACATTCATGTCCTCCATCTTTACGTATATGACTATTGATTGTTCTTCTTTTGTTTGTTTCATTTTCTATTGTTTTAGCTCTTCAGAATGCTTCTAATGTTCTATATATATATATATATATAAGAGTGTGTGCTAGTGTAAAAGATTCTTCGCATGCTTCTCTTCTTCATTTTCTTCCACTTTCTGCCATTAGTCAGGCTGTGGCATGTTCCCGTGCTTTTCACATAAACAATGACTAACTGATCTTTTCTGTTTTGCAGATAACTTATGTTCCTTTCACTTGAGAGGCATAATATTTTGGAAATATTTTAAAAGTTGAAAATAAAAAATCTTAAACCTTAGGATATATGAACTTGAAACTCATCTAAATTACAAACAAATGATAAAAAATATATGAAAATATTTTTATATTTTTAAAAGTGGAGAACTTTCATATTTTTAAATCATGAATACCTTCAGCAGAACATTGAGAATTGATCAAGTTAACCTCACGAGAAGAGAGAAACTTATAGGCAGAACTAGAGCATGATATGCTTTTCATTCCTTTTTTTTTTTTCTTTATCTGAATTAGAGCATGATGTGATTGTTCATAATTACATTCTATTGTTCATAAGATAGGTACATAGAGGTCATTTTGGCATGATCCTTCTTCAAGTCCATCTTAACATGAAACTAATAAAACCACCACCACTTAATAGTTAAGGCAATACATTCACTTCATAAACTCCCACGAGATTGTTCTTATCTTCAAAAATTGTTGTGTTTTCATTATACATGATTTACATTGGGGTTAGTCGTATGTCCAAACATGTGTAAATAGACTTATTATATGACATGTATCATATATATTATGTAGCATATATATTATAACTCTTAAGCTAATATTGAAGAAAAACAAGCTAAGATCTTGATCATGTTTCTGATCATGTTTCTACTTATTTTAAATGGAAGTTTACATAATTAGCAAAGTTTAAGAGGAAATTTAGTTAATTGGCTTAAACAACACTAAATGAGAACCCCGAGCGTGAAATTTGGGAAAGTCTAGCAGTATACAGTTTTAACCGACACGTACTTTGACAATTGGTAGATACTTAATTTTTGAAATGTTGATTGAATTTATAAAATATTTAACTATAGAATATCAATTTATGAAGTATTTTCACGAAAATACTATTTCAGCCACACAAGTATAAAATCATCACAATCATTTGCACTAAGACATGTGAATGTAAGTCAACATTATGCTATTTAATATATTTGATCTTTATTTTCCTAAAATACAGTCACCATAAATATTTCTTCAAGAATTAAAATCAATAATAAAATGTTGATTAGAACCTCAATAAATTCATAAATAATCTCTTTACTAATTAGAGATAAGACTGCACTTACTAGACTACCTGAATCTCATATATTAGGAGGACTTTTATTGAGTTATTGTTAGAATCTCAATAAAGCAAGATAAAGAGGAAAGGTGCTTTTAGGTCTTCAGGATATATGTAGAACCGCCAAATTACTAGTTAATTTGCGCATAAGTGTGTATTATATATATAGATCTTATTCCTAGCACAAGTTAATTATTGTGACTCTGTATGATTCTAACCTATGTGTATGTGTGCTTAAGTGTGTCATCTCATTATTGTGAATACTTTACCAGTAGTAAATGCCCTTCTTTTGACAACTAATGATAATTGTGTTGTGTTTTTGCAGTGTCAAATCAACTATTGAAAGGTACAAGAAGGCTTGTGCAGATTCCTCCAATTCCGGATCCGTTTCCGAAGCCAATGCTCAGGTACAGTTTATCCACAAAACGTTTTGGTGGATGCATGCATGTTTATTGTCATTACTTATAATTAATGTCTAGGGTGTTGAATGATATTAGCTCCAACTCCAATTAAGACTGATTATCTCTATGACAAGGTTGACTAATATTTGTTGAGTCTTTCAATCATCTGACCATCTGTTTGCATACCCTACGTATTGTTTCTATGCCCACACAGGTCTTCTCTATTTCAAAACGTTCTTTTTTGTAGTTTATTTCACTTTATAATCTACAACTTTTAACACTAATGTTTTAAAGATTGGGATGCTATTGATGGATCTCGAATGTTGGCCATGCAAAATTGCAGAAGAGAGGCTATTACATTATATAAGAAAAAAAGTATCACTATAAATTGTACAAATCAATGAGTTATTGCGTTTATTGATTTGTATTGCAGTACTATCAACAAGAGGCAGCAAAATTGCGTTCACAGATTGGAAGTCTGCAGAACCAAAACAGGCAAATCATAAGATGTGTTGGTCATTTTCTTTGCATGGAATCTGGTTTGAAAAATCAAATCGATGAAAGTTTGTCTTTGCAGGCATTATCTTGGCGAGTCACTGGATACCTTGAATGTCAAGGATCTAAAGAACCTGGAAATAAAATTGGAGAAAGGTATTAGTAGAATCCGCTCCAAAAAGGTAACTTTTCATGAAATATCCTTTTTCTACGTCACTTTGTGCAATTGATTGTATTATTGTTGACAAGTTCCTTTTTGTTTCTCTTTCTTTCTCAATCTACACAGAATGAGCTTTTGTTCGCCGAAATTGAGTATATGCAGAAGAAGGTACTCGTTTCTTGTAGAAAATGGTTTTACTCTTCAATCAATTATCGTGTGCCTGAGAAGCCAATGACACTAGGAAACTCTGAATCAAAAGACTTGACGTCTGGACTTTTCAAATTCATCTATTCAGGGGGGTTGATTTTCAGTTTTCACAATCCTAACACTTTCATCTTTTTTTTAATTGCACAAAATCTTCTGAAATATACCAACGCAAACTTATACCCTTCACACTTTATAATCATTAGCCACTAATGGTTTCTCATTCATGCAACGTCCAATACTTGTTTTTCCTAATCCTTCCTTTTGCTCTTTTTTTTCCCGTAACATGTGGAAGAAATTCGATTGATAAGAGTATCAATAATTGGACTTGATATTGCTAACTGTTTTTGACTGAAAATGGTCACCGCAGGAAATTGACTTGCACAACAATAATCAGCTTCTCCGTCAAAAGGTCTGCTTCTCTGTTCATTCAAAACGGGGAGGAACAAAAAACCTGTCACTAATTACGAGTCTTTCGTAAACATGCAGATTGCTGAAACAGAAAGAAAGCATAACAACATGAATTTAATGCCAGGAGGGAGTGGCTACGAGATCTTGCAGCCTCAGACATTTGACTCTCGAAACTATTTTCAAGTGAGCGCATTACAACCCACTACCCATTATCAGCACCAGGACCAGATGGCCCTTCAATTAAAGTAAGATTCTTTTTCTTTCCTGTTAAATGACAAAGCATCATGCACATATATCAACTTTTACCCTAGTATTCTTGTGATCTTTTATGAGTTCAGTAGTTAAAGTCTATAAACATATTCTTGTGGACATCATTTAGCTCCGACTATGTCCGTGAAAATCACCAAGAAGAACTCAGTTAACAAAAATAAGTTCAAAAACAAGTTCTTGTGAGCTTAGCCACGTAGTTCTTCTTGGTTAAAATAAATCAAGCAACTTACGCAAATCTAAGATGTTTGCAGATCGGTTGTTATTTGCGTCCCAGATTGTCCATAATGTGAACACACGTCTTTCTCCAGTATCTGTTTGATCAAGTATTCATACCTATTGGTTGGCAGATCAGATTCTGCACAATGCTTGGCAAGCATATGAATACTCTTGACGATCATGGAAGGAAGCCTGAAATTTCTAAACCTTGAAACTTAATATCAATTCCTTGAAGTAAATTCTAAATAAATTCTTACACAAGTAGCGCATATAATTTCATTACATTTGGAGGATAAGGCATGTCTTCTAACGATGATTAGTGTAGGAATAATGCTATTTGATCTCAGGCGAGCAAAAAAGCTAAATTTTAGTGGGATAAAATGCACAACACCAGCCATTTGGTTCATCTAGCTCCCATCTCTTCTAACGACTTCAAGTAACAAATTATGCATCTTACGAGTCAAAGTGGATATATATTTTAGCTTAGAACACTTTGTGGTTCTTGATGTGACAGAAATAATCAATAAGATGTGATTCTTTCCAAGTTTCTCTCTATATTTATTGAAAATATTCATAGGTGCGGACCAATCTAACCGGTGAGGTATGTTCGGCAACTAATTTCGAGGTCTTCAACAATTAACATCTAACAGTTTTTCTATGTTCTGCAGTTGATATGTTTCAAAGGGACTATATGGCTTTCAATTTAGCTCTTTGTGCAAACTATCTGGTGTTTCGTCAATGAAAGTTGCAAGTACGCTGGAAAAAGGAGAATAAAATCTTAGCAGCAAAAGTTAGCTTTGCCTGAGTGGAGAGCCTAGTATTCTCCCCTCTATGCCTTAGCTATGTAGAACAAGTTAAGACTTATGAATATGTTTGCGAGTGAATTTCTTCAATGTATCTTTAGTACATGCATCCAGATTCTGTAACATTTGCACAAACTTGTTTGTTAATCCCTTGCTTGACATGATATTCTCTCTTGTTTTATGTTTGCTTCAATATTTTATGGAAGTATAGGTACAGTTATCTTATTAGGAGCGACAATTAGTTGAGTAACGCGTTCATCCCAACCATTACTTCCAAAGCGGCAACCTGAAACAACAAACATCGTTGATATCATCTACTGCTACCCACCTCAAATTTGAATATACTGAGAAGATTGAGCCGAAACACTTGACACCAACTAACATCTATTTCTCTTTACCCTTTAATAATCTTAACACCAACAAAATTGACCTTTGTTTATGAAAAAAATTGTAGCTAAAGGTATACAAATTGTCGCTAATAATAATTGGCGACGATTTAGTTTTTTCACCTAAAACATTGTCAAATTTCTGTAGCTGAAAACTATAAGTGACATTTTGTGCTTATCGTCGCTAATAGTTTTTAACAATGATTTATTTCATAGAGGAAAATTATTAGCGACGTTTTGAGGAATCGTTGCCAATTGGTTTGTCTACGTTTATGAAAATGTGACCAAATATTTTTAGTTACGTTTTGTATACATTTTAATGAAATGTTATATCATTTTGGAATATATTATTTGTTACATTTTCATTCGATATTATTATATATAATGTATCGATATATTTTTATTGTTAATTTATTATACAAAAATAATTAATAATTTGAAGTATTGTATGTACAAAATAAAATATCATTAAATTTCTTTGTATATAAGATTTTAATTACAACTTCAATAATTGTATATACAAATTAATAAATATAGAGAGTAGTTTATAAATTATAAATGTTGAGATTATAAAAACAATTGCATGTTCATGAATCTGTAATAATCTAAAGAGCTTAGTTAAAATATTGTGATTATAGAAACAACATTGCATAATTAAAGCAAACATCACATACCTTTACGATTCACGACATAATCACTCAACGGTAGCATCTTCTTCAATTATGTAATTTGAGAAAAAAGTATCAAATTTACATTATAATACAAACAAGAATTAAAAGAAAAAAGCACAAGAGATGTAATTAATATCGTTCACTTTCATCTTCATTACTATTATAATTTGATCTAAGTATTTTTTCTGAGATACTTATCATGCTTGGCTAACTTTTTTTTTAGTATGCTCTAATTAAACCTTAAGCATCTTATTTTCCTCTCGAAGTGGTTGAATATGTTGGACCCCGTAATTTTTAGGATTTTATATTTTATATTTATTTTATTTTATTAAATTATCTAGCATGAAAATAGATTAGAATTTACAAATTAGGAAATTTTGGAGTCTAATAGGGTTTTTTTTTAATTTTATAAGGTAGTATGGATTAAAATGAAGTAAAGGGGTTAATAGGAATTTTCTAATAAAAGAAGGGGCAAATTGGTCAAAACACATAATATTTGCATTAAATGGAATAAGACAAAGAGGGAGGAGACGTGAATAGAGAAGGTGGAGTGAAAATAAAGAAGAGAAGGAGAATAAAGAAGAGGGTAGTTTTGGAATTTCCTAGATTAAGGAAGGGCA
>JAOSBN010000002.1:38761029-38786378 GCA_027563595.1 Erythroxylum suave
AGTACTGCTACTGTTCATAGAGTCCCTTTGTAGGCAGTGACTTTGCAAGGGTTTTTACATCCCTTAGAGTTTGAATGAGTCTTTCCATCCTTCATGAAAATTGAAGAACATAATTTTATCTTTACATTGAGCCAAAATGTGTCGATTTTAGACTTCTTTGCTAAAAGATATGATTTTTCAAACTTTCTAGTATGGTATAGGATTTTCCAAATCCTAACAGAAACTTTGAGGTAATATTTGACTCACTTAGAGGCTTAATTAGTTTTAACTTCCTTAATAGAAGTTGTAGAGTTTTCTCTTAGCTTTTTATTGATACATAATTTGTCTCATTTGGACACCTATGTGAAAAGTTTGGTTATGTGAAAGATAGGGGTTTAAAAATCGGGATGTCACGATCGTGCTCAATGCACGACCGCCCGGTCACGATCTCGCTCCGACACGGTCACGACAGCTCAGACTTCACCCTTCGCGATCGTAGTCTGTCGCGATCGCGACAAGGCGAAAATCTCGACTTCGCGATCGCGACAAAGGTAGCGATCGCGAGCCCCTTTGTCCTTCCAAAATGAAATTTTTGATTTTAATTGATAGGTGTTTAATTTCTAATCCATGTTTTAGCATCAATTAGACCTATGGAGGTCCAAATTAAATGATTTTGGGGTCTTTGGATTTCTAGATTGAGAAAAAGAAAGGCAATTAAGACGCTAATTTTTACAATCCCGTTTTTGGGCGATTTTGTGATCGATAGAGATCCGTTTGAGGAGACTTTTAGTTCTATTTAACCTAGAGACATGGAATTTCATTATAGCTTAGGAATTGGAATTAATTATAGGCCCTAAGCAAATCAATTTTTTTCGGAAAGAGCATTTAAGATGAATAATCTGAGATCCGTTTGGAGTTCGTGAAATAAGTCCGATTTGTGTTCTCTTTAGTGGTTAGGAATTCCTCCCTCGTGGGATGCGCGTCCAGATGTCACGTAGGACGTCGGACTCGTACCTCACCGGGGAGGGGTTCCAACATTATCTTTCCTCAAGATTTCCTTTATCTTCAGCGTCCATAGTGAGAAATTGCTCCTGTTGAATTTTTCAATGTTGTACTTTGCCGCTATTACTTATATCACAACCTCTTTATGAATAGTTCCTTTGATAGGGTGAATAACACTCTAACTTATCTTTTGATGTGGAGGATCCACTCTTGGTGGCAACCACAAAGCATACAATAAGCATATATACACACCCAATGTTGGCTCTGATATCATTTGTTAGGAACAATTAGGACTTAGTCAGAGTAAGGTCGCAGCTAAAGCTACACTAAAAATATTGAAGATAAAATAGACATAGATTTTATTTGAAAAACCTCTAAATTAGGGTAAAAACTATGGACAAGGATAAAAGAATTTTACTATAAAAAAAATAGAGAATTATCAACTAGACTAACAAAGTATACAAAATATTTTGTCTCACTTTCTTTTTCTCTCTTTTTTCTTCCTCACTCTCGTTTCTTTTCTCTACTAATGGGATGATATGCTCTCTTCATCTCCTGCCTATTTATAGGAAGGAGAAGTGTTGGATGGCTAGCCATTTGGCCGGCTATCTTTGACTTTTTCTTTTTTTAATTTTAACTTTGGTAGGCACCGTTGACGTATCGATGAGGAATAACACCTTCACATCTTTTTTTCGGTTGTCCCTTAGCTATTGGTTGGGCTGTTCTAAATTGGTATCTTCAAACCCCTTCTCTACCAAGTTTCAAAGTTCTTGAGACTTAAACAAGGTCTGCATTCTTGGACTCCAGAAATGATAATTCTACCCCTTAAAAATTGGAATTAGGGATTATGACGTTGTCGTAGAACCATTTATTGCCATGATTTTTTTTTTCTCCTCACTAGTGTTTCACGTGACAGTTGGCTCTTTCTCCTCACTAGGGACTTGAATTTTTTGTTTCTCTCACGTGCGGGCTGATCTCAATTCTTTAGACCTCACTTTCTCACTTACTTTTTTTATTCCCCCAATTGATCTCTAACCTTTTTTTTAATGGACTTGACTTGGTTATGGGAAAAAAAAAGAGACTGTCCATGCTCTTCATCTCTCAAATGCTTTGATGCCAAAACTTGTCGAGGAATAAAATAAAGAACAGAATATAAGAAAAGAGATGTTGCGAGAGAGAAAGTCCTTTTCTACTGCATACTAAATAGCTACAAAAGGCCTAATATATAGGTTTACAGGAAGTAAATAATGAGAAAGGGAAATGTACCCTTTATGTAATGGAAACGTCCATAACGGATGAAATTCTAAAATACAAAAATAATAATAATTGGCCACTTAATAAGTGGTCCTAGAAATTAGGCAGTCATGACATTTGAAGCGTTATTCAAAAGGCAGATGTAAGGAAAAATTCCAATCAAATCGATACTTTACAGGCTACCTTGATTACCCGCAGGGCCCTGTTATACGCCTATTTCAATGTCTCATTGTTAAGCTTGTGGAAGTATTTATGAAATGAATATTAGCTCAAGACCACTTCTAACTTCTGGTTCATAACGTTAGGTTACTGTTCATTTCTTTTCTAAGTTAGCTAATGTCTCCACCCGAGCAAAGAACTGTTAAGAGCTTAGAAATTTTGTAGACACTTAAAACTACATTAGCTAATATCATCTATCATAATTTCAAACTTTGGTTGATGTTGTTGGGAAATAATGAGTGAATGGGAATAAGAGTTGAGTCCCACATTGCTAAAAGAGTGGAAGTCTAAAGTTACATATGGGTAAATCTTGCACAGTTCTGTTCGGTCTGGTCTAGTCAAAATATGATTAGTTTTTATACTTACAACTAATCAAACCGTTGTGCCTGTTCGGATAAAGACACATCCTTGTGTTATGATGAACAGGTTATGCCCTTTTAGACGTATATTTTTGTTCTCTATAAGTAAGAAAAGGATTTTTTTCATTTTTAAAGAGCAATATCTGGTTTTTTCCAACAATTCTTCTCTTCATTTTCCTTCTAGTTGTTTTCTTTTCCTTTTATCATTGGATTTTGCATCAAAACAACAAGTATGATTTCGTCTGGATTTATATTATTAAACAATCAAAGCATTTATTATGGTGTACGTATATGGTGGTTATATTGTTAAACCAAGAAGAAATGTTGTATGCTTTTATTCTAAACTCACGTAAACAGTGTTTGCATTTAGGTAAAGTGTACTTTAATAATATTTATATTATTGAACAATCAAACCATTTATTATAGTGTATGTATATGGTGGTTATATTGTTAAACAAAGAAAGATGTTGCATGCATTTATTCTAAAGCTCACATGAATAGTATTATGCATGTTTTATTCTTGCATCTTTTAATCATAGTGATGATGCTTGCTTGCCCTACTAAGAGGAAAAATCATCGTTGGTAGTGTCTTGGATCACCGGAAAAAAGAATGTATTAAATACTAACAATTTGTTTTGTTTTGTTTTCTGAGTTGTCTGTTAGACATGGAAACGGATCAAAATAATACCAACCAAGGTGCATCCTATATGGGACAAAATCAGAATGCACATCCCGTTGTGCTAAATCTTGTTGGACCTATACCGGTTGAGAAACCCAGAAAGTTTAAAGGAGTCGATTTTAAAAGGTGGCAACAGAAATGTTCTTTTATCTGACTACTTTGAGCTTACAAAGGTTTATCGCAGACGACGTTCCTATACCAAATGAGAATGTGCCAGAAGCAGAACGGTTCTGTGTTATAGAAGCATGAAAGCATTCTGAGTTTCTGTGCATAAACTACATTTTGAGTTGCTATGAAGACTCTCTGTATAATGTCATCAACCCTATTGCAACTTCTAAAGAATTATGGGATGCACTCGAGAAGAAGTACAAGACTGAAGATGCGGGGTTGAATAAATTTGTGGCTGTAAAATTTCTTGATTTTAAAATGGTAGATACCAAGCTTGTTGTAACTCAAGTCTAAGAACTTCAAGTGATTGTTCATGATCTTCTTGTTGAAGATATGATGATTAATGATGCTTTTCAAGTTGCTGCTTTCGTAGAGAAGTTACCTCCCATATTGAAGGACTTTAAAAATTACTTGAAACATAAGCAGAAAGAGATGACACTTGAAGACCTTATTGTTCAGTTGAGGATTGAAGAAGATAACAGGTTGGCTGAAAAAAGGGCTCGTGGTCAAACAACCATCATAGGAGCAAACATAGTAGAATCTACTTAAGATAATCCCAAGAAGAGGAAGAAAGCATTTGGGCCTAGAAATTACCCTAATAAGAAAAAGTTCAAAGGTAATTACTACAACTGTGGTAAGGTCGGACATCTATTCTTAGATTGTCGTGCACCTAAGAACAAGAAGAAGATAGCTCAAGCCAACATAGCTAAAAAGGATGATAGTGACAAATTGTGTGCGGTAATGTTCAAATGTAACTTGGTAGGCAATCCCAAAGAATGGTGGATTGATTCTGGAGCTACCCGCCATATGTGTACTACAAAAGGCATGTTTGCCTCATATGTTTCTTCCGGTCTTGAGGAGAAGCTATTTATTGGCAACTCTTCAACTACAGAAGTAGAAGGAGTTGGGAAGATCTCTTTAAAAATGACTTCGGGCAAGGTTGTGACTCTGAATAATGTGCTCCATATGCATGAAATCCGTAAAAACTTGGTTTCTACATCAGTTCTAGTCAAGCACGGATTTAAGGTTCTATTTGTGTCCGATAAGGTTGTAATTAGCAAGAATGACGTGTATGTAGGAAAGGGTTATCTTTAGGATGGCCTTTTCAAACTCAATGTAATGACCTTAGCCAATAATAAAGTTGATTCTTCTACGTATTTACTTGAGTTAAATAATTTATGGCATGCACGTTGAGGACATGTTAATTACAAGTCTTTAAAGAAAATGATGAACATGGAAATATTACCTAAGTTTGAATGTAATAAATCTAAATGTTAAGTATGTGTTGAATCCAAATGTGCTAAACATTCGTATAATTCCGTTGAAAGGAATTCCAAACCTTTGGATTTAATTCTTACTGATATTTGTGATATGAAGTCAATACCATCACGAGGTGGGAAGAAGAATTTTATTACTTTTATTGATGATAGCACTAGATATTGCTATGTTTACTTACTTAATAGGAAAGATGAAGCGATTAATGCATTCAAACAATTTAAGAATGAAGTTGAGACACAACTTAATAAAAAGATCAAAATGATAAGAAGTGATAGAGGTGGTGAGTATGAATCTACTTTTAAAGAATTATGTGTGGAATATGGGATTATTCATCAAACGACTGCTCCATGTACACCACAACAAAATGGAGTTGTGGAAAGAAAGAATCGAACTTTAAAAGAGATGATGAATGCTTTACTAATAAGCTCAGGTTTACCTCAGAACTTGTGGGGGAAGTTGTTCTTACAGCTACTCAAATACTCAACCGAGTGCCTTACAGTAAGACACAAATTATTTCATATGAAAAATGGAAGGATGGAAAACCAAACTTGAATTACATCAATGTGTGGGGGTGCCTAGCAAAGGTACAAGTCCCTAAACCAAAACAGGTTAAAAGTGGGCCTAAAACAATGGATTGTGTTTTCATTGGATATACTAATAAAAGTAAAGTATATCATTTTTTGGTGTATAAATCAGAAATACCTGACATCCATTTTAATATGGTGATAGAATCAGAATTCTTTGAAAATATTTTTCCATATAAGAAGGAATATGAGTCATCTAGCGAAGGAGCTAAGTGATCCCAAGAAAGAATAGAAGAAAGTATATTTAATGATAAGAACCCAAGATGTAGTAAACGTCAAAGGGTACCTACTTCTTTTGGACCAGATTTCCTAACTTTCTTGTTAGAAAATGAGCCTCAGACATTCCAAGAAGCTATGACTTCATCCAAAGCTTAACAGTGGAAAGAGGCAGCCAATAGTGAAATAGAGTCCATATTAAACAACCACACATGGGAATTGGTTGATCTTCCTCCGGGTAATAAACCTTTAGGTTCTAAATGGATATTCAAGTGGAAGCCAAAAGATGATGCTACTATAGATGAATATAAAGCAAGACTTCTTGTAAAGGTGATAAACAATGAGAAGTTCTTGATTATTTTGACATATACTCGCCAGTCTCAAGAATTACATCTATTTGGGTGCTAGTTGCTTTAGTTGTTGTGTATGGTCTTTAAATCCATCAAATGGATGTGAAAACAACTTTCTTAAATGGGGATTTAGAGGAAGAAATTTATATGGAACAACCTAAAGGTTTTATAACTCCTGGAAAAGAAAAGAGGTGTGTCGACTTGTTAAGTCTCTTTACGGGCTTAAATAAGCTCCTAAACAATGCCATGCTAAATTTGACAATGTAATGTTGTTAAATGGTTTCAAGATTAATGAGTGTGATAAATGTGTTTATATTAAGAACATTCCAAATCATGTAGTCATTGTTTGTTTGTATATGGACGATATGTTGATAATGAGTAAAGACATTGCCGATGTCAATGCTAGTAAGAAAATGCTGGCTAAGAAATTTAAGATGAAAGATTTAGGAGTTGCTAGTTTTATTATTGGAATTAAGATCTATAGGGCTCTGCAAGGACGTTATCTCAATCACATTATATTGGAAAGGTTCTTGACAAATTCAAGTATCTAAATCTAAAAGAGTTGAAGACTCCGATAGATGTTAATCTTGTTCTTGCAAAAAACAAAGGAATTAGTTGGTCTCAAGTGAATTACACTCGTGTGTTAGGCTACTTAATGTACATTATGAATTGCACACGACCATACATAGCTTGTGCAGTAAGCAAGCTGAGTCGATAGACTAGTAATCCAAATCATACAACGTGTTTTGGGATATCTTAAACATACCCAAAACTATGCTTTGCATTACAAAAATTATCCAGCTGTTTTGGAGGGACATAGTGATGCAAATTGGATCACCGAGGCAACGGAAACAAAATCCATAAGTGGATATGTTTTCAAAATTGGTGGAGGAGCTGTGTCCTAGAAATATTCTTAGCAATCATGTATAGCTCGTTCTACAATGGAGTCGGAGTTTATGGCTCTTGACAAAGCCGGTGAAGAAGCTGAATGGCTTCGGAATTTCTTAGAAGATATTCCATTTTGGCCTAAACCAATGACATTTGAATGTATACATTGCAATAACCAAGCTGCAATTGGTAGAGCTAGGAGTGTTATGTGTAATGGGAAGTCTCGTCATATAAGACGAAGGCATAATACAGTTAGACAACTAATCTTTAGTGGAGTTATCTCAATTGATTATGTGAAATCAAAAGATAAAATGTCAAATCCGTTAACAAAAGGCTTACTTAGAGCTTTAATTAGAAAAACATCTAGAGGAATGGGTTGTGGCCTAGGACAAGTCATTGTGATGGTAACTCCACCTAGTAGATTGGAGATCCCAAGATTTAGGTTCAAGGAGAAAACAAAGTCATTAATGACGGTTCAACATTGTTAAACAAATTTAACGTATTCTTATAATGATACAATGTTTTAAAACAAGGATAAACTTAGCTTATAAAGGTTGTTAATGATTTCTAAATTTGATTTAAGATAATCAAATAGTGTGTTTACGGAATACACATTTAGAAATCACCTATGTGAGTGTAAAGTGTAAACTGGTTCAAAGAGAATAACTGAAGGCCAATTCTCTAAGCACTTATGAAACCAGGCGGTGTTCATAGTTAAAATGAACACAAAAATGAGAACCAAAGAAGGATAAGGATTAATTGTGTGACTTATGTTGTCTTGGTATACATTAAAAGTCGACGGTTCAAAGATATCACATATACCGATTGACTGAGTATCTCCGATATATGTCCACTACGGAAAGTTCAAAGGGAAACCTACTTATCCAGAGGCAATTAATTCTTAATTGTAAATCACACTAGTTTATGCATTTGTTTAAAATCTTAATCTCCATTCATGTGGGGGATGGTTGGGAAATAACGAGTGAATGGGAATAAGAGTTGAGTCCCACATTGTTAGAGGAGTGGAAATCTGAAGGATTTACATATGGGTAAATCTTGTTCTGTTCTATTTGGTTTGGTCTAGTCAAAATATGATCAATTTTTTAACTTTCAACCAATCAAACCACTGTGCATGTTCAGATAAAGACATATCCTTGTGTTATGATGAACAGGTTGGGCCCTTTCAGATGTATCTTTTCATTCTCTATAAGTAAGAAAAGGATTTTTTTCATTTTTAGAGAGCAATATCTAGTTTTTTCCAACAATTCTTCTCTTTGTTTTCCTTCCAGTTGTTTTCTTTTCCTTTTGTCATTGGATTTTGCATCAAAACAAAAAGTGTGATTTCGTCCGGATTTGAGTTTTGCAAGTCATCGGCGTTTAGAGTATCACTACACCGGTGAGTAAACCATTTTATCCTGGGAGGAATTATTCCATAACCTTAGATACTGTAGGGGAAATAAATTCTTTAAGGAAAAACAAGGTATTTTGATGACTCGGTTGATCTTCCATTTTTTTCATCGATGTTCTTTAGTTCTATTGTTTATTATTTCGACTATTTATCCCTCAAGATAATTGAGAATAACATATGCAACATTTGTTTGTAAAATCAAAATCAGGGTGACCAAATGAGAATCAGTGCAATTGTTTACTTATCAGAAACCTGGAGGCATGGATTCAACCCTTCGTACAGCTGGTGTATAAGCTCATCTTATGCTTACTCTATGGGAATAGGAAAAGTCACATACATCTCATGTAGTAGAAACATTGATCTCCTGCTTCTTAACTTGAATTTCACCTCAGTTTTGCCAGCGTAGATATCAAAGTATGTAATGTTTAGTATTTCTCAAGCTACCAGAAAATTTTAGATTCTTCATTTTCACTGATTCCAAGAGGGGAAACTTGTACAAGTCAATGCTCCTGTAATTCATCCAATACTCATCTATTCTGAGGTTTTGGATAAACCGGTTCACTAGAAAACAAAATTTCTAGCTTCTTGTTTGATGTGCAAGTCTTCTTCTTGATTTGATGCCTACCTAATCCAAAATATAGTATATTTTGATAGTTTAGAGGGTGTAAGTCGTGGAGGATTGATCAAGTTTGAACAAATAAACATATATTACTCCAGGCTTGGTTTTGTCTTTGAAGAAAGAGACTTGAAAATTACATCCTTCTCCATTATTGCACATATTTGGTATAAAAAATCACTACAAAAAATAATACAATCCGCAACGTTTATTGATAAAACGTCACGGATTATAAAGACTTTTCATGACATTTTAAAAATGTCATAAAAAGTTAAAATTTTTTGCTACATTTGATAAAAACGTCGTAAATTTGTAACATTTTTTGTGACGTTTTATCAATAAAACGTCACAAATTTATATCCACGACGTTTTGTTTAACAAAACATCGCAGATGCCCAACCTTAAATAATAACCCAACCCATCATCTTCTAAACTAGATAGCTTTTTGTGTTTTTACCCGATTCTTCTCTTCGTTTAGGAAAAATCCCTAAAACCACAAGATTGACGCAAAATCCCTAAAACAAAGATGCCTTACTCTCCCAAAAACTTCCACTCCTGTCAATCTCCTTCGCACAGATCAACTTCGCTACTACTCTCGTGCTTCCTCATCGGTGTCTCCAGTTTTATCTTCAGCCTCACCAACCTTCTCGCGTCTCCCCGGCGCTGCCTCACTAACTCGGAACCCCGATTGGTTCGGGTTTTTGGGATACTAACACTAATAGGTATAAACAAGAAAAAGGCGAACTCATTGCATTTCTACAAAATGGTTAGAAGAAAAAGAGGCACAAAGTTATAGGTTTTGTTGGGATCGAAATTGAGTTAGGTTCTTTGGGTCAGAGGCATTTGCTGTGACAGACCTGGATGCCTTCTGATCCACAGGGCCTTCAATAGTAAACCCCACATTTCATTTAAATTTCAGATCTTTTAATACAATATTGAATGTAGTTATTCCTTACTTATGAATGTTTAAAGATAAAGATAGTGCTTCTTCTTTTATCGGGACACAAATTGGAAGAATCAACTGGTTTAGCATTCAGATTTATTATTGGAAGAACTAATGTTAAAGCAAAGATGTCAGAGCTCAAAAGGGATTTGGCAGAATATGATGCTTTTCTGTTATTAGATATTGAGGAACAGCATAGTAAGCTTCGATATAAAACGTTAGTGTTGATTTTGGATTTGTTTTGTTTTGTCATGCAATCTGTCATGGGGAACCTTAGTGGTTTGTTTTCTTTTACTGCAGGCTAGCATTCTTCAAAGCTGCTTATGCGCTTTATGATTCCGAATTTTATGTTAAAGCTGATGATGATATATATTTGAGGCCAGGTGAATAACTTTGTGAAGCTAGTTTATGATTATGATTACGATTTAGTTGCTTTGGTCTCTCTTAGTTTATATAATTGCTTGTTTCTTTCGATTACACGACAGATCCCTAAACATATTTGAGGCTTAGAGCTTGTTCTTTTACCTACTATTTCTTACAATGTTGAACACCCTAAAGGACTTCTTCTTTCTTCATGTATACTACTGCTTATAGCATGTGTTGGTGTCATATCTCTGATAAATAACAATTTGCTGATATGTTTTATTTGCTCCATATTACTTAGCTTTAATAGCATTTTTGATTGGGTATATACTTTAGCTTTTAGATTTTCTTTTCTTTAAGTTCATGTCTGAAGTTGATGTTTAATATTTCACTACTCCAATTTTGATACTTTTGGTAGACTTCTTGGTCATTTGTCTAATATGGCAAATCTAGAGCTTATGGGGAAAATTTACTACCAAAATTGATTTCAAGTGAAATTGCTTACTGTGACTAATTTGTGGCCTGGAAGTTTCGTCAAGTTGGAGCCAACTCATGAAAGTATTGCCCTTTATTTTGTTTTAACCTTCACTTTTGCATTGGTGTAGTTAATACATGAGAGGGAATAAAACATAGACAGATATATTCTATTTTCTAAATTTATTTCATTGATTGCTTGACATTTCTTATTTGTAGCTATGTTCATCTGACCTTGCTGCAAAGAAGTTAGTGAATTTCTTTCTATTTCATAAATTTTTTATCCCCTATTTTCCTTGCTCCTCAAGTTATCAATTAACTAATAGTCATCATTAGCATATTTGATATTGGACAAGGCTGATGGAGTAAGGCTATTGATTTTGGGACTTATTTGTGATTTAAAGGTTTAGTGGTTAAAGTGAGGGATTGGATACAATGGGGAGCAATGGGATTGATCATCCTTTAAGAAATTAAGAAAATAGTGAGCTGTTCAAGCGCATGGAGCAAACAAATGATGATAAAGATGTATTAGTGCCAGTTGAATTTAGGTCTTCAGATGAACCTTCAACAGCAAGCTCTCTTCAGGAAACCAACAAGCAGATCACTTCCTCTCCTAGTAAAGGTTAGTTCTTGGGATATCAATTGTAGTTTCCATTTTCTTGTTTCTTTTGTTCGCATGAAAATTGGTGTTTTGGAAATCTGAAAATCTTTAAAGGATTGTAAGTTTATAATGAAGGGATTTTGTATGAAAAAAAGCTAGCGGTAACTTGTTTTGCCTATACTGATCTTTCCCCTATTGAAATCCTATAATTATTTCACTTGTAATATAACATTTTTAAGGTAAAAAAAACATAAATATCAACTTGCCTAAAGGACTTTGAGGAACAGCCGTCAATAACAAATTAACAATGCATTCATGCAGTTTACTTGTAACTTTGGTTTCTATCACATTTATGAGAGCTTATGTTGTAGAGTTTTCATCTGCGATTACCTTTTATTATTTTTCATATGTAACTTTGAACAACCACCATTCATTCAATTTTTTTATCCTGACACTTAGCATTTTATAGCTTGACCTACTTTCCAATTTTATTCCCCAAGGTTCATCTATATGCTTTCTAATGTAAAAATATTTGCTTTTGATGGCTTGGATCACTGCATCACAGCACCTGCGTACACTCGCAGAAATTTGCTAAATAGTGACCATTATAACATTATGTTCTAGAGATCAATGTCAGAGGAAAGGACTTCAAGGCATGACCTAAAACTAGATAGATTGTCAAAGCATGACAAGGTAATTAGGTTTTCTAATGCATGGATCTACAAGATTCTTTACAGATGCCTATTAATATTTTCTTTTATCTTTGGCTTTTGGACTACATTCGAGGCATTACTAGTGCTTGCTGTCAATGAACTTATTTATTGACGTAAATTCTGCTACTTGCTACATTTCGCATTGAGGCAGTAGTTTCCTGCTGTTTCATTTCCATTCTGTTAACTAACAACAAAGTGTTATAGAATGTAGTTCCCTTACGCACCCAGGAATGTTGACCCTTGGTGAAAGCTCTACCAAGAACTTGGAAATCTGTGGTAGCTGATTCAATGGAGGAGCCATCGCATATTAAGGAATTGGCTTTCTACCCCCCAGAGGTCAAGGATGACCAAATCCTTGTTATCCCGCCTCTTGAGTTAGCACTGAGAGGAGCAACCAAATTTCTTCATTCACTGTTCGGATTTTTCATTGGTAAGAGACCTACCTTTCCAATAGTGCACTTTGCTCTTTTAAAATCTTGGTCAATATATGGGTTGATAGAAATTTTAGTGACCAGCTCAAACAAGTTCCTATTTAAGTTTGATTCTCAAACAAGTTCCTATTTAATTTTCATTATGAATATGGTATGAATGAGTTGCTAGGGAAGGGCCCTTGGCATATCCAAGGGAAGCCACTGTTTTTATACAAATGGAGTATGAATGCGGGGGAACAGGAGGAAATTAGATATGCACCTATCTGGATAAGATTCCATAATATTCCATTTGAATATTGGAATAATGAGGGATTGAGTAGGATTCCTAGTAGGAGATGGCCTTCGTCTTTTCAACTGGCTACCTACAATGAACAAGGTCAAGTGATCTTTAGGGAGATTGGAATCGAATATAAATGGTAGCTTGAGAAGGCTATACAGAAGAAGATCTCGAAACCTACAGGCCATATGTTTGAGACTGGGACTCAATAGGAATTGGACAAAGATAATTACTCATCTCCTCAGGGTGAAAAGAAACAAATAGAAGGAGATCAGGAGAACACTCCAGAGAAAGAACAAATTATCCCTACAGGGAGCAAATCTGCTGAAAATCAAACTGAACAAAGCAAAGGCACAAGAATGCAGCAAAAGCAGGAGGATCTTAATGGAAGCCTCTCAGATGCTGAAGGTCTTGGTGTTAGCAAAGCAAGTACTTCTAATGCCTCCCCTAAATCTGATATGGTTCCTAATAATTCTAGTGATTATTAGAGTCAAAGTTTTTTGGAAGGGGCAAAGAGGGCTTTTACTAGGAACAATAGAAAATCTCTTAAAAAACATTAGCAGTATGTCTTTTCTTGTATATAGTTTTATGGATCTAGGTTTTTGGAATGTTAGAGGTCTCAACCACAAACAAAAACAGTTAGTTGTCAAGTCTTTTCTTCGTTTGATATCGATTTCTTTTGTATGTTTGATAGGATCTAGGATCAAGTCTCATTTCCTATTGAACAAAATCTGCTCTTCTTTGTTTCCTAGATGGCAATTCTGTAGTAATTTAAAGCAAGCTTTATGTTCCAAGTTAGTGGTAGCTTGGAATCCTAATAAATTCGTGTGCCCTCCTCTTATTACTACTGATCAATTGATCCTTTTGGAAGTGTCCCCATTAAATTGTGATTATGGGTTTTTTGTTACTTGTGTTTATGGATCGAATATTTCAAATCATAGGAAACTCCTTTGGTTCACCCTCTCAAATATGCTTCATTCTATTAGGACAAAACCTTAGCTTATAGTTGGGGACTTCAATGCAATTTTGTTTGCACATGAAGCTGAACCTCTTTACTTCTCTGCTATTAATGGGATGAGAGACTTTAGGTAGTGTGTTGAGGAATGTGGTGTGTTTGATTTTAACTCCAGTGGGCCGATTTTTACCTGGTCTAATAAGCAATACGGTGACTCCCACATAGCTAGAAAATTAGACAGAGTGCTAATTGGAGTGGAGCTCTCAGTTTCCTAGATCTTTTGGAGAAATTCTTAATCCTAATATTTCAAACCATTCCCCTGTGATGATAAGGTCAATAATTATCCAAAAGAAGAGATCTTCATCTTTTAGGTTTTTAAATTTCCTAGCCTCGCAACCCAATTTCCTTCAGTTAGTAGAAGCAGCTTGGAATTCACAGATCTAAGGAACCCTTGTGTTTTATGTAATGACAAAACTCAAATTAGTCAAAACAGCTCTCAAATCCCTAAACTAAAATCAGATTGGTGATATTCATGCAAGAGTTAAGACTTGTCAAGCTGCCCTCAATAATATCCAAGACCAAATGAAAGTTTTGCCTTATAGGATTCATCTGACAGATGAAGAATAAGAGGCTATGATCAATTTGTTTAAGGTTTTAAAAGACCAAGAATCCTTCTACAAACAATCTTCCCGTATCCAGTAGTTTAGAGATGGGGATAGGAATACCAAGTTCTTCCATCACTCCATCCTGTCAAATAGGAACCGTAATAATATCCACTCCTTGTTGGTGAACCATAACCATCAGATTACTGACCTAGAAGACATCCAGACACATTTTCTGAATTTCTTCCAAGATTTTATTGGTAATAAGAAAAACCTTACTTCTTTAAGTAAATATATAGCAGCCCTCTTTCCACATTCGATTCCTAAGAACCTAAGAAATAGCCTTGTAGCTGAGCTCACTTCACAGGAGATTAGGGAAGTGTTCTTTTCTTTCAATCTAAATAAGGCCCCTGGTCTGGATGGCTTTAATAGTTTCTTCTTTAAACACACTTGGCATATTATAGGGGATGAAATCACTCAAGCCATCTAAGATCTTTTCAAACATGGGAGGCTTCTCAAAGAACAGAATTCCACCTTCCTTTCCCTTGTTCCCAAAAAGAATCATCCTTCCACTATTTTGGATTTTGGACCTATCTCTTATTGTAACATGACTTATAAGGTGATTACAAAAATTATTTCTAATAGACTTAGAGAGCTATTACCCTTCCTTATTAACCCAAATCAAAGCGCTTTCATAAAAAAATCATCGTATAAGGGATAACATCCTTTTAGCCCAAGAAATTTTTAAGAACTATCATCTCTCTAATAAGTAGAAGCGTTGGGCTTTTAAAGTAGATTTTTCTAAAGTTTATGTCTCTATTCAATGGGATTTCCTTCTCAAAGTGCTGATAGCTATAAGGCTCCATCCTAAGTTTATTAAGTAGATCGAAGAGTGTGTAACCTCGCCTTCCTACTCTATCTTAATCAATAGGTCTCTTACTAAATTTTTCTGTAGGAAATCAGGCTTAAGACAAGAAGATCCTCTCTCTCTATGCCTATTTATTATCTATATGGAGGTGTTTTCTCAGTCCCTGAATGTAAAAATAGCAGAAAATCCTACTTTTCAATTCCATTGGAGATGCAAAACTTTAAAACTGTACCATCTCTTGTTTGCTGATGATTTGTTATTGTTCTATCATGTTGATAGTACTTCAGTGAATACCTTGTTTAAGTGCCTGAGAACTTCCTCAAATTATTCAAGGCTGGATATAAACCTTAGCAAAAGCCAATTTTTTTATCTCCTGAAGTGGATCATTTGGCCATGCAGTTGGAAATTATTTCGGGTCTTAAAAGGGGATTTTTTCTTATCCGATATCTAGATGTTCCTCTTTTAATAGGTAGATTAACTAAGGGAGATTGTATTCCCTTGTTGGACAAACTTGATTCCAGAGTTAACAAATGGACTCATAAGGCCTTGTCCTATGCTAGTAAACTTCAATTAGTAATCTTTGTCTTATCTACTTTTCAGGTCTACTGGGCTAGCCATTTCTTACTTCCTGTTTTTTTCATTAAAGAAATTGAGTATAAACTTAGGAACTTCTTGTGGTCTGGCAAGGTTGGTTCTAATACTCATATAAAAGACAAATGGAATTACATATGTAGACCTAAAACAGAGGGGGGTCTAGGAATTAAACGTTTGTCTACTTAGAACAATGTCTTTTTGGGTAAAAGAATTTGGTTTCTTTTTAACGATAAGGAAGCTTTGTAGGTAAAGTGGGTCCACACTATTATTCTTGAAAGGAACGACTTCTGGTCCAATCGTCTTATAATAGTTCTTAAAGGTGGAGGAAAATTATTCAAGTTAGGGATATTATTGGGAACCATTTCCAATTTAAGATAGGCAATGGAATTTCTACTTTCTTATGGTGGGATCCTTAGCATCCTAGAGGTATCCTCAAGGATCTCTCCACGCCTAGAACTATCAATTGGTCAGAACTTCCAATGAATGCAAAAGTCACTGATATTATTAGAGCTAATATGTGGTGCTAGCAAGATGCCACAATTGAAACCATTCGCATGCTTGAACCTTTACCATACTAACCTAATTGGTCTCAACCAGATCAATTAGAATGGACTGCAAGCCTTGCAAGAATTTACACCAATGCTTCAGCTTATTCCCTGATGAGACCACCTTTGTTGAAGTTACCTTGGCATCCATTAGTATGGCATAAAGGTTCTAACCCAAGGTATGCCTTTATTTTATGGTTAGCTATCCTTAATAAACTGCAAACTAGGGATCAACTCCTTTATACTTATATTCCTATTCATTGCTCCCTGTGCTACTTGGATAATGAGTCTACCAATCACCTCTTCTTTGAATGTTCCTTCTCTAATTCAGTGTGGTTACACTGCCTCAGCCAGTTTCAAATAAACATTCCGCACCTGCAAAACCTTCAATCCATCCTACTTTGGTTTAACTAACCTCAAAGCCACAGAAACATTGACCTTAACCTTTTTAACATTCTTCTTTATGTTATTGTTTACAACTTATGGTCTGAAAGAAACCTTAGAACCTTCAAAAGTGCTGCCATGGATGTGGGAAACATTACTACTAAAGTTATCTTCCTAGTAATGGAATAAGTTAGCTCAAACACTGTGAAAAGGTAAATAGAGGGTTTTGGTTTGTTTTCTTGTTACTTCTAAGTAATTTTACAGGTCTGAAAGTTGGTTTGGAAAGTATACTTTAGCTCACTCATCGGTAGTATTTCTCCAACTGTAAGGCATGGCATTCACTACTGATTAGGAAATGAAAGGCTACTCATCCTCTGTCCCCAGTAGGTACATAATAGACCACACTTGCTGAACATACAAAAGCTTAAAAGAATACGCATGTTGTCCTAAGATTCACGGGCCACTTACCTAATAGATTATCAGAGGAGAGGATTAGTAGGAAGTGTATAGTTTGTTGCTTGAGTCTTTTTCAGGCATAGTTGTATTATCGACCAGATGATCATTGATATGATTTTGGTGTAAGAAGTGGTTTAGCTTGCTATTGTATTTATTTTGTTGAGGAACAGTTAGGGTTCCTCATGCTTTCTTGTAAGTTCCTTTAGGATAGGTAACCGATTGCCATCTTTGGCAAACTTTTACTGTACATAATTTTTGATTTATATCATTACTTATTTACCAAAAATAAATTCACCGATTAAAAGAATTTAATTTTTAAAAACTAAGTTTATATTCTACCTAAGAATGCAATTACTTGTGTGACTATAACAATCACTAAAATAGTAGAAAAGCAAATATTATACGCAATAAAACTATAATAAAATGTTATTAAGAATAAAGTTTGCTACAACAAATTTATAATTTTCAATAATATTTACTTTAGATATTTTCTAAGATTCTAAAATGGAAACAAACGTCCGAAGAAATAAAACATTGAAGTGCTAATCAAATGTTTTAAGTTATCATATATTCTAGTTGTAAACTCCAATTACTATTTTGATGCATTATATTGAATTCAATTGCTAAATATTTGATTTTAACTTTATATTATAATTTCAGTTGCAAGACATTCATTAAATCTCTTCTGTGTCACTATCAATTATAAATAGTTTGAAAAAGTACTAATTTAAGACTTACTTATTGCTTTTGCTATAAGGACATTATGTTATATTGTAACAATTGTTTTAGTTGGACAAAAACTAGGAGAATAACCACTTGTGACAATTTTAAGTGCACTTGTAATCGTAAGTGTCACAAAATATTTTTTAAAAAATTTAAAAATTTTATTGAAATAAATGATATAAAAAAATACATATTCAAGAAGCTTCTCATACATCAAGGATTAGCTAAAACAATAACAATATAAAACGCATGAACAACTAAACGATGTTGTGATAATCGCAAATATAAACCAAACCTTAAACGACGATATAAAAAGCACAAAAATAACAAAAGCTTTAACAATCTAATGATTTTCCTTTAGAGGGTAAAGAAATCCCTCCATCTATATGAGACTCTAAAAACTTCCAAATTAAAGTAGTGTCGTCGACTGTGTTCTTCTTCTCGTTGCTAGCGATAACTACTGAGGTATGGAATTCCTGTCTTAAAACATGCTTCTTCTTCTTCTTCTTCTTCTTCTTGATCAGTGGTCTTCCTATTTAAGGTTGAATCATTAAGAAATTTCTGATAAAGCAAACACATGCAAGATGGGATATTATAATATTATAAATATATTTCTATTTAAATAAAAATATAAATCAAATATTTTTAAATATAAATCAAATAAAATAGAATAATATTTAATATAGTAAATTTTATTAAATAATTAATAATAAAAAATTTTATTAATTAATAATAAAAATTTTATTAATTAAAAGTAGAAAATATATTTAAAATTTATTCTTTAATTGTTTAATGTTACTTTACTGTTTTGAAGTAATCAGTATTTAATTTATTAAATTGACCTCCTTTCATTTTTATGATATCGTATCTATTTTTAATATGTTTTATGATATACTGGAGTCTGTTAGGCGATAGGAGCCTTTTGTGGGATAGGACCCTGTTTAAATGAAAGAAGCCAACTAAATGATGAATCATGTTAAAGTAGTTAAAAATAAAAGACGTCTACTAAAATTAAACAGAACTGTCAACAAGTTGAAAACATAAGAGATCTATTATAAAAGTGAAGGAGCTTCTTACTAAAATGAACACACACACAATATAATGCGGAAATATAAAAGATAATAAGAGAGAGAAAAGAAGGATGTAGTCACTTTATATTGGTTCAGCTTACGACCCAAACCTAAGTTCAGCCCCCAAGTATCCAATTTTAGTGTTTCACTATAAAAACTTGAGTATTAAATTTGACGAGCCTCTTCAAGCTCACAAGTACATATTTTTCAAGGTTCTCTAACCTTTCACACGCAAAATGTATAACAAGCTTTTAAAAGCTCATAAAAAAATAAAGTAACAATTTCTCTCTCGATAGATTGATTTCACTTTCTAAGGCATAATAAGAATGATATGACTCTCAAGAATATAGATGTTGTTCAAATGTTTCAAAAGTTTGAGTATGTTCATTGCTCCACAAGTGATGTTTATCTTCCTTAAATAGTCAATTTCTTCAACTTGTGGTTGCTTCACTTGCATCTTTAGTCAAGTGGATGGATTCAAATCTAAATAACTTCGATGTCATCTTTGACAAAAATCTTCCAGTAATCACGGGGCTAATAAATGACCTTCATAATTTGTAGGATCCTTTCAGATAAACTATTTCTAATAAGGTAAATTCATAATGAAGGTTCCTATAAGAAAAAAAAAAGAGTATTTCTTATTATTTTATTTCCTCTTAAGAATAATACCATTAATTATACAAGAAAATAAATCTAATTTGAATTTTGAAATATTATACAATTATCTTCAAAATCGTTAATCATAATCCTCAAGCTAACAATCTCCCCCTTTTTAATGATGACAAGTAATAATAGATATATTTTTCAAAATTCAAAGAGATAATAGTTGATTTCGAAAGATACCTATAACTTTTATATGTTTAGATATAATTGGAAGGAGCCTGTCTCTTAAGAAAGGAACCTATCGTTTATATATCACAAATTTTCACAAATTCAACAACATAATCAATCACATATATAATCGAGGCAGCATTGAGAAATATGCATTGGGAAATATATCATCATATATGTAAAAATATTCAAAACAAATATCTACATAAATTCTCCCCCTTGTTGTAGCACCCCACTGCCATAAGCCAAATCTCGAACATCCCGAGGACATTCACGGATATACCCTGCGACACAGACGTGCTAGAGCAGTCACATTCACTTGTATGGAATCATATATAAAACAAAATATCCAAAAGATCAATTTCTCATTTCATTATTAAAACATAATGTACATTGTAGCATTACACTACATAATCCATATATACAGTATCCAAAACATTTGAGTGTTTACTACACTTTACAACATGTTCTACATGATATGAGATCTACATAAAAACACTTGATTTAAACTCCACAATCTCAACTGACCAACCTTTAAGCCATTTCTTGAGTCCAAATTGAAGTACGAGGATTATTCTAATTTTTCTTAGAAGTTAAGTCTCCTCTCTCATACTTGAAAAGCCACGTTGCAATTTTGATGAGTTTTGCAAACTCAGCGAGCAAACAATAATCAATGCACTCACTCATATCAAATTATACAAACAGTTCACATTCCAAACTCACAAACAATTTAGATCATTACATAATAAACATTACTTCAATAATCATCAAACTGTAATATAATTATGTTCAGTTATTTCAAACATACATATAAAAAATGTAAATGCAATGTACTTGTAACTCACTTTTAGTTGTTACTTTGTTATGACCGAGTGTTTTTTTAATTTTCTCATATCCGTTGTTGATACTAAGCTCGTTGATAACTTTCCGGTATTCTTTGTGGATACTGGTCTCATTTTACATACTGAGCCTATGGTTCTTAAATACATTTTAAGCTTTAAGCTCTTTTTCACTAGCTACTCCAATCATAACTACTTTTATTTGATCATGCATTTTGATGTAATAAGATGCATGAATTCATATATATGTAGTTAATCACTTTTATTCAGTACACATTCACTTTTCACCTTTTTATTAGATAATAGTCCAACTTTCAACGTTTTATCGAAAACATTTATTTCTTTATCATTCACATTCAATAAAGCTCTTTTAATACAATCTTAATTATCAAATTCCTTGAACCATTAATATTCGACATTTTTTACATTCACATGAATATCAGTTTAATAATTGAAATTAAGTAAATACATCAATCTTAGTGAGAACATCTAGGTTACTCACAGAATGCTCCAGACAACTATTGCCTTAACGTCCCGACAATGTCTGGATGTTGTCGTTATATTTGCTCTTCTATATTATACAACACACATTTATTTACATTACTAAAATTCTCAATCTCAATCACACACTTATGTATATGTGTTATGTACAATGCATGCTCAATGACATTTATGGGTATGTATCCTTAACCACAAATATTGATCATTCAATTATTATCACTTCTATATTCTAAGTTAATCAATCATTCATTCATCATTCACATATTCTTATTCAAGGTTACTTGATTCACATTATTCATCTCATCAATCCATTCTAAAGTTATAACGTCAATTACTAAACCTAAACATGTGGATCACTTTATCAACTAATCAAGCTTTAATTAGGTTCATTTCAAGCTTCATTCAAGGCAAAATGCATCATAGGAAAGTACCTTATCATTAGTTGTTTCAAACATCACTTAAAAGACAATATTTCACTCTCTATGCTAGCCCACGATCGTGGTGGACCTTCCCATGATCATGACAGAAGCTTGTGGAATTGGCCACAACCATGGGAAATCTACCATGATCATGACAGAACCTAAATAATCCAGGCCACGATCATGCATTGAAGGCAACAATCATGCCCTGTTCCTACTTCCCTAATTCTCTACAAAATTCATGTACTTAAAAACATCATTAACACTCTGAATTTTCCATAATTCATGCCTATTTATGCAACTTCATTTCATGCTAATCTAATTACCATATTAGTTGTATTAGGGCTTATCATTATCATTCACTTAATCCCTTCATTCATGTAATCCAAACTTTTCCACATTCGTAACCCCTTTTCTTAAGCATAAATTTCACCTTCATTATACCCTTAATTTACAATCTATTTTATTTACATAACAATATATAATCCATGTTTTTCGTACTCTCAAAAATAGAACATATTCATGTCCATTCATTTTTTCACATTTTTTCACATTTTCATACACCATTTACACTATTAATCCATCTCAAAAACGTCCTACAATGTTCTATAATTTATTACTCATCATATACACAAAAATATGGCATAAACCTACTTATTTCCCTAACCACGTTAAAGCATATATTTAACTATATTATCATGATCATTCAGTCTCAAAAAAATCATCATATATGTTTCATTTACAACAACCTATGAAGTTTAATGTATAACTTACTTGTTTTAGCCTAAGCTTCTTCAAAAATCACATAACCTAGCTTTTTTAACCTAAGCTTCTTCAAAAATCACGTAACCCAGCTTTCTCCTCTTGCACTATCATCAACTTATAAAAGAGAAATAGGTTGGGTTCTTCTTCAAGAAGAACATCATGATCTTGGAGTAGAAAAATGAAGGGTTATAGGAAAGTTCAACGTTGAGAGTGTTGGTGAGAAGAGAGAGTCGTCAAGATAGAGAGAAGAAATGAAGAAGAAAATGAGAGCATGTAACAAATGAAAGACAAAAAGAAGAGGATGGTCTTTCACTTTGGGAAAATATTATGGGTTAATAACGTGGTAGGTATCATGACACTTGTCATGACACCTTCCACTTAAAGATAAATGTTAAATTGGATATTTACTAAAGCTTCCATATGCTTCTTAATGATCAGTCCATTTATCCCATAGTTTCTAATCCAATTGTCTCCCAATTTTCTATGACATTTTTCATTAAATCCTAATGCCACTTGTCAATTATTTCTACTGCCATTTGTCACTTATTTTTACTACCATTTATCAATTTATCTTGGCACTGGCATTTTTCCTAGTCCAAAAATATACAAAATTTCATAAATCACCAATTTTCTCTAAAACTTCTAAATTAATAATTATGAATCACCAAATCAAAATTCAAGACATAAAATTCACAATTCATATTATAATCACTTAAAATCATTTATACCTGAAATATGTCAATTGAGTGCATATAGTCATTGTAATTTGTACAATTAATATTCACAATGTGTATGCTTATGCTAGTGATATGCATGTAATTGTAATGCATTTCCTATTTTCTCAATGCTATTTCTCACATACATAAATCTAGGGTTTTACCCCTTAGTATAGAAAAATGAGATATTACAATTCTCCCCATTAAGAAATTTTGTCCTTAAAATTCTTACCTGATTGTTCAAATAGGTAAGGACGTTTCTTCCTCATATGCTCCTCTGTCTCCTATATAACTTCCTCACTCAAGTGATTCCTCCAAAGGACTTTCACTATTGCGATCACTTGGTTTCTTAACTGTTTATTCTGATATCCCACTATCTTGACCAGTTTCTTAATATAACTCAAATTACTAACAACATCAATCTCCTGAGCTGGTAACACATGTGTTAGATCAAACTGATATCTTCTAAGCATACTCACATGGAACACATTGTGAATCTTAGACATCTCAGCAGGTAGCGTTAACTTATAAGCCAATGGTCTTATTCTCTCAATGATCTAATAGGGACTAATGTATCTAAGGCTGAACTAACCCTTTTTACTGAGCCTCAGCACTCCTCGCCAAGGCGATACTCTCATAAGCACTCTATCTCCTACTCGGTACTCCATATCCCTTCGGTACTGATCCATATAACTCTTTTTTGATCTTGTGCTACTTTAATTCTATTTCAAATCAGTTTCACTTTATTAACAGTATTTTGAATCAGTTCTAGGCCTTCTACAATCCTTAGACCCTCTTTATCCTAATATAAAAGCGAATGACACTTTATGTCATATAACAGCTCATACGATTCCATTCTGATACTACTGTGATAATGATTATTGTAAGCAAATTCGATCAAAGCTACATACTGATCCCATACTCCTTGAAACTCCAATATACAAGCTTTGAGCATATCCTCCACAGTCTTAATTGTTCTCTCACTTTATCCATCTGTTTAAGGATGAAATGTTGTACTAAATTCCAACTTCATACCCATTGTTTTTCGTAAACTTCTCTAAAATCTCAAAGCAAATCTAGGATCCCTATTCGTTACAATATATACTGGGACCCCATGTAACCTTACTACTTCATTCACATAACTTCGAGCTAATTGATCCAATGTGATATTCTCTCTCACTAGTAAGAAATAGGTCAACTTTTCCATTCTGTCCACAATAACCCATATGGCATCATGTTGCCTCGGAGTCTTTGGCAATCTTATAAAGTCCATAGTAATTCGTTCTCATTTCCACTCTGGAATAGGCAATGACTATAACTTCCCAACTAGAGCTTGATGCTTAACTTTAATCTGTAAGTAAGTCAAACACTTAGCCACATATTCAACCACTTGCCTTTTCATCCTTGGTAACCAAAAATGTTGTTTTAGCGTATTGTACATCTAGGTAATACCAGGATGAATAACATAAGAGGCTATATTTGCCTCCTCAAGAATCTCTTTCCTCATATTCTCAATACTGGGTACACACAACCTCTGCTTCAATAACAGTGTCCCATCTCTTAATTCAAACTCAGAATTTGACTTCACTTTTGACTTCTCAATAATCTTCATAAATTCTAAATCTTTGCTTTGAACTTTTCTAATTTGTTCATATAACATCAGTTTAAGCTTCAATATAGCTATCAATGTGTCATTCTACCCCAAACTCAACTTAACGTTCAATGCTCTTAAATGTACTAGGTTAGGCGACCTCAACAACTATACTTGAGCCATACTACTGTTGGATTTTTTTCTTAATGCACTAGCTACAATATTAGCTTTACTCGAATGATACTCTATTGTCCAGTCATAATCTTTCAACAATTCAATCAATCTTCTCTATCTTATATTCAACTCTTTTTGACTCAATAGATATCTCAAACTCTTATTGTAGCATCCCATCACCGATGGGAAGGGTAAAATAGTAATTTGGAATAGTTTATGAGTGCTTCGAATTGTCTTGATACGTTCATGCATACACATACACGTGAATAGTGAATTTTTGGACATGAAAATGACTGTACATGCATTCATGACATTTCTGGTATAATTGTTAATAAATGTGATTGTTATTGAAAATTGTGGTTTGATTGTATGGAAATTGAGTTAGAGAGGGTCACTGTTGATTTAGAATTTTTGAAGAATTTTAGGAAATTTTTCTGAAAATTTGGGGTAATTTCTGGACTAGGAAAAATGCCAAGTGGCAAAACAATTGTTAAATGGTAGTAGAAATTATTGT
>JAOSBN010000002.1:38786478-38806871 GCA_027563595.1 Erythroxylum suave
ATTCTTTGTTATTGTTGATATGGAAATTTGAATTAAATTGATGAGCATTATTTTTACATTTCCTATGAAATTAATTTGGTTGATATATTTAGTACCTAATTTCCATTAATTATTCTATTAATAATTAATTGTAGTTATTAAATCAGTTCGATTTTTAATAATTAAATTAAGTGTCCAAAATTATTTGACGATCCCACCACGAATCTTCGGTGTCCATATTTTTTATTAAATTTGAGGTTATAATTTATTTTATTAAAATGTTCCCAATTATTATTATTATTGCAAATAAATTCCTAAATGATGACGTATAGTCGCCACAAATTACATATGGAACCAGAGCCAACAATAAGCCATTACTTATTTTTCCTTTTAAAGAAAAGAAATTAAGATAGAAAGCATTAGCCATGATTCTCTCTTATTCCTCGAAGGTATGCTTTGAGACACGTTGTCCCTTTCCACATATACACGTAGCTTTCGGAAGTACTACTGAAAAGATAAATCATGTACTACTGAAAAGATAAATCATATTCTTTTATTTCAGGGAAAAGAGGAAAAAAAAAAGAGTGCTGAACTGTAGCTGAAATATCCACGACAATGAATATCGATTCTGCAGCTCTTACAAGATATTCTGCAGAATTAGATACGAAGTTGATGCCCCGACCTGGTTAACAATTTGTGTAGGATGGAATGCATCCCAAAAAAAGTACGAGTTCCTGAAACTGCACGGAGCTTCTTCGGGAATGCATAGACCATATTGATTTACTTTACAACAGGTGCTTGACTTAATTCGCAAACCTGGGAGTGGAAAGCCAACACACATAAATCAATTTTCTGTCTAGCACCATCCACTAATGCTTCTGTAAGAATAAACAGATCTATTACTGTTGAGTTAGCAATATATATGTACCTCTACTAAATAAATATTGAAAGGGAGTTTCATAAGTATCCAAGTAGACAAAATTAGCGTCCATAAGATCGTTGTTAAGCTGGTCTACAAGAGATTTGAGGTTTCCATTAAACAAATTTGCTGCATTGTTCATGTAGTCGACACACAAGGAGCCATTGGTGCCATAGGTAGTAATAGCAGCGGGTGTACACCCTATTCGCCCGATTCCAGTCAAGGCCACTTTCCTTGCTCCAGAATTATACAAACTCTAAATCAACAAGTAGCCATAATTAAATCACTTGTACCTTAGTCGCATTAAAAGGTATATTATCAATCGAGAGATTGAGGGATCAAACTTAAGGAACTAACCATAATTTTTTGTTTATATTCTTCAATAAGAACTTCGGCGAACTGAACTGGACTGTACTCCTTGCTAGTGTTGTAAAACTGGGGCAAGAAGTAGTTGTTAATGTAATCGTTAGCGCCAATTACGAATAAATATAAGCACTTGTTTAGGTGATTCATAGCTAATTCTTCACTTCCTAGTAAGCCAACTATGCGGGAGATAACGGCTTGGTGTCTCTTTAGCTGGGTGGTTAAGTCAATATTATCACCCTGACCAAAAACAAAAGCGCTGTCAATCAGATGTGGTCAAATAGCTAGTAAGGTTATTAGTTATCATGTATATGTATATATGAAAAGGTTCTTTTTTTTTTTTTTTCAAATGAAACTTTTACTTGTTACAGTTCCTTTAGAAATTGAATATAGTATGGGAAAGATGGTTTTGAAGAGAAAGGCCTGGTCATAAACTATTTCTTTCTAATTAGCTTAATGAAGGGTAGATAAAATACCACAACTAATTTTGCAGTTTCAATTCGTATTCCTGCTGAACCAGATGCGTAATTTACACCCTTGAGTATTTGAGAACCAGAAGCAGAGAGATATGGAGGAATGAAACTGTCAAAACCCATAAGTTCACCTGCATAGACACCTCGTCATATCAAGATAACTAGCGTAGCTTCCAAATAACTATAAATCATCTAGACTATTTTCCATTGAGTTGCTACGTATGCATATTAATGTCTCGTGATAAATTTCTCTTTCAAATATAAAAGTGTTATCCAATAACGTTTCAGATTGATGGAATATATAAGCTTTTCAGAACAGAAAAAAGGGTTTGCTTATCTTTTGAAAAGGAAAGAAATTGTGAAGCGCAACTCAAATATATAACATAGAAATACGAAATTGACAAAAATAAGCTTTATTGTTGTTGAGTTTATTTATATATAGAAAATACTCGACCAATTATGTCTGCTGCTGTTAGGCCATTAGTGAACCTTCCTGTGGGACCGTAAGGGAAGTCTATGCCATACGGCTGGTAATCAGCCTTGGTCAAGGTGGCAAGGTTGTTGTTGTTGCCACTATCCACCGTCGAGTCTCCGAATATGAAATAACATGGTACTTTTGGTTCCCCATTAACACACTTATTCAAGCATGCGGCTAGCAACCACACACAGACCATACCATATTTTAGCTTTATATGGTCAGCCATGTGAAGAAGCAGTTAACTTGTAAAAGCGTATAAGGAACAGGAAACAAGGGGAGAAGAATGATGGAGGGAAAGTATAGGATTCGAAAGATGAATGAAAGAATCTGGCGCAATAGCGCAACAAGGTTGGCTGAATGTTATGAAGAATGAGGGTTGTAAACATTCTTCTTAAATACTTGTACTATATGCAAAGTCAACAACGAAGCAACAATGTTAGCAAACCCTTCTTTTGTTTAAGAAGGCAAGCAATAGCTCTATCATAAAGAAGTTGTATACCATATATATGTACGTGTGTATATCAAAGATATGGTCATATTTCTTTCTTAAAACATTATTTAGATTTAATATCAAAATTTAAAATAACGTAAATTTTAAAATAATATTATTAATTATATTTTTCTACAATTTAAATTTAGAAAATAATTTTAAATTCACTTTCTTAATTTTAATTTAAGTAATCATATTAAATATTTTAATGAAAATTTTGTATTTAGCATCCAAGAATGGAGAAAATATTTTAGGCTTCTCTTTTCAAAAGTTTCTAGTACAAATTAAAAATTTTAAAGAACTTATTTCTTTTTTAACATACTTTTGTTGAACATAGACTTTATTATAATTGAGTGATTTAGCTTATACTTACTACTTTTTAATTGTATAAACTAATTCAACATCCGATCACGCTTGTTGAATGCAAAGCGAATATTGTAGTTCTTTGGATTTTCTTTTATAAGTAGTTGAGTAGTTGTTATCACTTTATTTTAGTTAATAAAATAGAAGCATTAAATAATGTCTGGTTGGTCCTATTAGTAGGAGTGTCGAAACAAAAGACTGTAGAAGGTTGACCGCAAAATTATTACAAAATAAATAGACAGATAAGATTGCAAAATAAAAAGATATAAAAATTACTTTAATAAAAGAATAGGACTATTTTATTGATAGTAAAATAAGAAAAAAGATTAAAACAATAACACAATAACCTTTAAACTATGACATGAATCACCAGCTTACTGTGTTCGGTTAACCTAAGAGGATTTCATAGGAGATATGGAGTACGAACACATGCACTTGCATGATCCAATGAAAAGAAAAATAGAATCTAACACCGTTTACCTATAAATCTGAACCAACGATGATTAATTTCCAAAAAATATCTGAACTAATGATACCTACACTTATATTTAGTCATTACAAACATATAGGTCAAGCTGCCGCAGGTGGAGGCAGGATGACGATTTATTTGAAACATACATGTTTGGTGCTCTAATCATGGTACAATGTTTTAATTTAATAAAAGCATATAACAACTGGTTATGAGATGGAATGGAATTAGATATGCCATAGCTTCTATCTCTGTATAACTGGCCACTAGCTTAGAATCAAATGAATTATGCTTTTGCTACCTGATCAAATGGAAGAAGATGATATCTTGTAACTCGCACTACAAATTTTGTTGGGATTTGGATAGGAAGCTCTATTCTTTTTTGAACAGTAGCTCGATAACTCCAACTTCCATATCTCTCAACGATTCGATATTGTTTCATAATTAGGAAGTAATGTGTTCAAAGGAATCCATACCAAATTTCTTGTTTAAGCATACAAACCTCGGGAGAGAATTGTTTTGTACGCATAAAAATAATATATTGCTAAGCTTTCAATGATCTCCTGGTTTAAATTCAATAATAAATTGCTAAGTT
The DNA here is from genome assembly GCA_027563595.1 of Erythroxylum suave. Taxonomy (NCBI): domain Eukaryota; kingdom Viridiplantae; phylum Streptophyta; class Magnoliopsida; order Malpighiales; family Erythroxylaceae; genus Erythroxylum; species Erythroxylum suave. Next base: position 38,790,608 of record JAOSBN010000002.1, read on the forward strand.
TTAATAACTAGTTGGGTAGTTGTTATCACTTTATTTTAGTCAATAAAATAAAAGCATTAAATAATGTCTGGTTGGTTGTATTTACTTGGTAGGAGTGTCGAAACAAAAGACTGTAGAAGGTTGACCACAGTGCACAGAAAATTAAAAGAAAGATCTTTCATTAACTACATGGTTTTTCCTGGGAATATATTAATCATTGGGAAAAAAATTAAGAAAGGTTCTTTTTCCTCGAAAGGGACTATTTGATTTTATAAATCATTATCCTTTATTTCTAAAGTTTTATATTTAAGTTCAAGTAAACTGAGTGTTTGTTCAAAAAAAAAAAAAAGTAAACTGAGTGTTGCGTGTGTTATGAATACCTAATTTAGATACACTAATCAAAAAGATACCGATTTTGACATACCATCCTTAATCAAACCATAATCTTTGATATTATTATTTTAAATAATAATTAATAAAAGCATCTCGTGCTTTAGAAGATAAATTGGAACATTTAAGCAATAATAACCAGCTAAATTAAGAGCAACTCAACCATAAGTCATTTAGAATTAAATAACAAGTTCTTCAAATTCTTATTCTTTAACAACTTCCTTCATTCAATGTATATACTGATATAAAATATTTCGAAGGACATAAGAAAGAGAATAAAAATTATTTTCAATTAAAACAGAAAAATTCAAAACCTAATGTAGGCATAACATAAAAATAGACAGATAAGAATTCAAAATAAAAAGATATGAAAATTACTTTAATAAAAGAATAAGACTATTTTGTTGATAGTAAAATAAGAAAAATTAAAGCAATATCACGATTAAAAATTTTGAAATAACATTAGAACTTGCAAGAATTCTAATGTTAAATGGATAATGGAATGCATTAAAATAACTTCCTTGAGTATTTTAATCAATGGAGCACATACTCAATTCTTCAAAAAATACTAGGGGAATAAGACAAGAGAATTCTCTTTCCCTTTACTTATTCACACTAGTTACCGAAGTCTTATCTAGGATGCTTATCAAGCTCATTTCTTGCAGTGGCATATTGCAATACCAACATAAATGCATAGAGCTATTGATCACTCATCTAATTTTGCTAATGATCTTATGTTGTTATGTGTTGCTGGCATTCAACCCACTAATATTAGGTATATTGGAGTTATTTGTAGCATGTTCAGGATTGAAAGTCAATAACAATAAGAAAAATATGTTCATTTCTTCTTATGTACAAAATCAATCAGAATTCAGTAGGAGTTCAGGCTTTAGAATTCAAAAACCTCCTTTTAGATAGCCCTTTTGAGAAAAGGATTTAGGGGTTGCACGTTGACAAGTGAGCTTTATAGATTGATGAATTTTATCTAAAAAAATTAAAATATCTAGCAAATGGAAATTAACGTGGAATACGCTTTGTTCTTCTTCCATATTCTGAAACTGAGAATTCTTTTATACCCCTGAATCAAACATAAATTAGGGAATGGGGAGAATAATTGATTTTAGTATGACAATTAGAATGATCTTAGTACATTAATTTTGAGAAATGATATCCCTCAAGTAGCACCTCACTCTCATCCGACACATGCCGATACCTCTTTCAGACATTCGAGCACATACTTGACGAAAGTGATGCGCTAGCTAGATCACTTTTGCTGGCGAGAGGGGGTGCTTAGGAATTATTACTATTTTCACTATACAAAAAGCCCTTTTAAGCAAAAGGATTTGAAGGTTACACGTTGACAAGTGAGTTTTATAGATTAATGAATTTTTTCTAAAAAATCAAAATATCTAACAATTGGAAAATAACAGGGAATACTCTTTGTTCTTCTTCCATATGCTGAAACTGAGAATTCTCTTATACCCCTAAAACAAACACAAATTAGGGAATGGAGAGAATACTTGGTTCTAGTATGATAATTAGAATGATGTTAGTACATTAATTTTGAGAAATGACATCCTTCATGTAGCGTCCCACTCTCATCCGACATATGCTCATACATCTTTCAGACATTCGAGCACATACCCGACAGAAGCGGAGCGCTAGCTAGGTCATCATTACTTCCCTCATGGGATCATAAATTTTAAAAACATAAGAACATAGTATCTAAAACCCAATTCTTCACTTAATTTCATAAAACAAAATGTACATTGTAGCATTTCAACATCATCAATATATATATGTGCAATATCAAAAACTAATCAGAGAGTTCTGCTTAGGAATTATTCCTATTTCCATTATGCAAAACGCCCTTTTGAGTGAAAGGATTTAGAGGTTACATATTGACAAGTGAGCTTTATAGATTAATGAATTTAATCTTAAAAACGCAAAATATCTAGCAATTGGAAAGTAATGGGGAATGCTATTTGTTCTTCTTCCATATGCTGAAACTAAGAATTCTCTTATGCACCTAAATCAAATACAAATTAGGGAATAGGGAGAATAATTGGCTCTAGTATGACAATTAGAATGATCATAGTACATTAATTTTGAGAAATGACATCCCTCATGTAGTGCCCCCCACTCTCATCCAACATATTCCCATACATCTTTTAGACATTTGAGCATATATCCCACGAAAGTGGAGCACTAGCTAGGTCACTTTTACTTCTCTCATGGCATTATAACTTTTAAAAACATAAGAACACAGTATCTGAAACCCAATTCCTCATTTAATTTCATAAAACAAAATTAATATTGTAGCATTTCAAAATCATCCATATATGTACAATATCAAAAACTAATTAGAGAATTCTACTTAGGAATTATTCCTATTTCCATTATACAAAAAGCCCTTTTGAGAAAAAGGATTTGGATGTTACACATTGACAAGTGAGCTTTATAGATTAATGAATTTTATCTTAAAAAATCAAAATATCTAGCAATTGGAAAGTAACGGGGAAAACTCTTTGTCTTTGCTTCATATGCTGAAACTAAGAATTCTCTTATACCTCTTAATAAAACACAAATTAGGGAATGGGGAGAATAATTGGTTCTAGTATGACAATTAGAATGATCATAGTACATTAATTTTGAGAAATGAAAACCTTCATGTAGTACCCCCCACTCTCATTCGACATATGCCCATACATCTTTTAGACATTCGAGCACGTACTCAACAGAAGCGACATGCTAGCCAGCTCACTTTTGCTGGGGGGTGCTTAGGAATTATTCCTATATCCATTATACGAAAAGCCCTCTTGAGGATAAGGATTTGGAGGTTACAAGTTGATAAGTGAGCTTTATAGATTAATGAATTTTATCTAAAAAATCAAAAAATCTAGCAATTGGAAAGTAATGGGGAATACTCTTTATTCTTCTTCCATATACTGAAGCTGAGAATTCTCTTATACCCCTGAATCAAACACAAATTAGGGGATGGGGAGAATATTTAGTTTTAGTATAACAATTAGAATGATCTTAGTATATTAATTTTGAGAAATGTCATCATTCATGTAGCACCCCACTCTCATCTGACATACGCTCATACATCTTTCAGACATTCGAGCACATACCTGACGGAAGTGGCGTGCTAGCTAAGATCAGTTTTACTTCTCTCGTGGCATCATAAATTTTAAAAACACAAGAACACAGTATCTAAAACCCAATTCCTCATTTAATTTCATAAAACAAAATGTTCATTGTAGCATTTCAACATCATCCATATATGTACAATATCAAAAACTAATCAAAGAGTTCTGCTTAGGAATTATTCTTATTTCTATTATGCAAAAAGCCGTTTTGAGCAAAAGGATTTGGAGGTTACACATTGACAAGTGAGCTTTCTAGATTAATGAAATTTATCTTTAAAAAATCAAAATATCTAGCAATTGGAAGGTAACGGGGAATACTCTTTGTCTTTGTTCCACATGCTGAAACTAAGAATTCTCTTATACCACTTAATCAAACACAAATTAGGGAATGGGGAGAATAATTGGTTCTAGAATGACAATTAGAATGATCATAGTACATTAATTTTGAGAAATGACATGCCTCATGTAGTGCCCCCCACTCTCATTTGACATATGCCCATATATCTTTCAAACATTCGAGCACGTACTCATTGGAAGCGACGCGCTAGCTAGATCACTTTTGCTGGGGGTGATTAGGAATTATTCCTGTATCCATTATACGAAAAGCACTTTTGAGCGAAAGGATTTGGAGGTTACACGTTGATAAGTGAGCTTTATAGATTAATGAATTTTATCTAAAAAATAAAAAATTCTAGCAATTGGAAAGTAATAAGGAATACTCTTTATTCTTCTTCCATATACTGAAGCTGAGAATTCTCTTATACCCCTGAATCAAACACAAATTAGGGGACGGGGAGAATATTTAGTTTTAGTATGATAATTAGAATGATCTTAGAATATTAATTTTGAGAAATGTCATCCTTCATGTAACACCCCACTCTCATCTGAAATATGCTCATACATCTTTCAGACGCTCGAGCACATAACTGACGGAAGTAGCGTGCAAGCTAAGATCACTTTTACTTCTCTCATGGCATCATAAATTTTAAAAACACAAGAACACAATATCTAAAACCCAATTCCTCATTTAATTTTATAAAACAAAATGTTCATTGCAGCATTTCAACATCACCCATATATGTACAACATCAAAAACTAATCAAAGAGTTCTGCTTAGGAATTATTCCTATTTCCAATATGCAAAAGAGCCCTTTTGAGCAAAAGGATTTGGAGGTTACACATTGACAAGTGAGTTTTATAGATTAATGAATTTTATCTAAAAAAATCAAAATATCTTGCAATTCGAAAGTAACGGGGACTACTTTTTATTTTTCTTCCATATGCTAAAACTAAGAATTCTCTTATACCCCTGAATCAAACACAAATTAGGGGATGGGCAGAATATTAGATTCTAGTATGACAATTAGAATGATCTTAGTATATCAATTTTTAGAATTGGCATCCTTCTTGTAGCGCCCCGCTCTCATCCGACATATGCCAATACATCTTTCAGACATTCGAGCATATACCTGATGGAAGCGGCGTGCTAGCTATATCCCTTTTACTTCTCTCATGGCATCATAAATTTTAAAAACACAGGAACACAGTGTCGAAAACCCAATTCCTCATTTAATTTCAAAAACAAAATGTACATTGTAACATTTCAACATCATCCATATATGTACAATATCAAAAACTAATCACAGAGTTCTGCTTAGGAATTATTCCTATTTCTATTATGCAAAAAGCCCTTTTGAGCAAAAGGATTTGGGGGTTACACATTGACAAGTGAGCTTTCAAGATTAATGAATTTTATCTTAAAAAATCAAAATATCTAGCAATTGGAAAGTAACGGGGAATACTTTTTGTCTTTGTTCCATATGCTGAAACTAAGAATTCTCTTATACCCATTAATCAAACACAAATTAGGGAATGGGGAGAATAACTGGTTCTAGTATGACAATTAGAATGATCATAGCACATTAATTTTGAGAAATGACATCCCTCATGTAGTTCCCCCCACTCTCATTTGACATATGCCCATACATCTTTCAAACATTCGAGCGTGTGCTCAACGAAAGCGACGCGCTAGCTAGCTCACTTTTGCTAGGGGTGCTTAGGAATTATTCCTATATCCATTATACGAAAAGCCCTTTCGAGCAAAAGGATTTGGAGGTTACACATTGATAAGTGTGCTTTATAGATTAATGAATTTTATCTAAAAAATCAAAAATTCTAGCAATTGGTAATTAATGGGGAATACTCTTTATTCTTCTTCCATAGACTGAAGCTGAGAATTCTCTTATACCCTTGAATCAAACACAAACTAGGAGATGGGGAGAATATTTAGTTTTATTATGACAATTAGAATGATTTTAGAATATTAATTTTGAGAAATGTCATCCTTCATGTAGCAGCCCACTCTCATATGACATATGCTCATACATCTTTCAGACATTCGAGCACATACCCGACGGAAACGGCGTGCTAGCTAAGATCACTTTTACTTCTCTCATGGCATCATAAATTTTAAAAACATAAGAACACAGTATCTAAAACCCAATTCCTCATTTAATTTCATAAAACAAAATGTACATTGTAGCATTTCAACATCACCCATATATGTACAATATCAAAAACTAATCAGAGAGTTCTGCTTAGGAATTATTCCTATTTCCATTATGCCAAAAAGCCCTTTTGAGCAAAAGGATTTGGAGGTTACACATTGACAAGTGAGTTTTATAGATTAATGAATTTTATCTAAAAAAATCAAAATATCTTGCAATTCGAAAGTAACGGGGACTACTTTTTATTTTTCTTCCATATGCTAAAACTAAGAATTCTCTTATACCCCTGAATCAAACACAAATTAGGGGATGGGCAGAATATTAGATTCTAGTATGACAATTAGAATGATCTTAGTATATCAATTTTTAGAATTGGCATCCTTCTTGTAGCGCCCCGCTCTCATCCGACATATGCCAATACATCTTTCAGACATTCGAGCATATACCTGATGGAAGCGGCGTGCTAGCTATATCCCTTTTACTTCTCTCATGGCATCATAAATTTTAAAAACACAGGAACACAGTGTCGAAAACCCAATTCCTCATTTAATTTCAAAAACAAAATGTACATTGTAACATTTCAACATCATCCATATATGTACAATATCAAAAACTAATCAAAGAGTTCTGCTTAGGAATTATTCCTATTTCTATTATGGAAAAAACCCTTTTAAGCAAAAGGATTTGGAGGTTACACATTGACATGTGAGTTTTATAGATTAATGAATTTTAGCTTTAAAAAATTAAAATATATGACAATTGGAAAGTAACGGGGAATACTATTTGTTTTTCTTCCATATGCTAAAACTGAGAATTCTCTTATACCTCTGAATCAAAAGTAAATTAGGGAATGGGGAGAATATTTAGTTCTAGTATGAAAACTAGAATGATCTTAGTAGATTAAATTTGAGAAATGACATCCTTCACGTAGCGCCCCACTCTCATTTGACATATGCTCATACATCTTTCCGCCATTCGAGCACATACTCTACGAAAGCGGCGCGCTAGCTAGATCACTTTTACTTCTCATAGCATCATAAATTTTAAAAACACAAGGACACAGTATCTAAAACCCGATTCCTTATTTAATTTCATAAAACAAAATGTACATTGTAGCATTTCAACATCATCCATATATGTACAATATCATAAACTAATCAGAGAGTTTTGCTTAGGAATTATTGCTATTTCCATTATGCAAAAATCCCCTTTAAGCAAAAGGATTTAGAGGTCACACATTGACAAGTGAGCTTTATAGATTAATGAATTTTATCTTAAAAAAATCATAATATCTGTCAATTGGAAAGTAACGGGGAATACTTTTTGTTTTTCTTCCATATGTTAAAACTGAGAATTCTCTTATACCCCTGAAAACACAAATTAGGGGATGGGGAGAATATTTGGCTCTAGTATGACAATTAGAATTATCTTAGTATATTAATTTTGAGAAAGACATCCTTTATGTAGCGCCCCGCTCTCATCCGACATATTCTCGTACATCTTTCAGACATTCAAGCACATACCTGACGGAACTGTATTTACGAAACTTGTGCTACATGTATGAGGATTTATGCAAAAGTTCTATCTAAATCCTTCAGTCTCAGCTGATCAACGTTTGAGTCATTTCTTCTTTCCCAAAAGCAATAGTACTAGATCTCTTCTAAGTTGTCTTAAAAGCTAGGTCACCTCTTTCGAACTTGAAAAGTTAACATTGCAATTTTGGTGAGTTTTGCAAACTTAGTGAGTTAACCATCCTCGATCGTTTACTCATTTCACATAACACATAATTCACATTAAATTCATATAACTACATAATTCACATCATTCCATTTATCTTCATGTAGCATCTTAAAGCTCTTGGATCACACTTTTTTTTTCAGTTTTCTCTTTCAACACAATTCAACAATACATTGAAATCATTCAAAACATACATATCAAATGAATATTCAATGCTTATGAGACTCACATTCAATTATTGCTTTTTTGTGAACGAGTTACTTTTTTATTGTCCTGTGTACATTATGGATTCTAGACTCGTTAATAGTCATCCCTTATCCATTGGGGATACAGGGCTCATTATGCATAAGGAGTCAGAGGCTCTGACCACATTCTGAGCTTTAAACTCTTTTTCACTCATGCCTTCGGTTACAAATGCCTTTTTGTTATCGTGCATTCATGTAGTGAAATGCATCATATGTGATCAATCAATCTCTAGTACTCAATCATTTATATTCATATTCACGTGCACATTCTCATTCACATTTATCATCAGACCTTGGTCTGGCATTCAATAGTTAAGTTGGATATCATTTATTCCTGAAAATTCACATACAATGAGCACTTCCAATGTCAATTTCATGCATCAAACACCTCGGACATCAAAGTCCAGAATAAACACATTCACATCATATAATAATTCAATACCAAATTTAAACAAAAAATTATTCAATATGAGACCATCTCAGGTTACTCACAGTTTGCTCTAGAGAGCTTATTGCCTAAAGAGTCCAGTAATGTCTAGATAAGGTCTCTCTAATTGCTCCTCTATATCATGCAACACATACATTTACAAATTATTATATTACACAATCACATTGATATTCAATCATACATATATGTATCTGTGTTATGTATAATGCATACTCATTGACAATCCTCGGTATATTTCCTTAATTCACATCTCATAATCAATTAACATCATCTTTCAATCATACTTAATACATAATACAATTTGCTCACTTTAATAACCTCATTCATCATCAACTAGGGTCATTCAAGATCTCATTTAAGCCTAAATACATCGTATGGAAGCAATGTAGCACTGATTGGTTTATAGATCACTCAAAAGACAACTTTTTTTTCCATAGATCTACTCACGATCATGGGGTCCCTACCACGATCATGAATGAAACTTTTGGGGTTGGCCATAATCATAGTGGTCCTTCCACAATCATAACAGAAACATTTTTTGTCTGATCACAATCGTGGTGGTGTTGTCACGATCGTGACAGAAACATTTCTAACTATGCCACGATCGTGGGGTGAGGGCCACAATTATGCCCTACATTTCTTCCTCATTTCTTCTACTAATTCTACCTACTAATATTAATTTCACACTAAATTTCCCGGATTTAACATCCACATATGCCGCTTCATTTAATACAAATCTAACTATCATTTTGATTGCATTTAACTCATATATCTCTGCTCTTTTGATTCACCATTTCCTACTTAATCTTATCATACATAAAATCCTAGCTCTTTCCATAATATATCTCATTCATAATACATCAAGCAATTCATTTCCCTAGTTCATCATTTAGGCTTCATAACCTCTTCTTTCTTCTTTCTTTACCTCAACACCATCTCAATATGAATCATAAACAAATTATACTCTATGATTGATCATAAACACCAAAAATAGGACATTCATATATATACACTCATCATCAACTTTCTGCACATATTTTACTCCATTACCATCTTCCTTCCAATTCTAAACTATCATCCTAATTCATCACATTTCAAGACATCAAGCTCCTTTTCTTTAGCTTTTGACTCATTATAATTCGTTTTTATAATAACCAAAGAAATCTATGTTATTATACCAAAAAAATAGAACACAAAAAATCTCTTCATTTTTCAGTTTTCAACACTTTTTTAAGCGCCATTTTCATTTTTAATCATCTCAAAATCACCTATAACACATCCTATAAATTATCACTCATTAAAACATAAAAACAAGATATAACCTTATTTACTTCTTCATCCACGATGCACATGTATAATGACCACTATTCTTATGATCATTTAATATCAATTAATCACCATATTTGTTTCATATATGACTACCCATGAAGACCAAAACATAACTTACTTAATAAAAACTTCAACTCTTCAAGATCTCACTTAACCCTAACTTTCTTTTCTCACTCATGCATCATCAAGTTAGTAGGGTTAGGTCTTTAGTGAGAAATGAAGAAGACAACAAAATGATGGTAATAATTGAAATGTTAGAGTAAGCTTCAACGTTGATGATGGTGGGGTGAGTGTTATGGAAGTGAAGAAGAGAAGAGATGGAGAAGGTCACAGAGAGATGAAGAAGAAGAAAGAATGAAAAACAATTGAATGATCTTTCAAAAGTTAACAAAATCATGGTCTAAGACATGGCTTGGCAAGTAACACTTGTCACTTACCACATGTCCACTTCCTAAGATTCTCACTTGGTCCTCTTTAATAACCGGTCCATTTGTCTGCAATTTTTACTCTAATTGTCTCCCAAAATTTCTATGATATTTGTCATAAATTCCTAAGTTCATTTATCTATGATATTTGTCATAAATTCCTAAGTTCATTTATCAAAATTTCTATTATCTTTTGATACTTATTTCTACTATCATATATTAATTGTCCTGCCACTTGACATTTTCCTAGTCCCAAAAATACTCGAAATTTAAAAATTTTCGTAAATTTCACCAAAAATCCTAAATCAATACTTACACACACCAATTCAACTTTCAATACTTATAAACCATAATTCACATCATAATCACATTTATAAATCAATTATACCTGAAAAATGTCAATGAATGCATGAAAAATCATCTTAATGTGTGCAATAATTAATTTAATGTGTATGTGTGCTAAATGATGCAAGAGCATGAAATGCACGTCCTAAGTTCTCATTATTATGTCTCTTACGTACAGTATTCTAAGGTTCTAACCCTTAGCATGGGATAACAGGATGTTACAACTCTCCCCTCATTAAGAAATTTCATCCTCGAAATTCTTACCTGATTCATCGAATAGGTGGGGATATTGTCTCCTCATGTGCTCTTCTGTTTGCCAGGTTGCTTCCTCACTTAAGTGATTCTTTCACAAGACTTTCACTAATGGAATTACTCAATTTCTCAACTATCTCATCTGATAGACCACTATCTTTGCTGGTTCTTCACCATAACTCAAATTACTAGCTATTTCAACCTCCTGAGATGGTAATACATGCATTGGAATGTATCGATATGTCCTGAGCATACTCATATGGAACACGTTGTGTATCTGAGATGTCTCATTTGGTAAGGCTAATTTATATGCTAATGGCCCAATCCTCTATGTGATCTCATAAGGACCAATATACCTAAGGTTGAATTTATCCTTTTTACTAAACCTCAACACTCTTCGCCAAGGTGATGCTCTCAGAAAGACTCTGTCTCCTACTTTGTATTCCATATCTCTTTAATGCTGATCTAAATAGCTCTTCTGTCTATCTTAAGATGTTTTAATTCTACTTCGAATCAGTTTCAGTTTATCCATAGTATCCTGTATCAATTTTGGGCTTCTACCATTCTCAAACCCTTTTTATCCCAATACAGAGGCGATCGGCATTTTCTGCCATACAATTCCTTATACGGTGCCATTTTGACACTACTGTGATCATGATTATTATATGCAAACTCAATCAAGGCTATATACTGATCCCAAGCTCCTTGAAACTCCAATACACATGCTCTGAGCATATCCTCAATAGTCCTAATTGTCCTCTCACTCTGTCCATCTGTTTAAGGATGAAATGTAGTACTGAAATTTAACTTCGTCCCCATAGCTAACTATAGACTCCTCCAGAATCTCAAAGTAAATCTGAAATTCCTGTCCGATACAATAGACACTAAAACTCCATGCAACCTCGCTACTTCACTCACATATCTTCGGGCTAACTGGTTAAGTGAGTTATTCTCTATCACTGGTAGGAAATGGGCTGACTTTGTCAATCGGTCCACATAACCCATATAGCATCCTATTGCCTCAGAGTTCTTGGCAATTCCATTATGAAATTCATGGTAATATCTTCCCATTTCCACTTTAGAATAGGTAACAAATGAAGCTTCCCAACTGGACTCTGACACTCAACCTTAATTTGCTGGCATGTTAAACACTTAGCAACGTATTCTGCTACTTGCTTCTTCATCCTTGACCACTAAAAATTGTTGCTTCAGCGTGTTATACATCTTATTGGTACCAGGATGCATAGTATAAGTAGCTATATAAGCTTCCTTCAAAATTTCTTTCCTCAATTCATCCACATTAGGTACACACAGTCATTTTCTCAACCACAATGCCTCATCTCTAAATTCAATACAAAATTTGGATTCATTTTTCAACTTCTCAATAAGCTTCACCATTTTAAGATCTTTATTCTGCAACATCGGTCTCAATCTCAATGTGGTTGTCAATGCCGCATTCTACTCTAGATTCAACTCCACATTCAAAGCCTTCAATTGAGCTAGGCTTCGTAACCTCGATATCCGAATCTGAGCTATGCTATTATTTGATATTTTACTTAAAGCATCTATCACCATATTAGCTTTTTTGGGATGATATTCAATCGTACAATTATAGTCTTTTAGTAATTCTATCCATCTCCTCTTTCTCATGTTTAATTCCTTCTAACTTAATAGATAACTCAAGCTCTTTTAATCTATATATATATGGAAAGTCTCTGTATATAAATAGTGTCTCCATATCTTTAGAGCAAAGACCACTGCAGTAAGTTCTAAATCATGTATCGGATAATTTATCTCGTGAGACCTTAATTGTCTAGATGCATAAGCTATCACCTTTCCATATTACGTCAATACACATCCCAATCCTTAACGTGAAGCATCACTATAAACTACATAACCTCCTGCTCCTAAAGGGATACTCAACATCGGTGCTGTAGTCAATAGATGCTTTAGTTCCTCAAAACTTTTCTAACATTCGTCATTCCATCTAAAGGGCTCATTCTTCCTCAGAGGTTTATTCAGAGGAGCTGAAATTAATGAGAACCCTTCGACAAACCTCCAGTAGTATCCAGCTAATCTGAGGAAACTCTATATCTCAGACACGTTCTTCAAAGTCTCCTATTTTATTGTTACCTCTATTTTCTCAAATACACTTGCTTTTGACTTCTGCAGGGTCTATACTTCCATAGAAGTCCACAACCCCTGCTTTCATAGTTTATCGTACCTCCTTTCCCTTCTTTCGGGAATTCTAGGAGGCAATCTTTTAGGTCGAGATATAGAGGAATTCCTATTAGCTCCTATTGACTTTAGGTCATTCATGTCAACTGACCTTCCAAATTGGTGATGACCTATAATAGACAATAAATTCAATTACTGTCCTCATTTCTCACAATATTTCATACCCAACATTCCTGTATGTCCCTATAGATGCCAAACAATGCTTCAACACCAAGCGCTCTAGTGCCCCACTCCTATCCGACAGATGCTCGTACATCCTTCAGACATTCGAGCACATACCTGACAGAAGTGGTGCACTAGTTAGATCCCTTTCACTTCTCTCATGGCATCATAAATTTTAAAAACACAAGAACACAGTATCTAAAACCCAATTCCTTATTTAATTTCATAAAAAATGTACATTTTAGCATTTCAACATCATCCATATATGTACAGTATCAAAAACTAATCAGAGTACATAACTATATTTACAAAAAGTATGCAACATGTATGAGGAAATATACAAAAGTTCTATCTAAATCCTTCAATCTCAGCTGACTGACCTTTAAGCCATTTCTTCTATGCCTAAAGTAGTATTAGATCTCCTCTAAGTTGTTTTAAAAGCTAGGTCTCATCTCTCAAACTTGAAATGTCAAAGTTGAAATTTTGGTGAGTTTTGCGAACTCAGTGAGTTAACCATTCTCGATGGTTCACTTATGTCACATAACACATAATTCACATTAAATTCATATAACCACATAATTCACATCATTTCATTTACCACCATGTAGCATCTCAAAGCTCTTGGTTCATAATTTTTTTTCACATTTCTCATTCAACACAATTCAATAATACATTGAAATCATTCAAAACATACATATCAAATGAATATACAATGCTTATGAGACTCACATTCAATTATTACTTTGTTGTGACCTAGTGCCTTTTTTACTGTCTCGTATCTACTGTGGTTACTGGGATTATAAGTAATTGTCCCTTATCTGTTAGGGTTGTAGGACTCATTATATATAGTGAGCCAAAGGCTCTTACCATATTCTGAGCTTTAAGCTCTTTTTCACTGGCACCTCCGATCATAATTGTCTTTATGTTATCATGCATTCATATAGTGAAATGCATCACATGTAATCAATCAATCTCTAGTGCTTAATCATTTATATTCATATTCATGTTCACATTCTCATTCACATTTGTCATTGGATCTTGGTCTAACATTCAATAGTTAAGTTGAGTATCGTTTATTCCATCAAATTCACATACAATGAACACTTCCAATGACAATTTCATGCATCAGATGCCTTGGATATCAAATTCCGGAATCAACACATTCACATCACCTAATCATTCAATACCAAATTTAAACAAACAATTATTCAATGTAAGATCATCTTAGGTTACCCACAATTTACTCCAAATAACTTAATACCTCGAGGTTTTGACAATGTCTAGATGAGGTCTCTCTAATTGCTCCTCTATATCATACAACACATACATTTACACATTATTATTTTACACAGTCACATTAATATTCAATCATACTTATATGTATATGTGTTATGTATAATGCATGCTTATGGACAATCCTAGTTATATTTGCTTAATTCACATCTCATAATCAATTAACATCATCTTTCAATCATTCTTAATACCTAATATACTTTACTCATTTTAATCACATCATTCATCATCAACTAGGGTTGTTCAAAATCTCATTTGAACCTAAATACATCGTATGGAAGCACCCTAGCATTGATTGGTTCATACATCACTTAAAAGATAACTCTTTTTCTTTATAGGTCTGCATACAATTATGGTGTCCCTGCCACAATCATGACAGAAACTTTTGGGGCTGGCCACAATCGTGGTGGTCCCGCCATGCTCATGACAGAAATATTTTCTATGTGGCCACCGCAATCCTGACTAGGTCACAATCATGGGGTGAGGACCACGATCATGTCCTATATTTCTTCCTCATTTCTTCTACGAGTTCAATATATCTACTAACATTAATTTCACATCAAATTTCCCAGATTTAACATCCAAATATGCCACTTCATTTAGTACAAATCTAGCTATCATTTTGATTGCATTTAACACACAAAACTCTACTCATTTGATTCATCATTTCTTACTTAATCTTATCATACATAAAATCCTAACTCTTTCCATAATATATCTCATTCATAATACATCAAACAATTCGTTTCCCTAGTTTATCATTTACGTTTCATAACCTCTTCTTCCTCTTTTTTACCTCAACACCATCTTAGTATCAATCACAAACAAATTATGCTCTATGATTGATCATAAACACCAAAAACAGGACATTCATACATATGCAATCATCATCAACTTTCTACACATATTTTACTTAATTACCATCTTCCTTCCATTTCTAAACTATCACCTTAATTCATCTCATTTCAAGACACCAAGCTCCTTCTTTTCTTCAGCTTTTGACTCATTATAATTCATTTCTATAATAACCAAAGAAATCCATATTATTATACCAAGAAAATAGAACATGAAAACATCTCTTCAGTTTTTAGTTTTCAACACTCTTTTAAGCACCATCTTCATTTTTAATTATCTCAAAATCACCTATAACATAAGCCATAAATTATCACTCATCAAAACATAAAAACAAGACATAACCTTATTTACTTCTTCATCCACAATGCACATGTATAATGACCACTATACTTATGATCATTTAATATCAATTAATCATTATATTTGTTTCATATATGACTACCCATGAAGATCAAAGCATAACCTACTCGATAAACACTTCAGCTCTTCAAGATCTCACATAACCCTAGCTTTCTTTTCTCACACGTGCATCATCATTCAAAGGTGGTAAGGCTAGGTCTTTAGTGAGAAATGAAGGAGACAACAAAATGATGGTAACAATTAAATGGTGAGAGCAAGCTTCAATGTTGATGATGGTGGGGTAAGTGTTACGGAAGTGAAGAAGAGAAGAGATGGAGAATGTCACAAAGAGAAGAAGAAAAAGCAAGAATGAAAAACGATTAACTGGTCTTTCAAAAGTTAAAGAGAATCTGGGCTAAGACATGGCTGACAAACTCATTTATTTACATATATTTTCATATTAATTGGAAGAGTTTTTGTCACTATAATTGGTTTTTATTGCATTATTTAATTATTATTTGAATTATTGTGCATTACATTTAAATTGTGTTTATAGGGGCAAAATTGT
>JAOSBN010000002.1:38843405-38857948 GCA_027563595.1 Erythroxylum suave
CGCAGATATCCCCAACCAAGCGTGTCATAAGCTTTATATAGATCAATCTTTAAAGCACAACTTTTAATCCTCTTACCCGAATAATAATCACCCATCAAATCTTGCAGCAACAAGATATTATCCCTGATACTCCTCGAAGGAAGAAAAGCTCCCTGTACATTACCCACAACATCAACCAATACACTTTTCAACCTTTCAACCAGAAGAGAAGCAATTATTTTATAAACAGTATTGCAACAAGATATTGGACAATAATCAGTAACCAATTCTGGTCGATCCTTCTTAGGAATTAAACAAAGATAGGTGTAATTAATCTCCAGCAGCATCTTACCAGAGGAGAAAAATTCCAATACTACTTTCGTTAAGAGTGAACCTGTGATATTCCACGTTTCCTAAAAGAAAGCTGCTGAATAACCATCAGGGTCAGGGGCTTTAAAGCCATTGAAACAAAACAAAGTCTCCTTCACTTGCTGAGCTGAAAATGGTGCCTCTAACATCGCCATTTTTTCCTGGATAGGGGAAAAATTCAACACATCACGAACCCTAAAACCAAATCGCATTGCTTCAGGTGTCCCCATGAGAGTGATGAAAAAATTCCTGATATGCTTAGTAATGTGCAACTGTCTACTGATCACTTGACCCCTTTCATCTTTCAATTCTGTAATAGTATTAGTGCTTCTCCTAGCAAGAATAGCAACATGAGAAAACTTTGAATTAATATCACCCTCCTTGACCTAGGTGATTCTAGCCTTCTGTTTCATGATCGAGTCTTGTAAGTTCAAAGCTGATTGGTACTGTTTAATCTATTCCACCTCCATCGCTCTTAACTGCTCATTAAGAGGGTTCCTATAACAAGCCTTCTGTGTCTCTTCCAAGCTACTACGTGGTTCCTGGATATTCCGAAACTGTTGCTTACTAAACTCCTTAATCAGTCGTTTAGTCGCCTTCAATTTTTGTATTAACTGAAAGGACTTAAAACCGTGTATCTCCAGCCCCTATGCTTACAATATAACCTCTATAAATCCATTGACCCGAAGTAGTCCGTTGAAAAATCTGAACGGTGCCCCAATATTGCACTCTTCAGTCAGCTGCTAAATAATAATAGGGGAGAGATCGGACATACCAGGTTCTCCAAACACAGCTAAAGCACGAGGGACAGAACTAAGCCATCTGTGATTTACCAGTGCCCTATCAAGTTTCTTCCTGATAAACATCTTCCCTTTCTGTTTGTTTTCCCAGGTATACCATCGGCCTAAACCTCTTAGATCCACCAGATCTGTGCGACAGAATAATTGATTTAGTTCAGCACCCAACCCACCATGGAACCTCACCCCACCCCACCCTCCACTTCGGTAGAATTAAGAGAGCAATTAAAATCCCCAAGCACAATCCACGTCCCTTGCATTCCTACATGAATCGGAAGCAACTCCTCCCATAGTAGAGTACGTTGGAAAGCAAAATTGGAAGCATAGACTAATGTAACTATAAACCGAAATCTCCCAAGTAACACACATTGCATATGCATAAATTGGTCCCTCATTTTGAGAACTTGCACTGCTAATTTATCCGAATTATACCAGCAAAGAATCCGACCATTGTAGTGGTGGACGTGGTTGGAGAGATAACTCCATTGTTTCCCAAAAAAATCTAAGCCTTTTCTATTGGCTTTTATTTTAGTTTCGAGAAGTCCTACTAACACCGGATGAGTCTCCGCTACTACCTATTGCACCATCCTCCTTTTATGGGGGTCATTGAGACCCCTAATATTCCATCCTAAAAGCAACATGGTGTTAAAAAAGACACTTAGGGGATATCACCCCTTTGTGCTTTTCTTTCTT
The DNA here is from genome assembly GCA_027563595.1 of Erythroxylum suave. NCBI lineage: Eukaryota > Viridiplantae > Streptophyta > Magnoliopsida > Malpighiales > Erythroxylaceae > Erythroxylum > Erythroxylum suave. The sequence goes on from JAOSBN010000002.1 coordinate 38,845,244, forward strand.
AGCTTTCTTCCTAACCATGCTCCATGTCCCCAATAATCCCGACACTTGACTGGTCTCCCCCACCTCATTGATCAAACTTGCCCCAATTTCATGACCAAGACTACCTGCCGTGTCTACAATTGTTTCCTGATCCTCCGACATCCCTATGGGAGACATGCCCTCTAGTAGCCTGCTATTGTGTGGTTCCTCCTGTGTTATTTCCTGTGCATGGCTGACTTGCAGTGGATCACACGAAGACTATCCTTTCTCAGCATTTTGTTTATCCGACTCACTCAAACACTGCACTGCTTCTACCGGAGGCTCAACCCGTCCTAGTTCTGCTTGCTGATCACTAACCATTAACTTGCATTTTTCCTAAGCCCATCCTCCGAACCCTTCATCCCCTAAGGAGAACCCTCAGCTTTCTCACTACTCTGCTCAGCCTGTATCACCACAACAATATTTAAGTTTACTATAGGTGGATCCTGAGGAGGCCCACCTCCTGCATTTGTCACAGTGCCTGCATTCTTATGTCCCTCCTTCATCACGTCCTGCTCAATAATAAGATCCTCATTATGCCCTCCATTAGCACCATTGCCATCCTGAACACTTCTGCCTTTTGGTACCCACCTTTTACCACTAGTATTAGGCCTCCATGGATAAGTGATAGAAATTTGAGTTTGAACTAAATCCCCTACCTCACCTAATCAATAAATTGTCAGGGAGTCTGGAAAAACTGACTCCTTTGGCACCTCCACACAAATTTTCGCATAACCTATTCTATCCATCAAAGCTGTTTGGAAGTCCATACAGATGGGTTTACCCAAGACGCTGGCCATCAGACTAAGCCCCTCCACCGTTCAATACTCCATTGGCAACCCATGAAACTGAACCCACAAAGGCAACACATCAATTAAACCCCTGTCTAAACTCATTCCAGGTGTCCATCGTCGAAGAAACAGGGGTTGATCACCAATGTGCCATGGCCCTTATTCCAGTATCAGACCAACATCCGATCGAGCTGCAAACTTGAACAGAAACAACCCATACTCCATTAACATCACCTTTTCCAGTCCCCGCTTACTCCATCTTGCTCTCGCCTATGCGTTAACCACTAGGAAAACAATGCGTTTGGTCCAGAAAAATCCCACCAACGCATGGGACCATGCTCGGGCTCCGACTTGTAACAACTCCAGTGGAGGAGAGACAACCCCATTTTGCAACGCATTGGGGTAGAACTTGAGCTTACCTTTGTGGTGTTGGCCTCCGACCTTGGTTTTCCACGCTCAACCTTCCACAGCTTTCTTCAGCTGAAATTGGCCTACATCACTCGTCTCTACCGGACCTCCTTGCGACCCATGAACCGACGATCTGGAGAGAGGAGGAAAGTCGGCATCAGTCGATGTGGGAGACCAAGTTCGCCCCCTGGAAAAGATGCTCAACCCCTTTGGTCTCCTTTGCTGGACATATGGTGTGCGAGAAGGAGCAAGGGTAAAATAGGAAAAAGCAAGATGGGTAGGAAAGTTTGGGAAGAGAGAGGAGAGAGCATGAAAAGTTGCAGTTTAGTGAAATCTTGTGGTTGGCAAACTACTAATTGACTTCTCTGTGTAAGTGGAGAAGATAAAGGAAGAGTTCTTTTTAACTCTCAAGTATATTTTGATTCCTCTCCTTGAAGTTTGGCTTGTGCCCTTAATTTGTCTTCAGGTTCTTGTATCAAATGGTGGCTGTAAACATTAGTGTGACTTGTGTCACTACTGCTGGCTTCTGAATTTTTTTGTGTTGCATGGTTGGTTGTTACGGGCGTGTAAATGATTGTTGGTGTGTGGCCCACTGCTCTATAACTATTTTGTGCATGTGACTTCTGGCGATTGGTTGATTGTTGGCTGTAAGGTAATTCAGAGTATTGTGTGATTCTGCCAATTTTTGTTAACAATTTTCATATCGATTACAGAGAAGAGGAACTCATCGGGAAGTTGTTCTTTTCTTTTTTCTCAAGTGTTTTCAGTTTTGTTTCTAGTTATTTTATTCACTTGAGTTGTTCCTTTATTATTTGATTAATTGTCTTTGATTAAGAGTGATATAGAAAAAATCCTCTGTTGAGGATAGTACGAGGTGGTTGTATTATTAGGTGTGAAAATCTTTCATGGGAAGTGAGGTTGAGAGATAGTGTCAAGGGTTGAGTGGTGTCAGCTCAATAAAGCCTTGAGTAATTCTATTATACTTCAGTAAAAGTGATTAAATTGGGAGAAGGCCCCACAAACGTAGGCAAGAAGTGACGAACTGTGTTACCAAATTTCTAGTGTTTTTATTATTTCTCGTTTGATTGATTTTTATTTTGTTCATGTCAAAGAAGTTTACGGAAAGTTTGCAAAATAATTAGCCACTTTGGTTTTTCAATTGGTATTAGAGCAAGGTCATCGATTCAGAACTTGGTAGCAAGTTGGTGCATATCCTAGTTTCGCAAGCATGACTAATTTTGAGATGAACTAGTTAAGGGGTAAACTAGAAAAGAGCAAAAGATTAGGACTACAATATGAAATTGGAAAAGGTATGAATGATATAGAAGATGAATCCGACGAGAATGAGGATATGGATTTGTTAACGCGAAAGTTCAGTAAGTGGTTGAAGAGAGTGAAAAAGGAGAAATCTGAGTTTAGGCGAAACGGCGGGAGCTCATCGAACAACAACTTCAAACAAGACAAAACTCAAAAGGGAGAAAGTAAGGTAAAGATAACTCAATGCCATAAGTGTCAAGGCTTCAGACATGTTTAAGCGGAGTATGCTAATACCATGAAGAAGAGAAAAGAAAAATCCTATATGAGCACTTAGAGTGAGAACAAATTCGAGAGTGAATACGGTATTGAAGAAGAAATCGCTAATAGTGCTGCGTTAGCTGATTTACATAGCAAAATTCCTGTTACTTGCTTAACAGTAGCTGAGAAGGAAGTAACTGAACACGTAAAAGGGGGGAAAATGAAAATTTTCCAGAAAAACAAGAACAACTTAGCTCAAGACCCAATATCAGATCATAACAGTGATGAAAGTGGCCTAGATGATAGAAAGGAGAATAGTTACGAGGCTTACAATGCTATCTATGAAAAATGGGTGAATACGTGCAAAAAAAAAGAAAGATTGAAGGAAGAAAATCTCTCCATGAAGAATACTATCCAAGGTTAGAAGAGAAATTTAAATTGGCATTAGATAAGCTTCGTGAAGCTAGAATGAGATTAGTAAGTACCGAAAAGGGTTTGAGAATGTTGAATGGTGGCATAGAAAAATTAGAAAAATTAATAGAAATCGACAAAGTGAAAAGAGTTCTTCAAGGCCTTGGTTATACGGGAGAGTGCTCTAAGGTGAATGAGGAAAAAAGTGATATGTCTAAATTTGTCCAAGTAGAAGAAACATCGAGAAAGACAGGAAGATTTATACCTATGTGTCATTTTTGTGGAGTTATCGGGCACATAAGGCCGAGATGCTACAAGATGTTACAAATTATGTTTCAAAGGGATCGAAACCGAAAATCTAGACACTCTCCATTAAATTTCTAGCAGCAACTCATGTTATCAAAGCAAGCTTGGATTAGAAAGGGTCAATTATAGACACAAAGACATTGTGAAGGAAAAATAAGAAAATGCCCAGATTTGCAATTAGTTACTGCTGAGGAAGTAACTGCATGAACTGAAGAACTTTCAGTTACTTCGGATGATGAACAACTAAAACAATGGAAGCTGATTTGAACCGAGGTTCTTCATCTCAAATCCGAAGAAATCATCCAGTAGAAAATGTTATTGGATATGTGAGCGAAAGAGAAAAAACAAGAGGAAGAAAAAGGGTTAATTATCAAGAACCTACAGGCTATTTGTATTATACATCCTCATTCAAGCCAAAGAAAAACACCAGGTTTAAGATTCTTCGAGGGACACAGGGACAGTTTGTTTTATATTTTTTAAGTATTTTTTTGTGTTGTTAAAAACAAAAAAAAAGAAACAGAACAGGAAGGAAAAGATTTATTTTTTTTAGTTCTTTAGTTTTATGTTGCTATTATCATCTCATCTTTTTAGTAGTTTGCATTGTGACTTCTTTTTGGCTCTACTGAAGATTCTTTAGATCTCGCATCAATATGGATCTCTCTCGGGTATCTCTCTCTCTTTCGGGCATATTTCTCAGTGTTTTGAATGGTGATAATTTGTCTTCTTGACATGTTCATGATTTTTCTACTGCACCTATTGTTGATTCTTATGGTTATGCATTTTGACACTGTTTTGTCCCAAAGGGGAGACATCAAGTTGTTAATGGTGACTATTCCATTTAGCGGGAGATTTCAAGTTATATGCGTGATTATTCATCATGCTTTTTGGCGTCTTTCGTCCCAAATGGGAGAAATTTAGATGATTGGATAAACTTGATGTTTTTGGAACTTGATGTTCGATTAAGGGGAAGTTCATATGAATTGTGAATTTGATATCTATATGTCCAATTATGTGATTTAGGAAGAGCTTCATATTTGTGACAAATATGCCAAAAAGGGGAAGATTGTTAGATATATGTTGAATATATCTATTTATTTCATTTTGACATATTTTTATGAATTGGACTTATCAGATTTTTTATCTTGGATTCAAAAGTTGGATAATGTTTTAGATAGAATAAAAGTCTATCTTACATAGATGTGTATTTGTTGAGGAATATTGAAGAAAATTCCAATTTTGAATTAAATGGATACGGACTTACATATATGAAGAAGCCAAGGGCATTATGGTATTTTTGATTGTTAATTAAAGGTTGCTAATTATATACGGGAGATTGTAAGCACAATTTGATACTACCCACTATAGAGGAGACATTTCTATATTGAAGCTTGCGCTTTTCCAAGACAAATGATGCAATTGTTTGTGTCTTTTTTGTGAGAGTTGTGCATGGCTATGTGATTGCAAAAAGGTGAATCAAGTGGGTTATGCCGAAAATAGTGTGTATGAATATATGATGCGTGGGATTTGTAAAAAGGAGAAGAGGGCTTTAATTATATAACTGATGTGATTGTTTTTGGGAATATAAGAGTGCAGTGGACTTGCGTGTTTAAAAAGACCATTTGGCATCATTGGTTTTCACTCTTAAGAAAATCTTAAGTGGCGTGAAATCTTGTAGTTGGCAAACTCCTAATTGACTTCTCTGTGTAAGTGGAGAAGATAAAGGAAGAGTTCTTTTTAACTCTCAAGTATATTTTGATTCCTCTCCTTGAAGTTTGGCTTGTCCCTCAATTTATCTTCAGGTTCTTATATCAAATGGTGGCCGTAAACGTTAGTGTGAGTTATGTCACTGCTGCTGGCTTCTAAATTTTTCTGTGTTTGCGCAGTTAGTTTTTACGGGCATGTAAATGATTGTTGGTGTGTGGCCCACTGCTCTATAACTATTTTGTGCATGCGACTTCTGCTGATTGGTTGATTGTTGGTCATAAGGTAGTTCAGAGTATTGTGTGTTTCTACCAATTTTTGTTAACAATTTTCAGATCCATTTCAGAGAAAAGAAACTCATCGGAAAGTTGTTCTTTTCTTTTGTCTCAAGTGTTGTCAGTTTTGTTTCTAGTTATTTTATTCACTTGAATTGTTCCTTTATTATTTGATTAATTGGCTTTGATTAAGAGTGGTATAGAAAAAAATCTTTGTTGAGGTTAGTACGAGACGATCGTACTATTAGGTGTGAAAATCTTTTACAGGAAGTGAGGTTGAGAGATAGTGTCAAGGGTTGAGTGATGTTAGCTCAGTAAAGCGTTGAGTAATTCTATTGTACTTCAGTGAAAGCGATTAAGCTGGGTGAAGGCCCCGCAGACGTAGGCAAGGAGTGTCGAACTGCGTTACCAAATTTTTGATATTTTTATTATTTCTCGTTTGGTTGATTTTTATTTTGTTCGTGCCAAAGAAGTTAACAAAAAGTTTGCGAAATAATTAACCCCTTTGGTTTTTCAAATAATATTGGGTATATTAGAGCTATTTGTTGCATGTTTAGGACTAAAATTCAATGATAACAAGAGTAATATGTTCATTTCTTCTTATGTGCGAAATCAATCAAAATTGAGTAGGAGTTTAGGCATTGTAATTCAAAAACCTGCTTTGAGATATCTTGGCATCCCTATCACAATTGCTAAACCAAAAATCATCCATTGCATTCCATTAATTGAATCTTATAAAGCTAGAATCAATGCCTAGAAAAATAAATTTTTATCTTTTGCAGCTCGGCTAACTCTAACCAATTATGTCCTCAACAGTCTACATGTACACTACAGTGCTCTCATAATATTTCCCAAGAGAGTCATCAAGGACATTGAAAGGAGTATCAAAGCCTCTCTATGGTCTAGTAAGGCAAAAAATTCAAAAAGGGCAAAGGTCAAGGGGAGGAGATATCTACCCTAAAGATGAAGGGGAGCTTGGGAATTATTCCTATTTCCATTATGCAAAAATTCCTTTTAAACAAAAGGATTTGACGGTTACAAATTGACAAAGGAGCTTTATGGATCAAATGGATTAATGAATTCTATCTAAAAAAGTCAAAATTTCCAGTAGTTGGAAAGTAACAGGGAATACTTTAGGTTCTTCTTCCTTAAGCTAAAACTCAAACACAAATTGGGGAATGGGGAGAATATTTACTTCTGGTATGACAACTGGAATGATTTAGTCCATTAATCCTAAGAAATGACTTCCATCATTTGAGGAATAGAATTCCTATACTTCACTCATACAGCATGGAGAATGGCATTGTAATTTTAGAGGTTCCTCTTATTTAGCAATATACTTACCTTAGCTACATCATTTGCATAGTGAGGATACAATCACTTGGTTAGCCAATACCTAAGGGTGTTTTAATAATGACTCTTGCCACAAAATTTACATAACTAACTTGAAAAATATACCTTGCTATAAATTACTTTGGAGACAGAGCTTAAAACCTAAAGCTTCCTTGATCAGTTGCCTAGTTATTAAGAACAAGATCAAAATCAAAGATAGATGGTTTGGTACATATGACCCCATACGTCTCTTATGCAAAGAAGTGGAGGAGAACAAAAATCATCTCTTCTTTTAATACGATAGTCCAAAGTTGTCTGGAGCAGGGTCTTACATCTACTATTAAAGCATTGTCAATCATACCAATATAATAGATTCCTGGTATAGGTTATCAAGAAGCCTAAGGATCTCAAACAAAACGAAGAGCTTTGCAAGATTGCTTTCATTTCAGCAATTTACTCAATTTGGAGAGAAAGAGATAGCAAACTATACAAAGGAGAAGCTACTAGAAAGCATCAACTAGCTGACAACACTTTAAGTTGGATTAGAGAGATCATGTTAGCTAGAAATGAACAAAGCAAAGTCACTCTAAATATGAAGCTCAGATGGAATCTTTGAGAACTTTTATTTTTACTCTCACGAAATACTATACTGATCATATGCAAGCTTTAGTATGACTTTCATTGTAATAGTATAACAGCTTTGCTAAAGCTAACAAAATCTTTCATTAATCTTTTAAAAAATTATAAATTGTTTGTATTAAATTAAGATTAGTAATTAAGACTTAAAATGGACAAAACTTTATGGGAATTGAGTGATTAATATTTTGTACGAGTACATTTGCTGATTTTGTACTTCGTATATAATCTGATATGTTAAACACAAACGTTTATATACTGTTCTACTGAATTAGTCTCCTTCCCATCAAATTTGATATGATAGGATCATGGCCTAATTGATGGTTTTGTAAGCTGCCAGTCAAGCTTAACCAAATGATAGATATCCATTGGATAAGTATCGCTTTGGAGAAAAGCTTTGTATGCTCTGGCTGCAGTCACTCTATTGGAAGCCTCTGTTGGATGGAAAGAGTCCCAGAAAATGTACTCATTCCTATTCTCACAAGGTACTTCCCCTTCTTTGCATTGTCCATCCTCTCTCAATTTACAGCACGGTGATGACAGAACCTTGAATCCTGAAAATAAATCCACATTAATAGGTTTAGGTTCGTAGGAATTTCTTAACAATCAGATTTATGGTGGAACCTGAATAAAGTTTTTATGTTTTAGGCTTCTGGAAATACAAGTTTTGAATGTAAAATGAGACTTTGATGTTACCAAGAGGTATAGGGTCGTCTTGTCCCATTGCATAGAAGTTTATGTATATGAACTGTGCGTCCTTCAGCTCACGATTCAGATCATTAACAAGTGATTTTAGATGGTTGTTGAAAAATGTGGCCCCTTTGTTCATCTCTTCCACACAACCACCGCTGCCAAACCTGACATCTGTGGGCCCAAAACGTGGAATGCAACCGATTAATCCCAATCCAATTATGGCAATTTTCCTTGCTCCTTGACTGTACAGTTCCTGGAAGACCATAATCAGCAATAACTAAAAGCAAAATGCCTCTTCAATTAACGAAAAGATCGAAAATGTTGGCGCTAACCCTTAGTTGCTTGGCGTACTCTTGAATAAGAAATTCAGAGTATTCATCCAGCTGATACATTTGGCTTGTGTTGTAATTTTCTTTATCGAAGTAGTTATTGATGTAATCGTTACTGCCCATCCCAACTGTATAGAGGCACTGGTTTAGATGATTGAGAGTAGAGTCATTCCCTAGTTTCTCCACCATGCTAGAGATGGTAACTTGGTGGTTTTGAAGCTGCTGTCCCAAGGAAATACAAGCACCCTGCAAAAGGACAATCAACAATCAAATTGTACCTGACCTCCTGGAACTCCTCACAGATGATAGGGATGTTCATTATTTTAACCTTGACACTCCATTGACAATAACAAGAAGTTCCATCGATTCATCCGCACTTTTTTGAGAAAAGGAAATGGAACCTATATCTTATGATATGGAGAGAAATACAAAAATGAAATTAGTAATAATAAATATTTACCAAATGATGGCCGGTATTCCCGAGAATTCCTGCTGAACCTGAAGCGTAATTTACACCTTTCATATTGTCCTGAGCTGTTGCAAAGGGTGGGATAAGCTGTTCAAATCCCAGACTCTCAGCTGTAATTGCACAGATTTTATGTTGATAAATTAGGTTACATCAACACTTGTACAAAGTATATGATAGTACTCTTTAAATATCCTCTCTAGATTACTGGTAATGAAAATGGGATAGTAAATCAGATACAAAACTGTCGTTACGATAACGAGTATTAAACCAGGGTGATCCGCCCTGAAACTCGCTTAGCAAACAGATAGGAATAACGAATAAGAACAAAAAAATCAAAACATATATGGAGTCGGACAACATATAAATGAACAGGAACATGAAACATATAAATGAAGCGAATGAGTACCTAATAAATCAGGTACATTTTTGCCATTTGTAAACCTGCCTGATGCACCATCAGGATAGTCAACCCCGTACGGATAGTAATTGGCTTTGGCAAGCGTGTTAAGGTCGTTGTTGTTGCCATTATCGGACAATGAGTCTCCGAAAATGAAATAACAAGGCACCGTCGGCTCTCCATTTACAAAATGTTGCGTCCGTAAGGACACCATGAGAAGCACCACCACCCACCATTGTTTCATCTCATAACCTACCATTTATCAATCCTGATGAAATTTCATTACACGAAAGTTTATATGAAAGATCGAGGAAAAGGTAGAAGTAAAAAATTCCTCAGTCAATGATTTATCGTATAATTTTCCACATTTCCAGCAGGCCTATGATCCGCAAAAATAATCTAATGGTGAATGTTTATTTTCTTTTTTCTTAAAATAATTAGAGCCATCTGTTTAGCATCCACATAGCCATCAATCTGGAGAACCTGCCCCGGACTTGTTCAAAGATCCGACAACCAAGAAACCCAACCCCCGCTACCATTTACTTAAACCCAATCTCAAGAATGTTGATTTCTTCTTTTTTTTTTAAAGGTAAATTATATTAAATGAATGAGTAAATACATAAACTAAAAATCCATCGACCATACAAAATAGCTAAGGTGAGGAAGACCTCATCTGTTCCCAGCTACTGAACTATTATTACAAACCAAGTCTAAGATGCAAGGTTTGCATGGAGGTTTAACTATATTTCTAATTAAACTCTAGACTCTAATTGGTACATATTCTAGAGTTGCATTGAAGATCAATTTTATGGATTAGAATTTGCTCGCTGATTGCTTGAAAAATAGTCTGCAGTATAACGGTTCCACTGAATTTCAGGTTAGAGTATACTACTCTATTCCTGAAAAGCTAAACATGGTACATGGTATTGCTTAATGCGAAGAAAAAGACCAGACAGTCTCCTAATTTCTTCTAGTAGACTTTGGAGGACCATTCTATTAACTCATCTCATCTCTTAGAGGGGGGAAGTACTTTAAGCAACAACAAGTTTGCAACAATTTAAACATGGGCTGCTAAAAATCAATATAACGTAACAGTTTCTAAAGTATTGTCTTTAATATTATTAGAAAGCAACAAAAATAATTTGTTGCTACATATAAGAAAAGACACAAAATTAAAAAATTATTACAATAAAGTCTTATATATGCAACATTTGGAATTGTTCTTATATTTCTAATATCTATTTACTAAAGGATATTGTATTATATCATGTAACTAATTAACGTTATACATTACATACATTCATTTTCAAGTGGAACCAAAAAAAATATATAAACGAATTCGATAGCTTCTTTCATAATTTTGGTTTTGGCTTTGGATTTTTGGTTTTGTTGAGTTTTTGATTCATCCACTAACCCATACTTATGGCAGATGGGACAATGGCGACCACCACTAGAGCAGCGGTACTGTCATACTAAGTGATGAGCTGGAGATGGCGGCAAAGGCAAAGGATGAGGAAAGCGGTAGTTTTTCGAAAATGAGATCAGGGAGCAGGATCAACTGTCGGCCGATGCAAGCTCCGGCAACATGGCCTGGAGATGATCACGATGTTGTCGAAGACATTTCTATTTACTTACTCTGAGACTCTTGGGAAGTGGCTTATTGCTGATTTGGCTTTTTGGATTAATTATTTAATACATGGACAGGTGGGTTCTTGCGTTTTTTATCAAAATTTTGGATCTTTACTTTAGAAGGTTTGAACTTTTAGGCATTGATGATATTGAACTATCTATCTGCTTGGTGTTTGCTTATTTAGATATAAAGGGTTTGTTTCTATATTATCTTAGATATAAAGGGTTTGTTTCTATCGCAGATGACATCTTAATGTTTTGCAAGGCTTCTCTGCAGAATATTAATGCCTTAAAACAAATCTTTGACAGCTATGGGGCTATCTCGGGACAACAGGTCAACTGGCACAAATCCGAGGCTTATTTTGGAACCCAGATACAAGCTAGAAGAGCTTCAATCTTGGCTGCTACGGTAGGCATTCGCATCGGATGCCTTCCTTTCAATTATCTTGGCCTCCCATTGTTTGTTGGTACACCTCGCGCTAGACATCTCAAGCCTATAGCGGATCGGATTATCTCCCACTTTCCACTATGGAAAGGCACTTCATTATCCATGCCGGGCCGTCTAACCTTGATCAACTCAGTCATCACAGGTTCGTTCATTCATTCCTTTGCTATTTACAAATGGCCGAAGGTCTTACTTAAAGATTTGTTGCGGAAAATCAGAAATTTCCTTTGGTCTGGTTGTGTGGAAGTGCGGAAATTAGTTGTGGTTCCTTGGAAAGTTTGCTGCCGTCCGATTAAACACGGTGGGATTGGAGTGGCCCACTTGGAAACACTTAACCACGCCATGCTGGGCAAGCTAGCTTTTGAGTTGATCTCGGGGGAGAGTTTTGTGATCAACCTCCTACGCCACAGGTTCTATTACCCTTCAGGCATTGCAAAGCAACGAATCTCCCATTCATCTATATGGAGCTCCCTCAGGCAAATTTATTATGACATTCGAGACTCATGTTTTTGGTGGATTGGACAAACCTCCTCCTTACATTTCTGGACTGACCAATGGCTCGTACCAACGGTGGCGGACCGACTTGGGATTCCAGCTAATGAGCAGAAACATTTAGTTGCCCGGGTAGACGACTTCCTCATTGACAATAACTGGCTACACCTCCCCACATTACCACCAGATGTGATGCAAGCAATCTCTTCAACAAGAAGAGGTTTGGAGGAGCATGACCTTTGCATTTGGCAGCACTCTACTTCGGGCTATTACACTGTCGAATCCTACAGACAACAAGCTCTCGGTCCCCAACGAGCCCATATTTGGTATAAACACTTCTGGTGTGACTTTATCCCACCCTCGAGATCTATGATTTGTTGGCGTGCGGTTCTAGGCTACTTACCGACGCAAGACCGCCTGCAAGCCAAGGGAATGGTTCTAGTTTCCCGATGCCCTCTCTGTCACTCCGCCACTGAGACTATTGACCATGTCTTTGTTCGATGCCCTATTGCTAAAACGGTTTGGCATTCCATCACCCTGCTTTTTGGCCGAACTCTCCTAATGGATGGCAGTCTTTGGGATCTCCTTCAAGATGCATTAGGGAAGCACTTTAGCTCCCTTGTGCAGGCCTTGTGGGCAGCGGCACTAACCGGAGGGGTTTGGCTGCTATGGAAGCTTAGGAATGAGGTGTTATTTGAAGACCATATTATCAATATTCATGCCTTACTGAGACAGCTGTGGAACATGATCGCCGAGGTAGACTTCATTATCCATGGGCGCACATCAGTGATGTCAGATCAACACCTTCTGGCACAGCTTGGCATTATGCCCCGACTGAGCAAATCCCCCCGGATTATC
>JAOSBN010000002.1:38860675-38874901 GCA_027563595.1 Erythroxylum suave
AATTTAATGACTTTGTGTGAATGAAAAAGAAAAGATTTATGAAACATGAAAGCATGAACACAATGTAGAATGTATGAACATAGAAAAGATCTGTTATGTGGGCGAGAGAGAAATCCGTTTCGTTAGTCACGTGCACGATGACCTATAGCCTTCTCCTGGTTACCCACTTGTGGCCACGAGATCCTAAGAAATCAGATTCATTTCATCTCACGGTGTAAACTTCAGTTTCGCCATTTCGTTCCACGGAACTCTCGAGCCATTGTGTGTGCATTGCATTTTTGAACATGTTAAGTTATAATGTATTTTTAATGTTATGATTGACTATAATTTTCAGCCCATTTGTTTTGTGATGATGTGTTGTGTTATGGATGATTATTGTGTGGTGTATGGTTCATTAGCATCAGCTATAGATATAAAAGCCACTGAGCTGTTCAGCTCACCCCAAATTTTCTACTCCTCAGGTGAAGAACCAGCAGAACAATGGAAGCCTTGCAAAGTTTTGGCATAACTCCAAGGATTTTAGATTTTGTAACTAAGTTAGTGTCAATCACTTTTAGATGATCTTAGAAGCATGGCAGCATAAACATTATTGTATTATTTTTGCGATCATATTACTGTTGCGACATTGTGAAACAAAGTGTGAAAATATGTATTATTTTGATGTTGTGAATTGATAGTTATATATGTACGCAGGATTTTTATCTGATAAGATTGGTTGTGTGCTGAATGTTGGGACATATTGTGATGGATTGTTTGTGGTAAATTGTGTAGCAAAGGAGTTTGGTATGTAAGAAAATTTATGTTGGTTCAGGTCCTTTGAAAACTGGCATGAGAATCATTCTGAATAGACGATTGAAAACACAAAATATGGTAGTGATGTGATCTGAAAGGGTAATAAACTGCATTGATCTAGGCATAATTGGGCTAAGTGATCTACATAAAAGTCGTAGATTATTCTTTTAGCTTTCTATCGCTATAAAGATCGAAATTTTTGGACATCAAATGTAGAAGTTATGACCTTTATAAGATAGCTGTGTTTGGGTACACTTGTACATAATTGGAATATAACTTTGGCTGAAATGGTAACTTTACTTAATTGATTAAACTGTATCTATACATGCGGAATTAGACAAAATTGTCTTCATGAAATTTGTAGGTCTTGATCTTAGCTTTCCAACGATATATAGTTTGTAATTTTTGGGTTTCTGGATTGAAAGATATGTTACTTGGAAGTAAGGATGTTTAACTGGTGGAAGTCGCGATTGTAACCCAGTACGATCGCAACATCTCTAAAACTCACCGAATTGCGATCGCGACTAAGGCACAATCACAACAGGATCAGGAAAATCGCGACAGTCGTGAAATTCATCAATTTCGCGATCGCGACGAGTCGGGACCACAACTAAGCCAGTAATCCCAAAAGTCGCAACCGTCACATAGAACGATAGCAAGCCAGTTGCTTTTATATGTAGATATATATATATTATATTTTTTAACACCCAACCCTTTTAATATTTGTTCATTTTTGCTATGGAAAATTCTGAATTTAATTGTTGAGTATTTTTTTTTACTTTCCTATGAAATTAATTTAGTTAATATAATTATTATCTAATTCTTTTATTTGATAATATCCATTAATTATTTTATTAATAGTTAATTGTTTTTTATTAAATCATTTTTTTAATAATTTAATTATATGTCCAAAATTATTGTATGATCCCACCACAAATCTTTCGTGTCTAGTCCTTAATTAAATTCAATGTTATTTATTTATTATTATTATTACAAATAAATTTACTATGGTGACACGTAGTCGTCATAAGCTCCGTACGGAGACCGGGGCCAACATCTACAATTTATAAGAAAACATTAGGAGATGATAATAAAACCGAATATGAGAATTAAGTAGAAGAAATATGTGGGTTCATTTTGTTGTCAACATTGAATATTTTATTTAGTAATTCAATTAAAACTTTTGATAGGAATCTTAGATTGAGGTAAGAATTTTTAAAACTCTTGTAAAGATCATAGGAGCTCGTATCAACTAGTTAAGCCTCAAATAAACTTGAACATATGCTAATTGAACCCTTAACTAGACCCTATCTAAATATAGGCATAAGTTCCTGGTCGAGTTGTTGAAGCCCTCAAAATCAATTATAATTCTCTAACTTCATGTAATAGTCATAGAACCAGGTCGAATCCCAAGAGAACTAAACACTAATTTCTTAATTTGAAATAATAAAATAAAGTGGTGGTTTTCGATTAATTACTAATTAACTAAAATTAACAAGAAATCAGATTAAATCAACTGAATATAAAAGTAAGAAAGTCAATAGTACTTTGATACAAGGGAAAGATCTCATCTAATTGTAACATTGATCATTGGTCTAAAAAAAATAAGTTTAAAAATTCAAGAAGTTAGTTCGAAATATATTAGGATAGCCATAATAAGTCTCAAATTTTTCTAACCTCATTAGTTCAACTAAAACATCAATTAATTGAGTATGATAGCATTCCATATCAATTAAATGATAGCAATAAGCTTAGGAAACAAGACTATTCCCTAAATTAAATAGTTGAGATAGGTGTAACTATTCAACTTAGTTTTTTGGTTTCATAAGTTTATACAAATTCATAAATAACCTAATTGTTACTTATACTAATCATTCATGATCATTGAATTCATGGCTATAAAATAATCAGCATTAAATTAATTCGTCAAATTAATCAATACCAATCATTCATGAAATATAAAAACTCAAAGCAAGAAATACTTGCATTAAAACATGAATAAAAGTTTAGAATAAAAACTCACAATGTCACAACTAAAGTTTAAAATCTTCTTGAATAAGAATAATTGAGTTTAGCCACACAGGGCTTAATTTTCAACACTAAAAATAGAAGAAAGATGAAATATCGAGAGAAAAAGTAAGAAGAAAATGATTCATCCCCTTGGAGAGGTGGAGAATGTCCTTTTTATAATGTTTTCCTAATCTAATCCTATCTTGTAAAGATATCTCTTTAAAATAAATCCCAATCCCTTCATAATAGGGATAGAAAAAAGTTTCCTAATTAAAATCGAACTCTTCAAGTGAATTTGGTATTATGCGCAATCTTGCCTTATCCACTACAATAATCTATCTATATTCTCTAAAATTCGTGATTGTCACCAATAACGTCCTAATTTGGTGCAATCTCCAATTTTCATCTTCTAAAACAAACAAACATTAATTTTTCTATTTAAGCCAAAATAAATCCAAAAAAGTAGATAATTTCAATTAATATATCAAGATAACATCTTATCAAATTCCCCCACGTTAGACTCACGCTTGTCCTCAAGCATACATCAATTCCATACTTTAATTATCCTCATAACAACATCTCATCTTCTTTCATGTTATCCATAAATATCCGAAAACTAATTTACACTAAAGGTTTAGGATAAAATAACAATCGAGAGAATTAGCACTTATAGGACACATTGTTAGAATCAAAACATAGTATCTCATCAATTCCATCAAAATCAAATGAAATAAAACTTGGCACCCTTATTGATTTCACTTTATACACTTAAAACATTTAGGGTTCATTAAGCTCTGAAATGAAAACATAGTAAGTTATTTATATAAGCTTACTCAAAAATCATATCTCCACCGCTTAATATATCTTTTTTAATATATCTTTTTAAAACAAGAACATCAAATAGGAGCTCTTTTTTTTTTTTTACTTCTCCCCCAATCTATAAAACATCAAAATAATGCAATTTGAATCAACTAATTTACTTTTCATGGAAATAGTCAAAATCCTATGCAAATGAGCTTTAAGCAATTCCTTCAATTTAGGGGTTCAAAATCATTAAGGATATCAATAATAAAAGGTAAAAGTGTTTTATAACAAGGTTATTATGCAAGAAAAGAAAGGGTAAGGCTCAAATTGGTTTTTTAGGAATAAAAAGTAAGGTAGGCTCGTTTAGGTCAAAAATGATTATCCTAAATGCCCTTATCATCTTTATACACAAATTCATCAAAAATGTAGTCTCAAAATGTATCCAAAAGCAAGTTTTAGCATAAACAAGTTATGTTTGATAACACACAATAAAAACATATGTATAAGCACATATATGATGAATGCTTTTAGGCTCAAAACTCATGTAGATATCAAAATGCATCAAGTGTTACACACTTTCATTCAATAAAACTAATTAGATACTTAAAATAATTTAATGAAAAATACTAATCATGCTTGTCTCTCTCATGCATTATTTCTTAAACCAAAAATGTACCCTAACTTAAGGATTTTTTTATAAACAACCATCAAAAAATTATGAGGCTATTATGAGGAATAATCAATATATGAATCATAGTATCATGAGTCCACACAAAGTCACAAAGTTCATCATAATATAAACATTAGCTCCCCTACACCTAAATCATACATTGTCCCTAATGTATGCATAAGATACTCACTTCTCACCAAAAACAATCAACAGAAATAAAGCACAAAATAAAAGACTCCCCTAGGCTGTGAGTATAAGAAAGTAGATGTACTATAGTGTCGGTGCACATAGAGGTAACATCCTTATAAATTGGAGCAGAGCATCCAAATTCTCCTCAATTTTAGAAAATTTTCATTCCAGTCTTTCTAGCTAAAAATGATACTTATGTCAGATTGGTAAAGCCAGAAGATACAAAGGTGGTGGAATGTCACGATCCTTTCTTTGAGTTGATGATGATCAGGTGGTATAAAATGAAATGTTCTCTATTGTTACTCAATTACACCATCATGCTTAAACAAGCCTTGTCTAAGGTTCCATCTTATAGGCTATACATATCAGTGTCAAGTAGATCAAGTGAATTCAAATTAATACCTAAATGAGTGATAAGAGAACGAAGACATAAATTTTTATTAAACAAGAGAATAGTGTTAAATTACATTTCTAACCAAGCTCCTAACTTAACTCGTACTTTGTTTACCATACATTAAATAAAAAATATCACAGCTTTAGTGCAAGTGCACGTTGTAGCCTACCGTCTTAAATAATTAAAAGACAATAATGACTGTATGTAAACTCACTCCATCTCATTAAGATAACTACCCTTAGATTTACTTGGATGATAAACAAATGGGTCAGAAGACATTGATTTCCATTCTTGAAAAGAATTAAACTCACTATAGTCTATGACAGATTCTTTGTACTAAGTCAAAGTATCATATTCTTCATTTATTAACCCTAAGGCTAAATTAAAATCAATGATACTTTGTTTGAATTCGACACTCATTTTCTATATTGCATCACATTAAGACTATTTAAAGTAAAATTGTCCAATTTATGAAATTCAATAAAAATTGTACAATGAATTAATGCAAAATATTTCCAACTCATATCAAAAAGCATATCATCAATTTTGTCTTTAATTTTCAAATCCTTTGAGGAGGAGGAGTGTACATACTTACCCACATTAATATATCAGGATTTAATAGTAGCGTGCCGTTGTTTCCATTTTTTAATGTTACAAATGAGACAACCTCACAAGTCCGACTTAGCTGGCAGAAAAACAGAGGAGTTTTCCTTATTCATGCGCACTTCTTTTTTGTGCCGGTTTCAATTCCTGCAATAAAGTGATGGTGTACAATTGTGTTCACTGGCAATTTTCCTTTTGCTATAGTCTTGGCAGTAGCTTTAGGCTATATTTGGTTAGGGGTTTAGTAATGGAATGTAATATTATTTCATTGTTTGGGAGGAGGGTTTATAATAGAATAGAATGGAATAGTATGGAAGAGGAGGGTTTCACATTACATCTGATTCCATCCTAAATAGTAAAATGAGTTATCTCCGATTTTGAAGGTTTAGGATAGAATGTAAAATGATAAATATGTACTACCTAATATACCCTCAATAATTTTTTATGATACCAATTATACACTCAACCCTATTAACATATGTTTTGTTCTTCCAAGGGTAAAATAGTCATTCATTATCATTATACATATATTACATTTCATTTCATTCATCTTCCAAATAACATCTTCCTATATTACATTATGAACTCTTCCATCCCTCCTAAATAACAATTTTCTAATTTTACTTCCATTTACGTTCCATTCCATTATAGAACATTTCGTTCCATTCTATTCCATTAAAAGCCTTACGTCCAATCAAACATAGCCTTAGGATGTCCTATAATATTGACAAGAAAAATCTAATGGAAATTTACTCACACAAACTTAAAAGCTATTAATTGAGTCAGATTTTAGCAATTCTGAGTCCGTAGATGGTTCTGAAATGACGAAAAAACTTTAAGAGTTCTTCTAGCAAAGTCAAAGTCAAAGTCAATGGTTTGACGCGATCAACAGCTTAGACGACTCAGACAATGGCTTAAATGGCTCAGTCAAATAGCGTAGACGACTCGATCAACAGCTTAGATGACTTAGTCAAATGGCTCTAACTCAGCTCAACTGGTCCTAACTCAGTGAGTTGACTCAGTTTTAACTCAATGAGTTGACTTAGTTGCTAGCAGCAAGTTAAGAATATAAACTTTTTTTTGCCCAAGCCCAATGTTTAGATTCATCTATTATTAGGTAGACTTATGATTTGTGTGATGATGTATGTGGTTGTTATAGTTTTGAGATTATTTTGTTTTGTGGTGTAGGATGCTTTGCTAATGGTATAAATACCCCCTCCTATTTCTGTTTAAGCATCAAGAAGAAGCAAAAGCTTCTAAGTGAGTAAAGAAGCAAAGTTTCTAGTAAGAGAGAGTTCTCTAAAAGAGTGGGGGGGAGAATTAAAGAAGCGAAGCTTCTTAAGTTGTATATTTGACTTATGAGTTCAATAAAAGTTTAGTGTTTGTGTGAGTCAATTTTCATCAAAGTGGTATCAGAGCAAAAGGTTTTAAGTTCTCTTGAAATTCTAAGTATACCCTGAGGATGCAGCTTTGACTAATCTTCCCATCAGAAAAGATTTCTTGAGACTAAGAGCTTAAGAAATCCGTTACGGATTTATCACTATAGTATATCAAATAGAAGATCCTGACAAAGAAAAAAGAATACACTGCCTCAAAATCAATCTAATTGGATACCGAACAAGCCTTCATGAGCTGCCGATAACTAACTGCTAGCAACTGAGTTAACTCACTGGGTTAAAACTAAGTCAACTCACTGAGCTAGGACCGTTGAGCCGAGTTAGAGCTATTTGACCAATCCGTCTAAGTTGTTTAACCGAGCCATCTAACCCATTGACCGAGCCATCTAAGCTGTTGTTTGAGCCACCTAAGATGTTTGACTGAGTTGTCTAAGCTGTTTGACCGAGCCGTCTAAGTCAATAACCAAGTCAAATAGTTGACTTTGATCATTGCCTTTGACTTTGCTAGAAGAACTCTTAAAAGTTTTTTCATCGTTTTAAAACGATCTATGGACTCAGAATTACTAAAATCTGACGCAATTAAGAGTTATGGTTACCAATGGTATAGCATCATTTCAAGTTCCACCACTCAAGGGCAATAATTTTAACAACCGAACTATCAAAATGAAGACGCTTCTTGGAGCATATGATGTTTGGCAAATTGTGGAGAAATTTTATGAAGAGCTAAAAGATGAGTCGATGCTATCCTCAACACAAAAAGATAGCTTAAAGGACTCAAGAAAGAGAGACAAAAAAAGTTCTCTTCCTCATCTACCAAGCTTTAGTTGATGATGGATTTGAGAAAATCTCAAATGCAACCTCTGGTAAAGAAGTGTGGGAGAAACTACAAGTCTCATACAAGGGTGAAGAAAAAGTAAAGAAGATCCGTTTACAAACTCTTAGAGGAGAGTTTGAGTCATTACACATGAAGGAAGGTGAACTAGTCTCGGACTATTTTTCTAGAGTTCAAATCATTACCAATCTATTGAAAAGAAATGGTGAAAAGCACGATGACGTTCAGATCATGGAGAAGATGCTTCGCTCAGTAGACCCCAAATTCAAACACATCGTTACAACAATTAAAGAAACAAAAGATTTGGAGAACATGACGATTGAACAACTATTGGGAACATTACTAGCCTATAAAGAAAAGAAAAAGAAAAAGCAAGGGATCTTGAAACAACTCCTTAAAACACAACTCCATATAAGCAAGAGAGACGAGTCTCATAGGAATAAGAGATCCTAACATAGCCAAGGACAAGGACATGGCCAAGGGCGAGGTGGAAGTCATGGACGTGGATGTGGATGAAGTTGAAATTCTAATAATTACTTCGACAAATTCAACAATAACCATGAAAGAAGAGAAAGTTTATCAAGAGGTCGTGGAAGCGGAAATCCAAACTCAAGGTACAACAATTCTCAAGTTGAGTGTTATAATTGTCGTAAGTTTGGTCATTATGTTAGAGAATGTCGAGCACCAAGCTGTAAAGTTAAGGAGAAAACTAACTATATAGAGGAAACCTACGATGTAGAAAAGACTGATGAGAAAGAAATTCTTCTTCTAGCACAAGAAAATCATAGTGTTTAAGAAAATTCCTAGTATCATGACACTAGTGCAAACAATCACCTGTGTGGCAAGAAAAGCACATTCATAGAGTTGGATAAATCAATAAGTGGAATTATCTCTTTTGGAGATGGTTCCAAAGTAGCAATAAAAGGTAAAGGTAACAATCCTATTAGTTTAAGAATCATCTATTATTAGGTAGACATGTGATTTGTGTGATGAAGTGTGTGGTTATTATAGTTTTGGGATTATTTTGTTTTATGGTGTAGGATGCTTTGCTAGTAGTCTAAATGCCCCCTCCCATTTGTGTTTAAGCATCAAGAAGAAGCAAGAGCTTCTAAGTGAGTAAAGAAGCAAAGCTTCTAGTATGAGAGAGTTCTCTAAAAGAGGGAGGGGGAGCATCTTAGGTTGTAATATTTAAGTTGTGACTTCAATAAAATTTTAGTGTTTGTGTGATAGATTTCCATCAAAATGAAAATTATAGCACTTAACTTGAGAATTGTTGTACCTTGATTTTGGATTTCCTTGTCCACGGCCTCTAGATAAACTTTCTCTTCTTTCATGTTTATATTTTATTGTTGAATTTGTCAAAGTAATTATTAGAATTCCAACTATGTCCACATCCACGTCCTCATCCACAACTCCACCTCGTCCTTGGGCATGACCTCATCCTTAGCTATGTTGGGATCTCTCATTCCTATAAGACTTGTTTCCCTTGTTTGTATGGAGTTGTGTTTTAAGGAGTTGTTCCAAGATCCCTTGCTTTTTCTTTTTCTTTTCTTCATAAGCTTGCAATGTTCCCAATAGTTGCTCAATCATCATGTTCTCCAAATCTTTTGTTTTCAACTGTTGTAACGATGTGCTTGAATTTGGGGTCTATTAAGCGAAGTATCTTTTCCATGATCTTCACGTCATCTTACTTTTCGCTATTTCTTTTCAATTGATTGGTAATGGTTTGAACTCTAGAAAAATAGTCAAAGACTAGTTCACCTTCCTTCATGTATAACGACTCAAACTCTCCTTTAAGAGTTTGTAGACGAATCTTCTTTACTTTTTCTTCACCATTGTATGAGACTTGTAATTTCTCCCACACTTCTTTAGCAGAAGTTGCATTCGAGATTTTCTCAAATCCGTTATCATCTAAAGCTTGGTAGATGAGGAAGAGAGCTTTTTTGTCTCTCTTTCTTGAGTCCCTTAAGCTATCCTTTTGTGTTGAGGATAGTGTCGACTCATCTTTTGGCTCTTCGTAACCTTTCGCCATTTTTTCCGTGCTCCAGAAGTGCCTTCATTTTGATAGTCCAGTTGTCAAAATTATTGCCCTTGAGTGGGGGGAGCTTGAAATGATGCTATACCATTGGTAGTCATAGCTCTTAATTGAGTTAGATGGTTCTGAAATGACGAAAAAACTTTTAAGAGTTCTTTTAGCAAAGTCCAAATCAAAGTTAAAGTCAACGATCAAAGTCAATTGTTTGACTCAGTCAACGGCTTAGACAGCTCGGTCAAACAGCTTAGACAACTCAATCAAATAGCTTAGATGACTCGGTCAACAGCTTAGGCAGCTCGGTCAAATGGCTTAACTCGGCTTAACTAGTCCTAACTCGATGAGTTGACTCAGTTGCTAGCAACAAGTTGTTGACAACTCGTGAAGGCTTGTTCAGTCTCCGTTTGGATTGATTTTTGAGGCAGCTTTTTTTTTCTTCGTCAAGATCTCCTATTTGATATATTATAGTGATAAGTATGTTTCCTAAGCTCTTAGTCTCAAGAAATCTTTTCTGACGTGGAAGATCGGTCAAAGCTACATCCACGGAGCATACTTAGAATTTCAAGAGAACTTAAAACCTTTTCTCTTATACCACTTTGATGGAAATTTACTCACACAAACACTAAACTTTTGTTGAACTCACAACTCAAATATTATAACTAAAGAGCTTCTTTAGGGAACTGTCTCTTACTAGAAGCTTTGCTTCTTTACTCACTTAAAAGCTCATGCTTAAACAAAAATGGGAGGGGTATTTATACTACGAGCAAAGCATCTTACACCACAAAACAAAATAATCCCAAAACTATAACAACCACACACATCATCACCCAAATCACACGTCTACCTAATAATAGATGATTCTAAACATTGGGTTTGAATACTTGAGCCCGGGCAAAAACAAGTTTATATTCTGAACATTGCGTTGGTGTTGCGTGGTTGGCTGGAATGGAGTGGTTGGCGTGCACTGCCGTTGGTCGTGCGGGTTGCGTCTGCTGGCTGGAGCTGCGTGACTGCTGGAGCTGGTTTGGCGTGCGTCTGGGGGCTGTGGACGTTGCGTCCTGCCTGGCGGGAGTGCGTTTCGTCCTGCCTAGCTGGAGTGTGTTTCTCTGGTGAGGAGGGCTATTGCTAGTGAGTGATGCGTGATATTGGAGTGTGGTGCATCAGGGGGTTGGTGCGTCTTGGCTGGTTGGAACTGCGTTGGTGTGCATCTGGAGACTGGTTGTGGCGTTGCTGGTCGCTTGGGGTTTGGGTGTGAAGTGTTGTCTACTGTTGGTTATGTATTTGTGTTGGTAATTACTTTTAAGACGGCCTAAGAAAGAAAGAAACATCAAGGTTTTTCTCTTTTTTAAATTAAATAAAATATTTTATATCTTTAACTTTTTATTATTATTTAATTTGTTTTTGAACTAACGTGTCGATTACACTTTATTTTTAAATATTATATTTTAAATTTTTTAAAAAATTAATTTGAAAAAGATAACAAGAAAACTTAGGGTTTCATTTTAGAAAATTAAATCACCTAAGGCATGATCTCATCTTATGAGATTTAGTATTCTAAAATTTTAAGAATTTCATTCCGGAAAGTTAAATCACATAATGCGTGATCTCGTCTTATGAGATTTAGTATTCTGGAATTTTAAGGTCTCTACTCCTGACAATTAAATTACATAAGATGTGATCACACCTTATGAAATTTAATAATTTGGAATTTTAAGACCCCTTTTCTCTTTAAGCTAATAAACTTATTTTTCAAAAGCAACCAAATGAAAATTATATATTACTAAAACAAAATTAACAAAAACTATCATATTTTGGGTTGCCTTTTGAAAAGTGCAATTGTTTAACATCGTTATGCTCAATGGATCTAGTTCTTCTCAAACTTCTCTATATGATAGAAGTTCCGAATCAATATCACCACATTGGACACCGTCATCTCCTCATAAAATGGTTTCAATCTACGTCTGTTAACCTTAAAATTCTTTCTGGTCTCTAAACTTTTTATTTCCACTGCAGCATAGAAAAATATATTAGAGAGAACAAAAGGGTCAAACCATCTAGAATGTAACTTACCTAGAATAAGCTTTAATCAAGAATTATATAATAACAGTTTCAGTCTCGCCTCAAATTGCTTCCTTAAGATCATATTATCATGGAACAATTTGGTTTTCTCTTTGTAGATTTCGAATTCTTGTAAGCATCCAACCTTATTTCCTCTAGCTCTTGCAATTGCAACTTTCTTTCCTTCCCATCTTTAGCCAAATCCATATCGCAACTTTGCAACGTTGCACTAACTAATAAGTTTTATGTTTAATCTCCACCGGTAAATGACAAACTTTACCATAAACTAATCGATAAGGAGACATTCCTATCGGTGTTTTGTAAGCTATATGGTACACCCAAAGAGCATCGTCTAGAAGTAAACTCCAATCCTTTCAACTAGGATTTACAGTCTTTTCTAAAATAGATTTCACCTCTCTATTCGATACTTCTTCTTGTCCATTCATTTATGGATGGTAGCTATTCAATGATGCACTCCATACTTTTTCATCAATGCTGCCATGGCTCTGTTACACAAATGACTTCGTTAACCACTAATAATGCACGTCGAATTCCAAATATATTTTAAAAATTAGACTTTATAAATCCTACAATGGTTACAAAAACATCAGTTTCTGTGGCTTTTGCTATCACCCACTTGGAAATGTAATCAACAACCAAAAGCATATAAGAAAAACCACAAGATAAAGGGAAAGGCTCCATAAATCAATACCTCGTACATCAAATATCTCAACTATAAGAATTGGGGTTTGAGGCATTTCATTTCAATAATATAACATACCTATGGGGTTTGAGGCATTTCATTTCAATAATATAACATTCCTGTCTTTTAACATTTGTCACAACTTTTACAAAACACATAAGTATCTTTAAATAAAGTCTTCTAATACAATCCACTATCCAAAACTTTTCTATCAGTTCATTCGGAACCAAAGTGACCACCATATGCGTAATTGTGACAAAAAGCTAAGACAAAACATTGTTCATTCTCTGGCACGCAATGCTTTATAATTTGATCAAAGTCGAACTTCCATAAGTATGGCTCATCCCAAACATAATATTTTCTCTCATTGCTTATCTTTTCCTTTCTAGACTTACTAATGTAATTAGGTAAAGTTCCATTAACTAAATAATTAACAAGGCCTGCGTATACTATGGAATCATCTCTTTTATTTGGAATAATTGCTCATCAGGAAAAGTTTCATAAATAGGTAAAATATTTTCATCTCTTAACAACTTACTCACATGATCTGCTACCAAAATTTTTCGCAAGTTTTCAATCCTTTATTTTCAAATCAAACTCTTAAAATATCAAAATCTATTGTATTAGCCTGCTAAAAGGTATTTCAATGTTGTATGGTCAGAGTGCACAATAACTTTATAGTCAACCCAATAAGATCTAAATTTATTTAAAGCAAAAACAATAGTTAAAAGCTCTTTCTTAGTTGTAGAATAATTGCATTGTGTGACATCTAATGTTCTTGAAGCATAAAAGATAACACGACTTTGTTTCTCAATCCTTTGGCCTAAAACATTGCGTAATTACTAGCATCACGCATGATCTCGAAAAGAAGATCCCAATTTGGTGGTTCAATAATACTAGTATTTGTTAATAAGGCCTTGAGTTTGTCAAAGGTTTCCTTGTATTCCTTTACAAAACCAAATACTTGAATTAAAACATGAATAAAAGTTTAGAATAAAACCTCATAAGGTTACAACTAGAGTTTCAAATCCCTATGAATTAGAATAATTGAGTTGAGTCACACATGTCTTAAGTTTCAACACCAAAAATAGAAGAAAGACGAAATATTGAGAGAAAAAGTAAGTTAAAACAAATCTCAATTCCTTTGTAATAGGGTTAGAAATTTTCCTAATGAAACTCTACCTCTTCAAGTAAATTTAGCATTAGGCGTGATCTCACCTTATCTACTGCAATAATATGTCCATATTCTCCAAAATTTGTGATTTTCGCAAATAATGTCTCAATTTGATGTAATCTTCACTTTTTATCTCCTCAAACAAAACAATAATTTTCTATTTAAGCACCAAAATAAAACAAAAACAAAAAAGATAAATTCAATTAATATATCAAGATAACATATTATTAGTTCCTATGTAAAAACATTTAGCTAGCAGAACTCTACAACATTTGGGTTTTTTCTAAATATAATATTCTACTTTTAAGGATGGTTTTATGAAAAATTAAAAGGGGGATGCGTTATTTTAGAAAAAATTTGATAAGAAACATTAGAAAAGGTTGTTTTAGTGAGATTCAACATCAAGAGTGGTATTGGAGTAGTAGTAAGTCAATTTCCTCACCAAGAAAGGGGTTTAAGGCACACTTTATGTGGGTAACATGAAGTATATATGTTGGACCCCGATTTTTAAGTGAAATTTAGAAATAATAAGTAAAAAGAAATGAGTGTTATTATGTATATGTTTAGG
>JAOSBN010000002.1:38875001-38892376 GCA_027563595.1 Erythroxylum suave
CGGACGGACTTTCGGATAGTTAAGTCTTAAGGTTTCCAACGCAATAGTTATTTCTAAGATTTTGTTCCAGGATGTCGAACATTTGTTTTGGTTCGAACGAACCATTTGTTCCGCTACTGATTTGATTCGCTTTCGATTCCTCTTCATTTCGAAATCTTCGTTTCGAAATTTTGGTTGGGGTCCGGTTCCCAGATCGGGCTCCAACAATATATATCAAGTGGCCTTTCTAGAATGCATGATTGATTAATTTTGTGTTCTTAATTGTTGAAATACATGATCTGTAATTGTTTTTGCTTGACTAAAATTAGGATAGTTTGTAGAAACCCCAGATAAGGGTCATGATGAATTTTAAGATTTTATTATATTCTTGGATTTGCATAATTAAACATATTTATTGAGTACAAAATTATATGAGTATAGATATTTAGTCTTAGATATGCATGTGACATGTGATCTAAAGAGCACCACTTCTTAATTAGTGTCAAATGTTGGATTAGTTTTAACTATAGAGGAACAATGATTTGTTTATTTTTATCAAGTTTTTTAATTATTAATCAGATATATACTTTGAGATGTTGAATAATTATTTATTAAATATATTTCTTGAATTATTCCATTGTATATTTTGATTTAAATATGTTATTTTAACTTTAACCAAATGATAAGAGCATAGTTATGTAAAATTATCGATGGCATGGCATTCATTGAACTAATCCAATAGTCAACTTCAGAATCTTGGAGTTCGGCAACAACATGCCAAAATTAAAGTCAAAATATTTCGCTAGTTTCATATTCCATTTTTGGCAATAACATGCCGAAATTAAAGTCGGTAGATTAGATAGGATAGACATTAACAATAATTCATTAAAAATTTTACTAACACGTAACATCCAAAAAGATTTAATAGCTTCTCCATTTATTAATGGAGGGATTGTTTCTTAACGACACAAACTCGTACAAGAAAAGGTGAAAGACAGTAAGGAAGAACAACTCAAGAGTGCAAAAATTACATATATTAGCAACAAGAGAAGAGCCTCTTTGGGGAACTTTTTTCCTTGTAATCTCCTACGACCACAGGAACGTGGCCATTTCCGTCTTCATGACTGGGCCAATCGGCTAATATCGTATGGATAAGCATCGGACGGGGACTGAGCACTGTAAGACCTCCTTCCGAGAATAACGTTGGCAGCTTCCGTTGGATGGAATGCGTCCCAGAACACATACTCTTTCCTGTTCGGACATGGGGTTTGTAAGGGTAGACATGTTATTTGACCATTGTTCCTCCCCACACCACAACATCCAGCATTTGTCACTCTGAAACCTGATATTTGACGAAAATCCAAGTTTACATTATTATTGTATACTGAAATTTTATTTGTTATAGAGATGAGGATTGACTTGGTAAATTACCATAGCCTGCAGGTCTACTGATTATGTCTTGAAAGATGCCGTAAACATTGACATACACGAACTTGGCATCAGGGGTATTGCCGTTGAATCGATCAACAAGAGACCTGAGCTTGTTGTTGAATATCTGGTTAGCTGAGTTGACATTCTGGACACAAGTTCTGCCATCAGGACTGTTCCGGGCTAACACATTGGGGCTGCAACCTATCTGCCCCACTCCAATCAAAGCGAACTTTCTGGCTCCGTTGTTATACAAAATCTGTATCATCGCAAACAATTTAGGCCTAGACACACCAAACTTAGTCATCAAGCCTCAGAGCTAACACAAGATAACAAGTTTTAAATCATGTAATTGCATTGTTGTTGAAAACATAATAAATAGAGAGGAAGGAACCAACGCTGAGTTGCTGAGTGTATTGTTGAATAAGAACATCAGCGTATTGCTCGGGAGTGTACTGGCGGGAAGTGGAATAAAATTGAGGCATGAAATAGTTGTTAAGGTAGTCATTGCTTCCCAATCCAATCGAGAAGATGCACTTGCTCAAGTAACTAGCTGCTTGGTCCCTGCCACCTAGCAAGCTCACAAATTGTGGAACAATGTTCTGATAATTCCTTACTTGTCCACTGAAACTAATACGAGCTCCCTGTGCATAATATAATCAGTATTATTAGCAGCTATTGTTTATGTCAATAGATATGTATATACATTTCAATTACCAATTGTCGGCCAGTTTCCTCCCTAATTCCGGCGGCTGCGGATGCGAAGTTCACTCCTTGCAGTATGTTTTGGCCTCTTGCCGTGGCATATGGAGGGATGTAATTGTCGAAGCCCAAAAGCTGAGCTGTTGAATACAACAAAATGGTCCACAGAAGATGTTGAATGATTAGTAGGTTACTTACTGTAAGATAATATTTAGGCATGATCACAACCTTATCATCTCTTTCAGAAAAATATATATATATTGAAAAGAGAGTCACTATTAATGTATTAATGTGAAGTTCTGTTCAACTCGTTTATAACGTACTCTATGACTTCCTTGACTCCATTACATGAAAAGAAGAACGCTGACGTAGATCATAGCAATAACGGTCCTTGCCTACCCTCTTTTCCATTGCTTCTATTTCCTTGCCATTAATGCAAAACATGCTTAAAATAATTTTGGTCTCAACAGCCTTACTACTATCTCCCCAGATTTTGCGTTTCAACATATCGTTTACTAGGTGATGTTGTGGTTGTTGTTATGCTTAAAATAACTTTCAACCCAAAAAAGAAAAGATACTTAGCCAATTAAAAAGTTAATTAGAAAAGTACACTCAAGTTCATGTGCATGGAAGACTAGGATCAAAAGAAATGCCTTGCTAACAGGTTAGCTTTCAACAATTAGATGAGAAGATGCTATAGATTGCAGTTTCATATATTGAAGGTTCACGGCTACAAACAATTAGATCGATGAGAAGCAACTGCTAAAAGGATAACAGAGAGCAACATAGAGAGACTTACTAATAACATCAACGGTTGTCTTTCCGTTGGAAAATCTTCCAGTTGGCCCACCAAAGTCGATCCCATAAGGCAAATAATCCGCCCTAGCCAAAGACTGCAGTTGGTTGTTGTTACCGTTGTCAACCAGAGAGTCCCCAAAAATGAAGTAACAAGGCACTTGCGGCGCTGCTCTAGCCCCATAGCCACCAGAATGCAACACGAGAAACGCCGCAAACACCACCCAACATGTCCTAAGCACACCCTCCATCGAACTCTGAACAAGATAGAGACCAGAACCCAGAAAGGAATCAATGATCAAGATCCTGTAAAGTGCAGCAGAAGAAGTGTTGCTCGGTGTGCACTAGTGTCTTGAGTATGATGACTACTACTACAATAGCATGCCATTTAAAAGTATATATAGACGACAGGGCTAAAGTAATAACGGATTGAAAAAGAATTAAAGGGTTTTTGTTTTGATCCTTTGAACTGTTGAGAGAGTTGGTTAGCAGCATTAAATTCACGCGGATATAAGAGTCCATGGCCCGTAGGTCGGCCATATTTACGTTACTGCACAATTTTCTTCCGTGTTTGTTTCCTCAGAGTGCAGAATACAAGTTGGAATTGTTCAAATTTTGGTTTAAAACCTAAGTGCATAGTAGTTGCCAGGTCAATTTTTCTAATCAAGAACCTGAAAAGACAAGTCAATCAGAAGGGCAATGAACTAAATGTGACGTTCTTAATGCCGCATGAAAAATCTGCGAACATAAACCAGAAGAACACAACACTTTCCAAATAAACCAGACGAACCCAACATTTTCCAATGAAAGAAGTTATACCAACTTCCCCTGAAATGAGAGCAAATCTTAACTAAAATAAAACAAAAACCTAATACATCCATTAAACAAATACAAAAAGTTCTTATAACAATTTTGTTTTCTTGATAAGCATCAAGTCCTAACAACATCCCCCAGGATTTAACGTAATGCAATAATCAAGAGGGGAGCAAATTAACTTACCACCTAGTACGAATGATTAAAATTTTGACTTCTTAGATTATAAAAATTTGAGTGCGAGTTTCAGAGTAATTAGCAAAATTATATGTCCGAAAGGTCATTTCGAGTCATGAAAATAATTTTTTAAAAAATATAAGAAAAGGCCGCCTAGATAAGAGCTAGTGGAATATGTTCTAAGATCTTCTATTCCGTATACCCAATGCTTACTCTATACCATTCGTTGTTAGCCATATATACATTTTACAATAAATAAATGAAATGTGTGGGTGGTAATATATGGCACAGGGTATGCATTGGGTACATGGAATAGGTGATCAAGCTCCGGAAATTTGCCAGTAACTCCTGACATGATTAGTTCAGTAAAATCGATTTACAGAAAGCGTACACCAAAAAACTTGCAGGTATACTTGATCTACTGTCAACATCCCACTCTCTACATGCCCCCACCAAAGATTTTCTGGGTATTAACATGTGAATGTGAGGAAAATGAACACCGCATTAGATTGTTCCAAGAGACTGAGTCACATGTTTCCACAACTAGAACATTGTGGGATGTGATCCTAAGCTGCAATCCAGCTAGCAAACACTAAATTCTGAATTTTCACTCTCATCTTTTTACTTACTTGACCTCGCTCTCTTAAGTGCACCATGAAATCGAGTCGAATGAGTAAACCTGTCGGTCCTCAAGGGGAAAGCCTTGAGTGTATGCTTTACAAAAGCAAAGCCCCGTCATGTGAGATTGATACGTTTCACTATCAGGATTAATAAAAACATAATGGCGTTCGGTTGGTCAAAAGAATTTAATTTAACAAAATAATAGCCATTAAATTTTATTTATAAAAATTTACTTCCGCTGAATTTTGAATTGATCCTCTTAATTAACTATCCACCGTGCAATAAATGCTGGTGGGTTGCCAAATTAATGCCTGGGGACTTTAGGTAACACAGAGCAACATGGGGCGACACTTGGTGGAGTTAATGCTGGATTAGGTTTGGTCATGCACAGCCTACTTTTGCACATTTCAATTGCCAACTTGTCCTTAGATTGACTTTGTACGTCGGTCGCAGCCATTAGAGCGTTACTTGGACATACATAAACTGGCTCGAACCCTTATGATCATGGACTCTTACACCGACGACCAATCATATATAATTGGGGCGGCCAACTTGTATGCTCGTTTAAATGAAAGGTTTTATTGTTACAGTCCATAGTCAACATTGGTAAATACAATCAAAAGATAACCGGTTATAGAACTGGAATCAATAAGTGGTGACTGTTCTGGAATGACCAGTTCTCATAGTCTAACAATAGTACTAGACGCTCCTGTCATTGCTCTGCTTGTATTTTCAACTCCATAACTCCATTCCATCTACTTCCAAAGTTACTGGGCTCCTGTCATTATTTTGTTCTCTCAATTTCATTTTCCTGATGCAAAGATGGTATGCAATCAGCTTTCACTTATCCCAAGCAGTCCATACATTTTCACATTTGATGATTTTGCACCTCATTTTATGAAAACTAACACTATCATTGGCATTCTAGCATATGGAAAGATTCTGTTACATTTATTATATTAAATCAATAGGAACAACCCAAATAAAAGTTGAAAAGATAGTGGTTATGAATGACATCCCAAAATATATAGAAGCTAAGATATGATATGTGCATTTAAACCTCACGCGACACCAAACAATTAGAAGCAATGATTAAAAAACTCAAACAATTTGATTAGTTTAATTGTAAAAATTTTAAACCGTCCAACTTTTTAATTTGATTATTAAATTTTTAATTTGATTTATTTTAATAACTCTTATTGTTAAAAAATGTGCAATTTATTAATTAATCGGTCTTTTTTATATAAATTGATAAATTCTTATAAATCAAAATAAATTAATTAATTTTCATTAAAAATCTTTTTCAATTAAACTTCGAATTTCACTATAACAAAGTAGGGAAAAGGCTACTTCTTTTTTGCTATGATTGAGCAATATTTGGTGACAATTTTTAAAATTGTTGTCAAAAAGATAACTTTTAGCGACATAGATGTCAATGGGTCGGGTTGGGGCTGGGCCTGCGATGGCCTAGCACAACCAATTGAGAAAAATATATAGGCAGACCTAGTCCACGGCCTAGCCCCATGGGCAAGCCCATTCAGGCCAAATACAGCTCATGGGTTGTGGGCGGGCCGAGACTGGTCGATCAGTGGCTAGGTCCATGGCCCGGCCCGTCTGAGTCACAGGGGCCCTGTCGAGTCTGATTCGGCCTAGACATTTAATATATTTTAAAAAATTTTAAGACAATTTTAAAAAACCATTATATTTTTAAAATTTTATAAATTATAACATAATCATTTATAGTAAAATATAAGATGAAATTAGTTATAAATTATACAAAAATATTTATATAAAATAAAAAATATAAAATGCGAACCAATTTATATTTATTTAAAATATATAGCAATGATAATGTTGTCGTAATTATTCTCTTTCTCTATAAACAATTCAATTTAAACTTTTTATTTGATTTTTCATATTTATATAATATATACATTATTCATATATGTATTTATATTAATCTTAAAATGAATTAATTACTTTGTTAATCCTAATGTATCAGTGATGCAATTCCAAAATAATATATAAGTAATTCAGTTATAAAAACAAATAAGTACAGTGTATTAAATTAAAAATAACTATTATTACATTCATAAATCATTATTTTTTCTTCTATCTAAATTCTAATGTTAGAAATTCATTTCTACCTAAGTCACTCAAATTAAAAGTTTGTTAAGAGTAATTCCTTAGATCCTTAATGGAAACCTTGATATAAGTATTACTTTAAAAACTTCTCGTTCTCTGTAGAGTGCTCTAAGCATATCATATATTCATATTTCATAAAATTAATAAAATTTTTACCTTTTCTTTTTAATATATATATTATGTGATAACTTTAAATTATAGCAACATATAATTAATTAATTATGATATAATAAAGTTATTGAGATGTATATAATGGTATGATTAATTAGGACATTTAATTTAATTAATTAGAATTTTATTTATTAATTATTATAAGAGATAATTGACAAAACCAAAATCATGTTTCATAAAATTAATAAAATTTTCACCTTTTTTAACTATTAATTATAGCAACATATAATTAATTAATTATGATATAATAAAGTTATTGAGAGATGTAATGTATGATTAATTAGAACATTTAATTCAATTAATTAGAAATTTATATGAAAATTTAATAAATTAATAGTTGTAATTAAAATCATGAATTACGTTAATTACAATTTTTTAATTTATTTAAGTTATTTATTAATTATTATAAGATAGAATTGATAATTAATTGTAGCAACATATAACTGATTAATTATGATATAATAATTATGTTATAGAACTTGGTATCAGTAAGTGGTGATTGTTCTGGAATGACCAGTTCTCATAGTCTAACAAGAGTACTAGATGCTCCTGTCATTGCTCTGCTTCTATTTTCAACTCCATTCCATCTACTTCCAAAGTTACTGGGCTCCTGTCATTAGTTTGTTCTCTTAATTTCATTTTCCTGATGCAAAGATGGTATGCAATCAGCTTTCACTTATCCCAAGCAGTCCATATATTTTCACATTTGATGATTTTGCATCTCATTTTATGAAAAATAATACTAATTGGCATTCTAGCATATGGAAAGATTCTATTCAATTTATTATATTAAATCAATAGTAAAACCCAAATAAAAGTTGAAAAGATAGTGGTTATGAATGACATCCCAAAATATACAGAAGCTAAAATATAATATTTGCATTTAAACTTCAACGGGACACCAAATAGTTAGAAGCAATGATTAAAAACCTCAAATAGTTTGACCAGTTTAATTGTAAAAATTTTAGACTGTCCATTTTTTTAATTTGATTATTAAATTTTCAATTCAATTTACTTTAATAACTTTTATTGTTAAAAATTGTTCAATTTATTAATTAATAGGTCATTTTTTATAAATTAATAAATTCTTATAGATCAAAATTAATTAATTAATTTTCATTAAAAATCTTTTTCAATTAAACTTCAAATTCCACTACAACAAAGTAGGGAAAAGACTACGTTTTTTCTTACTACGATTAATAATCATAACTAATGATTCGCCAAAAAGATAACTTTTAGCGATGTTTTGAAAAATAGTTGCTAAAAGGTTTACTTTTTGCGATAATTTTGAAAATCGTCACTAAATATCGACATTTAACTACTATTTTAGAAAAATAGTCATTAAAAGTTAATCTTTTGGAACGATTTTAAAAATTGTTGCTAAACACTACAACAAGGAACACAATTGGCTATGTTTTTTTCGCTATGTTTTTAAAATCATCGCTAAAAAGCTTATTAACTTTTGGCTACATTTTTTTGGCGACAATTTGAAAATCGTTGCTAAAAGTTAGCTTTCGGCGACGATTTATGAATTCATTGCCAGAAGTCCAGTTTTGGATGAAGTTTTAATGATTCGTGGTTAAAAGAATATCTTTTGCGACGATTTAAAGTTTTTTTGACTAAACGTGGAAGATTGGTGACGATTTGAGGATTTTGTCGCCAAATGTTTTTAAAAATTAATCGAAAATGTACGACGTCCATGTTTCATTTTAAACGAAAACTCCATCTTCATTCTTTTTCTTCTACTGTCATCTTCCCCTGCATTTTGTGTTCTCTCCTTATGCCCCCCATCATCATCGTCTTCTTCCATCGCTTGCCATCTTTGTTGTCGTCAGTAAAGGTATATATTCCATCCTTTGTACTCTATTT
This sequence comes from Erythroxylum suave, assembly GCA_027563595.1. Classification (NCBI taxonomy): domain Eukaryota; kingdom Viridiplantae; phylum Streptophyta; class Magnoliopsida; order Malpighiales; family Erythroxylaceae; genus Erythroxylum; species Erythroxylum suave. The sequence goes on from JAOSBN010000002.1 coordinate 38,883,702, forward strand.
TTTCTTCTAATGGTGATGTTGTATATGGGTGTTGTTTTCTGTTGGGTTTTGTGTTTAATTTGTGTGTGCTGTGTTTTTCTCGATGGTGAATGTGTGTTATCATAATAATAAAGATGGTGAGATGGGTAGTGTGTACACAATGGGTTGATTGAAGCTGAATATGGATTGAGAAGGTTGTTTGAATACTACCTATTAAGTGTCCATTGAAAGTTCTGTTAGAGATTATTTTTATGTTGTGATTTCTAATTTATACGTTTGCTTCTAGTTAATATACATTATTATTTAATTCATTGCATCATGAGGATTACCAAAATTGATTGTTGGTTTTAGGAGGGGATGGTCATTACTTCAATTAAGAGGAGGCACAGGTCATTTTTAGTCACTAAATCAACCCAAATTGTTAAATTTATGTTGTCATGCGTATGCTTGATTATTGGGTTCATTTGCCTCTCATAACAGTTTTTCGAGTTAAAATTGTAGGCTATTATTAAACTTGTTGTTGAAGACGGTGTTGGCAAAATCCTCATTGGCAAGTAAGTATTGTTATAACTTTCTAAAGACTATTTGAGTACACTGTCTATTAAATGTCCGATGAAGTTATGTTAGAAATGATTTTTGTGTTAAGAATGAACTTAATGCATATATATTACAACAATCATTTTTTGTTTTACTCTCATATTGGATTGTTGAGTGCCTACATAATAAAAAAGTTGTACTTTGGAAGGTAGTTAATGGTTTTCAATGAATATTTTGCTGGATTATTTTTTCATTCTATCACCCTCCTTTTTTCTTTCCTAATTTAAAACAAACTAGCTTAATTATGCATAATTATAGGCGCTCTACCGATTTTGAAGTAGCTTTCATGATTCTTATGGCTAATCTGTTGTATATGATGGCTGACGTATGAAGTTGCTCTCATCGACATGGACAAACTACAGTCATTCTAGTCACGTTGTAATTTTTTTGTAATCTCAACATTTATAATTTGTAAAATGGTCTCTATGTTTATTATTTTGTTTATAAGAATTGTTAAATTTGTAATTAAAATCTTGTATACCAAGAATATTTTTTTGTTGGTATAATTTAATGATATATTATTTTTTATATACAACGCTTCAAATTAGTGATTAATTTTGTATTATATTTTTATATAATAATTTAAAAAAATCTAAATATTATATACAATAATGCGGACTAAAAATGGTTAAATAATAATAATTAACATGGCATAACACTTCGTTAAAATGTATGCTAAAATTTTGACCACATTTTACAAAACGTGGCTAAAAACATCTGGCCATGTTTTAAAAAGCATAGTTAAAAATCAAAGAAATGTAGCTAAAACTTTTTAGCTACAATAACTAAATGTAGCAAAAATATTAGTGACGATTTCCTAAAACGTCGCTAATAGTTTTTTAGTTACGAAAATAAAGTTTAGACAAAAACTATTACCAATGATTAGTGAAAAATGTCGCTTATAGTTTTCAGCTACAGGGATTTGGCAACGGTTTTTGCGACAAATATAAATTGTCGCTAATTACTATTAGGCACAAATTTGAAACTTTTAGTGACGAATTTTTTCATAGTCAAAGGTCATTTTTTGTTGTAGTGTTCTTCAATAGGCAAAGACAATCTTTTTTAATCATATTTTAAATTTTTTAATTTTATTCAATCTTTAGTTAATTTTATAACAATTTAATACTAATTAAACTTTAAACTTCTTATCTTACTAATTTAACTTTTGGTCTAGTTTTTAAAACATTAGTTATCATCTTTAAATTGGTGCAATTTAACCGTAATTACGGACAAAAAACGAAGGTATTTTGGTTGGTTTGGCGGACATAATCCCTCTCCTAAAGGTATTTCAAGTTGACATTCATTAAATTGAATAAAGATTAGTGAAAGTGAAACATCTCATACATCCGTTAAGATAATTAAGAGAGTCAACTTTGTTGTCTTTCGTCCCTCTATTCTCCAGCTAATACCGCCTATAATATTTATTAGGCATATTGAGTAGGAAAAGCCAAAAACTCGTGTCCTTTATTACTTAATATTGAATTTTAATTAGTCAATTAATTACTATATTTTTATTTTAAAAAAAATTAGCTGCTATAACTTTCTAATGTCGGCCTCCTTATGTTCCTATACGAGGACCTTTTTTGATATAGATAATACTCAATTTCGTTAATACTTTATTGTGTAGGACCTAAATAAAAATTTTGATTAAGAAGTTGAGAAGGGGTTGAAATGGATTGGGTCAAACGATTGAGGACCTATTTGATATTTTGGGTCATAATAAATAATAGAATCAAGCATAAATTCCCAACTGTGCCAATTCACATAGTCGACTTTGACGAGAAGGGTCCATGCTAGAGGTTGATTCAAGTGGGGCGTACATGGACTTTAGGTGGGACTAGTTATAATGTTAATTGATAAGCGAGACTTAGTCATTTTGGGTAATCGTTGACTAACAAAATTTTATTCTCGAATGTCTCGTGATCGTTATAGTGTTTAATTCATACGCTCTTACCCCAATATTAGGTAATTAATAATGGATAGTTAAGGGCAACAGTAAACACACGAGAGTGATGAACCGATATTTACTACTTTATCAAAAGTATAAAAGGAAATACTGTCTTAATTTATTTCTCTCCTCTCTATCTCTACGTTGGGCAAAGCTTAAATAAGTGTTCCAACATTGGTAAAGGCTTACAAATCTTCAACTTGTTTTAAAGTGTTAAACATTAGTCAAGGCTTGTTAAACAACATCTTCGATAAATTTGCGAAAGGCAATTGGGATACTAGATATTGAAATAAAAATCACATAAATTTTGGACCATCCCCGTGGATTCGAGCTTCAAAATTAAAATTGATCACTAAAATTGTATGTTCAAACGGATCATGTTTATGATTTAAGCTAATAAATGTTGATTAAGTTGGGAAACCAAAGTCAAGATCTAATCCCGACTACAGCGGAACAATTACAAAAAAATTTTTGCAAATTGATTTCCCGAAATCCAAGATCTCTTTAATTCTATAAATTAATTAACACATAAATCATAATAAGATAGAATCTTAATTCGTATTTTATTATAAAGCTTGATCCTTATCTTGTCGAATTCCTCAAATCGTTTCCGAAATTAATCCGTCTTAACCACCATAGTCGCGCAAACGTTCAACCTTTAACGATATCTACATAATGAGTTGAGAGAACTTTGTAACTTTTACAGAGAAAGTTAAGCAAGAAGTGCTAGCTCTATCAAAGCTTAACCCTATTTATAATAGGTATTAGACGTTTTAGTAATTTAATTGAAATTAAATTCTAATTTCAATTAAACTTTAATTAGAATTACAAATAATTCTAATTAAATACCGATTATGCCCAAATTAGATTCAATATCTCATATTGATCCTTATTTATTAAATATCTGATATTAAATCATAAAGTTTCTCAAACTTTACAATCAAGTCCAACTTGATTAAAATAACTTTGCTCTCTTCAACTCGTTCTTCATCCGAGACCCATTAGGTTCTCAAATATATTAGCAATGATTATAAATTATAATTGTCATTCATAATTAGAATTAAATAAATTAAAACTATTTTTAATTTTTTAATTCTCCAATTAAACAATTTATAATTATATATCAAGATTAATATCTAGCAACACATCATGACCCCCTACATATTTAAGAATGTCAAAGTGGTATTAATCGACCTTTCCGTGCATGATTTTTCCACATAATTTAATCTTTTCATCATACAATATTCTAATTAAACATAAAGTATGAAATTAATGTCTACTATATTTTGATTATAATTATACTAGTTCTTCTTCATTAGCTATTGATTCAATTAATGACATTTGCAAAATATTTACAAAGTGTCATTCTACCTTGACCAAAGATTTCCTGAATCAATACTAATCGAGAACAACAAAACATTCTCCCAATTTATTTTAAGATAATGAATCTTATCTTGATCACACAACTACTTTTATATAGTTATGCTACATTAATGACTGCCCATTAAAGCCCACGATGGTTTTCTATTCTCTTCAGGCCTAAAATACCTTTGAATTCATTAGATCCAAAAGCACGAAGTATTTGTCTCTTTCAGCAAGAGGACTCGAAAAAATTAGGGTGTCTGTTTAGAAACTAAGAGAAAGTACTTTCTGATGTGGTTGTTCCGCAAGTTCACGGGTCTCAAGTAGTATAGTATAATATCGTCCCACAGGGAGTAATTATGTAAGTACTAGGCTTGGATCACTCAATTAATTGGACTAAGCAAATGTGTAAGAATAGGGGAATTTAAATTAAAAGAAAATTCAACTATCAAAATAAATAAATAAATAAATAAAATCGATGCTTAAACAAAGATGCAAATATCTCTAGGGATTAATCCGAATGGAATGTGGTAAGCTTCAAGGATGGTTCCACTTTTAACGTTTTCTATGGACTTTACCTGGATCAATTTATTAGGCAAATTTTTGGTTGATAGACGGTTGAGCCTAGAGTTTCTTAGATCCTTTTTCAAGGTATCAAAGGAGTATTACGCAATAATCCTAGTCTACTATCGTAGCCTAGCAATCAAGGATAACCCATTAAGTTCTTTGCTAACCTGGTTTTCTTTCATAAATTCAGTTTATGTCTAAATCTGAAATTTATAAGTTCCTTGTTTAAAGTTCCATTATCAATTTTCACATATCAGTTCTTCAATTAACAACTAACGTCAAGTAATGGTTGGCCAAACACAATACCAGCAAAATTAATTTCAGATCAGGGAAATCAAAACCAAAAACCCATACTTATAAATCAACCAAGATTTAATCCATAAAAATTAGCTAAAAGCTTCAACCCAACCTTGAAGCTTTAAGGAAACTACTCACTCATGGTGATATGAAGACATCAAAAATTAGAATCAACAAACAATATAAGAAGAGAAAAAAAATAGATATAAAACAGAGGACAATGGGTTTAGAATTTTCCTCTACGTCCCCCTTTGTGCGTGGTCTCTTCCCAGTGTCCCTCCAAGAAACTTGATGCGTCAGCCTTGGAGCTCGCGTGCGTAATTCCTCCTGCTGTGTTGGTGCATCTCCTTATTGGTTATCCTCTCTACTATACCCTCTTGCGTGGAGCTTCTTCTTGTGGCATCTCTGTCTTTGTTGGTTCCCTTCAGTATCGCCAGATGTAGCTCCTCTGTTGGTTTCTGCGCCTTCTGCTCTTTGTTTTTGCTTTTTCTCCCTAACACCTCCACTGTTGCACACTACGTGGTCTATGTGTTTCTCTTCTTTTTTTTAATCAACGCAGCTCTACCCAGCTCACGTTCCCCTGCTTCCACTCTTCTGCTCACGTTCTTCTCTTCTCCAATCAACACCTCCAGACCACGTAAAAGAGAGCCTCCCAACAAAACCTCTCCTCCGTGTTATATCTCTCTTCCCGCCTGCTCTCCCACTTTTATCTCCTTCTTTTCTATTTAAAACCAATGCACACTTCTCTTCTCTTCTCCACTAACGTCTGCACTGTCTCTCCTCTTTTCACGCTGCCCACATCTCCTTTAGCTAATGTGATGATTTTTCTTGGTCTGGTCTCTTATTTATTTCCCATGCTGTTGTCTCCATTTTCCAGCCTGTTCTTCCCAGCCTTTTCCACATTGTGGTTCTGCATCTTATTCTTCCCACTATTGTGCATCATGTGGCGTGGGCTGTGCTCTTCCCTACTTCTGCGTTGCATGGGCTCCAGCATCATGGGCATTTTTCTTCTTCCCTTTTCACATCATCCATCTTGGTCGTCATTTTCTTCAGTGATGCTTGCATTTTGCTCCTCTTTCAGTAGCCTCTTGCATTGCCGTTTTGCCCAGCTGCAGCACTGTCGTTTTTGTCTTTTATTTTGGGATGCTATTTTTGTATCTTTGTATTTTAATTTCTCCCAGGTACCAAGCAGCTTTCTTCTTTTCTTATTCTCTACGTCCTGGCCAGCTATTCTTGTATGCAAACACGTTAATGTTTTCTAGAGCTTTTCTTGGGGTATTCTTATGAACATTCCAAATCCAATATATGCCTAATTAAAACAAATTAATAACTCTTAATTAGTGCAATTCAAACATTAAATGGACAAGAGTTTTAGCAAATTATGTATCTAAAATTAATATAAAATGTCCATTAACACTTTCCCTCTTTCGCTTTTTCTTGCTATGATTTTACAATCATAACTAACAATTCATCAAAAAGATAACTTTTAGCGATGTTTCGAAAAATAGTCGCTAAAAGGTTTACTTTTCACCACGATTTTGAAAATCGTCACCAAATATCGACATTTAACTACCATTTTAGAAAAATAGTCACTAAAAGTTAATCTTTTGGAACGATTTTAATAATTGTCGCTAAACACTACAATAAGACAATTGGCTATGTTTTTTTCACTATGTTTTCAAAACCATCGCTAAAAAGGTTATTAAATTTTAGCTACATTTTTGTCGGAGACGATTTGAAAATCGTTACTAAAAGTTAGCTTTTGGCGACGATTTAAATTCGTCACCAGAAGTCCAGTTTTTTATGACGTTTTAATGATTCATGGTTAAAGGAATATCTTTTGCGACAGTTTAAAGTTTTTTTGGCCAAACATGGAAGATTTGGAGACGATTTGAGGATTTAGTCACCAAATGTTTTTAAAAATTAATCGAAAATGTACGATGTCCATGTTTCGCTTTAAACGAAAACTCCATCTTCATTCTTTTTCTTCTACTATCATCTTCCCCTGCATTTTGTGTTCTCTCCTTCTGTCCCCCGTCATCATCGTCTTCTTCCATCGCTTGCCATCTTTGTGGTCGTCAGTTGAGGTATGTATTTCATTCTTTGCACTCTAGTTTTTCTTCTAATGGTGATGTTGTATTTGGATGTTGTTTTCTGTTGGGTTTTGTGTTCAATTTGTGTGTGTTATGTTTTTCTCGATGGTGAATGTGTGTTAACATAATAACGAAGATGGTGAGATAGGTAGTGTATACATAAGGGGTTGATTGAAGCTAAATATAGATTAGGAAGGTTGTTTGAGTACTGCCTATTCAGTGTTCAATGAAAGTTCTGTTAGAGTTTATTATTGTGTTGTGATTTCCAACTTATATATTTGCATCTAGTTAACCTATGTTATTATTTAATTCATCGAATCATGAGGATTACAAGAATGGATTATTGGTTTTAGGAGGGGATGGTCATTACTTCAATTAAGAGGAGGCACAGGCCACTTTTAGTTATTAAATCAACCCAAATTGTTAAATTTATGTTGTCATGCTTATGCTTGGTTATTTGGTCATTTGCCTCTCATAACAGTTTTCGAGTTAAAATTGTAGGCTATTATTAAACTTGTTGTTGAAGACGGTGTTGGCAAAATCCTCATTGGCAAGTAAGCATTGCTATAACTTTCTAAAGGTTGTTTGAGTACACTGTCTATTAAATGTTTGATGAAATTATGTTAGAAATGATTTTTGTGTTATGAATGCACATAATTAATACATATATATTACAACAATTGTTTTTTGTTTTACTCTCAAAGTGGATTGTTGAGTGCTTAAATGATAAAAAAGTTGTACTTTGGATGGTAGATAATAGTTTTCAATGAATATTTTGTTGGATTACTTTCTCATTCTATCACCCTCCATTTTTCTTTCCTAATTTAAAACAAACTAGCTTAATTATGCATAATTTTAGGTACTCTACCAATTTTGAAGTAGCTTTCATGATTCTTATGGCCACTACAAGAAAATTCAAGAATAGCGGCGAAATTTTTCCGACGGAACAAATACCGCCGCTATTCATCGACAGAATTGTCCTTTCCGTCGGTAAATTAGACGCATTAGCGACGGAAAGAGCCAACCTTCGGTAAAGAAATTTGAAGTCAATATTTACGACGGATTATAGCAACGACATGAAGTAACCGTCGGAAAAAATGCGCGAAACATTTGCGCAATTTATTAGCTACGGGTAAAAACTGACGGACAGATTAAGGTCGGTATATTTACCGTACATTAGAAAATTTGAAAGACAAAAATTGTATTACCGACAGACAAAAAACTATCATCGGCAAATGTGAACATAGCCATCCAGTTAATCGACGGAAAAGGTCCGTCCGTCGGTGAGTGCGTAAACATATCACCGACGGATAGATTCATACCGTCGGTAAAGGCTTCAGAAGACATGCTTTACCGACGGAGTGGATCTCACCGTCGGTAATTGGGTTTTTCAACAACCACTTTACCAATGGAAAGGACACATCCGTCGGTGAGTTATGCACAATATCGCTGACGGAAAGACTCATTCCGTCGGTAAAGGATCCAGTCAACGTTTTAGATTGTTCCAGAAGACCTGTTTTACCGACGAAATTTGTGTTCCGTCGGTATTTGAGTTTTTGCCACTTAAATATGGCGCCCATTTACCGATGGAACAGTTTATTCCGTCGGTAATTGTCGGCACGCCGTCAACTTGTTGTTCCGCGTAACCCTATTTTACCAACGAAACTGAGTGTTTCGTCGGTAAATACGTGGCTTTACAACCCCACCGACCACCCCTCTCATTTGTCTTCTCTCTCTGCGATTTCACTCTCATTTTCTTGAAGTTTCCGGCTCCTTTTCTGTAGTTTGAGGTAAACTTTATTATTATTGTGTTATTTTTATAAGAAATGCAT
>JAOSBN010000002.1:38892476-38904133 GCA_027563595.1 Erythroxylum suave
ATAAAATTTATTATGTTAAATATTATTTTATTCTATTTAATATATTAATTCTATTTAATATAATATTATGATTTGGTGACAATTGGTATTATGAAAAATTATCGAGAGTACATTAGGTAGTTTGTATTTTTTAGTTTACGTTCCATTCTAAACCCCCCAAATCGGAGGTTTCTTATTTTCACTGTTTAGGATGGAATGGAACGTAACATGAAACCCTACGCTTCCATCCCATTCTATCCCATTCCACTATAAAACTTCCTTCTAAACGATGGAAGTATGTTACGCTCCATTCCATTCCATCCTAAACCCCTCAACCAAACATAGCCTAAATGATTACATTTGGATATGTATGGCATTGGGATATCTTGCTCAGTTCTTTATTGCCATCGAGAAGCTTTTGCCTCTCAAGATTTTGACAACAATTCATTTTTTAGGGTTTTGAATTAAATAAATGTCGGGTAATATAAAAATTTGTAATCAAATTATAAATACGAAATTTTGAAATGTATATTTTATTAGAAAGGTTAAATTTTGCTATATTAAAAATATATAAGTTAGAATATTAGGACACTCAAAGAAATGAAAAGAAAAGAAATAAATATTGTGTAATTTAAAATTTTGTGATAAGATTATTAATATTTAAAATTTGAAATATATAATAAGAAAAGAATTATGATGGAATTATAAAAATATATAAATTTGAAAATTAAAAATGAACTGGTAAAATTAGTTAGTAAAAATTTGGAGTGAAAAAAATTCAGAAATGAAATATGATAATTCCTGTTATACAATTATTAAAAATATAAAAGTTAGAATGTTAAAAATGGATTAGTAAAATTGTTTATCTGACTAAAAAAATTAAAAAATGTTAAATGTTTTGTTATGAATTAAATATTTTATTTAATTAATGTAAAAAAATAAAGGTAATTTAAAATGTTGTGTAAAAAATATAAATATTTAATGTAGGTAAATATAAATATTAGAGTGACTTATTAAGCGACAAAAACAAAAGTTAATGATATTTATTTATTTCAGTTAATTAAAATAATGAAATAAAATAATTAATTCTTTATATTATAATTATCAGTAATTAAACCAAAATTAGCTAATTAGTTAATTAATTAATTACATTTTAAATAAGAAATTAATTTTTTATATATGTTATATATTATGTATATATGTACATATGCACGGCTGTGACTTGCTCATAATAATTATAATGCCCATTAATTACGAAATAATATTTTACAAAATTTATTCTATAATTCATAACAAAAATTATAACTTAGCAATTCACAACCTAACAATAACAACAATAATATCAATTAATTAAAAATAATTATTTAATTCGTTAATTAAGTGATAATTAATTGATTGGTTAATTATAATATGTTATGCACCTATGAAACATATATATATTAAAAGTTTCTTATATCATTAATAAACAAATTTATTTATTGATTAATTATAATATATTATGTATATGTGTACATATTTGATTATTAATTATGACATTATTCATTATTAAATGTTATTAATAAATATACATACAGCTGTTCAGCTTAAATAGTCACGTTTGTGATTATTGGGAATAGTCTGTCGTATTTTGAGTATTATTTGCAGAATACTAAACCAAACTGCATGAAGTTGGTGTTATTAGAAACTTAAGACATATGGGAACAATTGCTTAGAAAGATTTATTACCTAAATACTTCATTTTCTTTGTCAAAATGGGCATGTAAGGTTGACCCAAAAATCTATTTTGAAAGAAAAGCTGGAATGATGCTTGAATAAAAGGAGTGCAATCAGGTAAAGAAGGTAGCTATGAGCTTTTCGTAAATATTGTTGTTGCTGAATGTCGTTTAATTTTGTAATTCAAAATTGGTTATTTGCAGATGGGGGATACAGGAGCCACTGTGCAGTTTTTGCGGATTTACAGAAGCAGGGAAGTTGGACAATCATACATAACTTCTGTTGGGAAAACATTGGTAGCTATATCTCATGCATTCTGGCTAATGATAAGAATCAGACCAGAAGTGGTACGATAGCTTTAGGATTTTGTAATTTTTATTGGGTTGCTCAATTGACATTTAGTCCTGTTAAGTATTGTATCTTGGAAGTTGTAGGTTCTTTGCAATGGCCCTGGGACTTGTGTGCCTCTCTGTGCAATTGCATTTTTATTCAAGGTTAGATGTCTTCCCCTTCAAGCTTCAACGCTTGGTCCTCGATGCTTGTGAATGCAACGGTTTGTTTTTGTGTTGTTTCACTCAGGTGATGGGAGTTAGGTGGTCATCTATTTTTTATATTGAGAGCATAGGAAGAGTGAAGAAGCTCTCATTGAGTGGTCTGCTTCTTTACAAATTGGGCATGGCCGATCAATTCTATGTGCAATGGCCACAGTTACAGAGAAAGTATCCTCGTGCTGCTGACTACGTCGATTGCCTTATTTAGTTGATTCCTACTACAAGAAAACAACACAATTTGTGACGTTTAAAAAACGTCACAGAATCTCAAAAAACGTCACAGAATACAATTTGCGACATTTTAAAAAACGTCACAAAAAACGTCAAGAAATATGGTGTAGGCAAAAGGTTTCTGCGACGTTTTTTGTAAAACGTCATGGAAAACACTGACATTCTATGAAGTTTTAAAAAACGTCACTGAAAGATTGATCTTTCTGCGATATTTTCTAGAAACGTCACAGAAAGTCACATTTCGCGACATTTTCCATAAACGTCACGGAAAGTTACATTCTGAGACATTTTTTGAAAACATCACAGAAAGTCACATTCTGCGACTTTCCATAAACGTGGAAAGTCATATTCTGCGATGTTTTTGGATACGTCGCGAAAAGTCACATTTCGTGATGTTTTTAAAACGTCGCGGAAAGCCACATAACGTCGCAGAATGTTAAAAAAAGTCACAAATAAAATTGTTTTCTTTTAAATATTATTTTTTTCATTTTTTGAAAATAATTTTAATTTAATAAATTTTCAATTTTAATAATTATTTTTTAAATAAAATTTTTTAAAAATCTTATTTGTTTAATAGCTATTCAATATTATTTATGAATTTTATTTATTTATTTCGTCAATTTTTTAGTATATCATTAATTTTAATAATTATTCATATATCACAAGAATTTCATATTTGCAGATAATTTATTATTTAATTGTAATTCGCAAACGTATCATAATACACTAATTAATATAAAAAATACGTCATAAGTGTATAATATATCAATATGAGTACATATATCTAACCTAAACGAATATTAGGTGTAGAACATAAAAATTCCAAAAGCTTTTTTTGTTGTTCAAATTCAATTCTTTGTTGTTCGACTTTGGTAGTTAATCGATCCTGCATTTGTTCAACTTTTTTATTCAATTCATCGACTTGAGACTGTAACTCCTGATTAACCTTCTTCGAATCCTTTAGCTCGTCATGAAGTCTCTTTCTGACTGAAGTCTTCCCTTCTGGTCAAGGCCTAACTCCCATGCTAACAATTTAATTTGATGTAGTGCCCAAGACTTTGTCGCACGCTTCATCTACTGTTATCGGATGACCTTGTTCTATTGAATCTGTCAATTCCTTACACATTAATTCCTGAAAAATTAAGAATTAATTAGATACATAGTCTAATTTAAGAAATATTTGTAAATGAACTATGTACTCACCCATTTTTTTCTATATTCGGTAATTGTCCATTGACATTTACTTTCATCATAATGAGTGTGATGTCGTAGCTTCATCTAGCCACACTCTTCTCCATCTTTGTCACTCTGTTTTATAGAAATATATTACTAGTAATATTTATTATAAATTTTCAAATGTCAATCAAAGTAAATTATAATTAAAAAGATAATAACTCACAATCTCATGTCATATTGCTACAAAAGCCTTAAAGCCAGAGTTTGGTCGACATTTGACCTGACTCCTAGCCAATTTGGCTTTTTCACTTTTGTCTTAATCTTAAACGTAACAAAATCCATTATAATATCTGTAAATCACAATTCATAAATACTAAAATATAATCAGTTCTCAATAAAGTTGTGAAAGTAAGTTTTGTGATTAAATTAACTAACCTCTGTAGCTGATTGCTTCCAACATTCGTATAAATCCATCCACTCCGCCATTGTCAGATTATGTGGCTTAACATCCTTACCATGCTTAGTCTAATGCTTTTTAAAAATGAAATCTTTGATCTTTAGACCTTAAAGAAAGACACTTCTTGACAGCAGCATGTACTTCGTTGTCTATCGTCCTCCCCTTGACTTCCAACTTTTGCTGCAAAAAATTATAAATTATTGTTCAAAGCTTTAGGCATATGGAAATCATGTACAAATTAGATAGTTTTATAATACTTACGCCTAACTTATCCAATGCAATGTCCAATTCCTCATCAGTTATTTTTTTTCCATTTTGTTCTTACAGGTAAGGAAGTTCGGGATACCACACCAATCTCACTCGATAATATGAAAAATTGTATAGAGTTGGTTGGTCATCCTTCAGCGGGGAGATCTCTATCTCCAATCTCTTACCTATCGCCTTATTAATCTTTGCCAATCCGTGTCCTTTTGTGACACCCCTCATTTTTTTTGGATCAGTCGTGGTCCTAAAATAGCTAGCAAAGGAATGCTTTACAATTAGCATATAACATACTCTTAATTGGTTAGATAAACAAAATTATCAAACTTATATATTTCGCAAATGTGATGTAAAAGATCATACCCGCAGTGCTTGTAAAGGTAGCATTAACACTGGGAAAAATAGTGTCATTTACTGGTGACTGATTATAAGAATCTAGAGGCATCTCTTGAGAAATTGATGGAGAAAAAATATTGCGTCGCATATTTGTAAGTTGTACATACTTATCTCTAAAATGACTAATAGGCATAGATATGACATCTGTTGGTATTGAAGCAGGCTCACAAGGTGTAGGTGTGTGATCTTCTGGCTGTGTAGGAGCAGAAGGCTCATCAACTACACTTCCAAGAAGCTGATGGTACCCCGACTGCAATTGTGTAGGTACTAAGCTGCTTGGTGCAGCCTTATTCTTCTTCTTGGGTAGACCAGGTCCTATGCGAATCACCTACATGTTTACATGAATTTTACTGTAATTTATAAGATTGTAGCATAATAAACAAGAAACATAACAAGAAAGGCAACAGAAGTAGAATTTTCAATTACTTCTCAGAATTTCACATGTCAGAATTTTCACATAAAGAGGTCAACACAACACAAAGTTACAGATACTTTGTCGGATGTATACTTCCAAAATGCATTCATTTACTTTTCAGAATTATACTGGTAAAGTTAAAGTGTTTACTTATAAAATGTATAATTCCAAAATGCTTTCATTTATTTCTCAAAATTTTCAAAATGTCACCACTTAAGGGATGTGGATCTTTATCCAAGGGTATCCCACTCAGTCCAACCTAAGGGTATTAATAAGTTATAGATAGTATTAAGTGGCATAATATCCGGTACAAAAACCATGTGAAAGAAACCAATACTAAGAGTAAAATATATATGCATAACATTGTTCAAGGTGAAATTAGTAAGTACCCAATTAATAGCTATAGGAAGATTCAAAGCAAGCAGCTGTTTCAACTGGAGGTTGCTCTTTTGCCTAGGCCACCCAAATGTAATTTCACCAAGAATACTATATGCTAGAAAATACTTGCATAGCAACTCAAATCTCTCTCACAACTCCAATAATGCAGCAAGTTCGGAAAATGGGTCACAATTTACCCATTATAATATGTTTTAAGGAACATTTATCACTTAGACTTTCTTTGAAATTGATGGCATTATATTTATAACTGCTTTTGTCAAAATCCACAAACATCCCAATTTTGACATTTTGTGTAAAGTCTAATAAATCTCAATCATCAAGAAATGTAAACGGCAGAAATTTAATTATTTTCTGCTACCTCTCAGGAAATTGAAAGACAATGCCAACTCTTTCCGGAGTCAGCTTCTCAAGTGATACAATCGGATGATCATTATCATCAAATCTTTGCACACAAATGGAACCAGTTGTGGGTTTATTAAGACCTGAAAGAAGCTACAAGAACACATATATCTAAGGAACATTAAGTGTCACTAACGATGGCAAAATAAAGAAAAGTATATAAAGTATATAACATTATATGCAAATGAACAATAATGTTATCAGTTAAGTAATGGAAGACATAACACATTGGACCAAAAAATAGTCACTTGCAGAAGGGCAATAAATCTTCAGAAATACATCCAATATTTACCTAAATATTCAACCATAAGCCCTTTGGTTTTAGTGACGCAACTTCTTAACGGTTAGAATTGGCTAAAGATTACCATCAAACAATGGAGACCGTGAATAGATGCCCTGAACCACTGTTACGTTAGGGAAAGAAGAAGGAAAAGTTATTAGTATGTCAGGTCAAAACCAATTTGCATGAGCATGGCAGCAAGCTGACTGTTTTCAATAAGAAGAATTCGTATATACTACCTTTCCTGCTGCCAAGGAATAAAGGATTAGGGCTCCCCATTAGTCAAAATTAAACGATATCGATTATTCATTCATTCATTCAAATGGCAGTACTTGGCCAAAATGTGACCTTGTTATGAAAAAGAAAAGCTAAAACAACAATGATAGTGCACAGTCCTCATTGACAAAAATGAAATAAATTATTCAGGAAGGCTTTTTTTTAAAAAAAACATGACTAGACTGCTATTATATAAAAGTAAAAAGCACACAGCTTGTTGACTTAAATCATGTAGATTCTGGCATGATCAACCAACGAAATAGTTCTTTTTTATGGTACAAGAAATAGTAACTTAGACAAGTAACATTAACGTGTATCAACAGATTTTCTAATAGCCAATACATAATCATTTTATATCATACTTGCCAGAAACATAAAGGAAGACATAGAAAAGTATTTTTGTACACTAACGTCCCACCTAAATTTAGCACTTATTTACTTTTTATTTTTAATTTATTAAATTGAACTTATGAAGTCAAAGACTAAAATTGTTGGGATGGAAGGTGTAATCAAAGTTCAGTAAGGCTTTGATTTGGACTCACTAGTTATAACTGGCTAAACATTGATCTAGCCTCAAGGAGTGCTTTATTACAAATTAATTGCACCAATCTCCACTAAAAACTTTTACTAGTTTCGAAAGTAGGTTTACCTAATTTTATCCATATCCTTTTTATTTAAAGTGGTGTATCTACATCCAAATCATTATAGGATTAAACATGTGAAGTTCCTTTCACTCAAAAGTTAATATCAATTTTTCTTTCAGAAATTAAAGGAAAATATGAAGCTTCCAACTTAAGAAGTAAAAAACAAATAACTGCAAGTGTTATAAGGAAACAAAGAAAGGACACAAGCTTACATATGTTCACTTTAGTAGCTCAAGAAATCTCGAATGAGTTCATTGATAAAATTTCTGTTGCTAATGTTGTTATTCACAAGTTCAAGATATGTATATAAGTATATAAAAGTTCTAAGAGGAACATTTTCATGGGTATTAATCAGTCAAAAACCAAAAAGAATTCAGTGTAAAGAAGAGCTATTACTGTTTTCAAGCACCCAAATGCTAAGAATCATTCAAGTATGTTTTATAGAATGCAATAAGAAAGTAACAGAATCAAATTGATGACGGAAATCAAGCTACATTTTGGTTGAACTAAATGGATTACTAAAAAAGAAGCACAAAATTCTTAAAGCTAGTTTAGTAAGGCTAGTACCATCCGTAACTACAACAATCCATGCCATGTTTAATCTACAATCTCATCATTATTGGAACAGAGAAAGATAACACATTTTTTATGTTCAAGAAAAAGTATAATATGTTACGTAAAATCAAAACCTGATTATGGTTTACTGCTCTGCAGTACCTTCTACTATCTTAAAAGAACTGTAAAGACTCTAACTTTTGGCAAAAAAATCTAACCATAAAAATGACCATGCAAGGACTTCTGTCTTGGAAAAAAGAAACAGGAAAGCAAATACTAGAGCGTAAAATAGGAAAGAAAAGTCATACCTATTGATGTTCTGGAAGTGGGAAGACATCACCAAAGATTGTTACTCTGGCATTTGATAATCCACTCCAGCCAGGTATCCACCGAATCTTGGCATCAAAGTTCATGTATGAAGCAAAACAAACCAAAAAAATTAAAGTATGAAAAAGAGACATTTGACCTTTACAATAAGTGATCATCTAGGGTCTCTTAATAAATTTCTTGAGTGGATGGACAGTGGGGAAAATGAAAATATAGGATCTGCATATGAGGTAAATAATATAATTAAGCAAGTGATAAGCTGAAATATAAGAACTATATACAATTTCTGCAATCCTCATGAATAGCATTTTCTTCAATAATAAGAAATTGATTCATGTAATTTAATGTTTTTTTAATAATTTTGACTTATATGAGATATGTGTTACACAAGTATATACAAGTGCTTGTCACTTAATGGAGTTGCTTTTTATATTTTTAAAAGGGTAAACTTTAATTCTAACCAAAAACAACATTAGAGAGTCAAATCTAATGTTGAAATAAAGGGCTTAATAAAATTTGCATACAACAATGAAGAGAAAACAACAAAGGTTCAATTGCGTAATAAGAATTTATTCATTGTCATCGTCGGTGGACGCTTCCAAAACAATATCACATTCATTCTCACTACTGCTTGTCTCTGAGTCCTCCAAATTGTCATTCAAACGTTGCTCGGAATTCAATAAAACATTATTTATTACATCAAATGCAATATCATTTCGATATAAAAACTCTAAGGAACATTCCTCAACTTCAACTAGAACTTCATCAAACTCCTTAACATCATTTAAACCTTCTTCATTACCATGCAAAGGGATATCATATGCATGTAGAACTTCACATTCTTGCACAATCCGCCAATTTGGACCAAATAACAAATCTTTCACATAAAAGACTTGCTTCACTTGGTTTGCCAAAATAAATGAATCATCCTTGAACCAGAACTTAGTTACATTGATGCTTTTTATAATGCCGTTGACCATCATATTCGAATTTCCAAGATCATATCATTTGCAATTGAAAATCACAACATTTTTGCCCCTAACATATTCAAACCTGATATTATCTGTCAGCAGCCCATAAAATGTAATATTATCTTCCCCATAATTACCTAACACTGCAACACCACTCTTTTGTGTAATCCTACGTAGATCACGGGCTTCAGTGCAAAATCGCATGCCATTTGTATTGCATACAGTATAATTCTGCACCAAACTATGAGGTCCACATGCTAATGCATACAAAGACTCAAAGATACTTCCTTCATAGGAGGTAGTTAATATTGTCATCTATAACAACAAATGAAAATTAGTTAATAATATATAATTATTAGTGTAGACCACGTACAATCCTTCTTCTCACTCGATGCTTTAACCATGAAAAAAATTGTTCTCTACGTCTCCTATCAACATATAATGGACTTTGTTGCCTCAACTCATCCATGTGATCACTATGGATGAAAAAAAAATCAATCAAGGTTATATCTCTACTTATTACATATCTTAATTTCACAATAAGTTAGAAAAACTTACTTAATAAAGGGCCTAATCTCGTGACAATTCATAAGCGCATACCAATGAGTAATCTTTAGCTTATCTGTAGGAAGAGCAATTGTTTTGCCAGCACTAATCGGCCTACATCGTTGGAAGAACACTGATATGTCACTACCGTCAACCATATCATTGATTCGCTCTGGCATGTTGAAGTTGGTTTCAATTCCTTTTAGATACATTGAACAGAATGTCATGCACTCTTTAACAACAAATGTTTCAGCAATTGACCCTTCTAGACGTGCTTTATTTCTAACAATCTCTTTAGTTTACCTAGGAATCTTAACAAATGATTAATCATAACTAGATAGGATACTTTTTAGTTAACTTTTAAGAGTGATAGGATAAATTTAAATAATACCTCTCAATTAGATACATCCATCTATACGCAACTGGTCTACCAAGTAAGGCTTCATTTGGCAAATGCATAGCCAAATGTACTATGACATTAAAGAATGCCAGTGGGTACATCATTTCAAGTTTGCATAAGATTAAAGTTATGTCATCACACATCTTCTGTACGTCATCCTTATTCAAACTTCGTCTACAAATTTGACAAAGAAGTCCCCCAACTCCATTAAAACACCTGTCACATCTTTATTTAAGATGACACGCGCGCCTAATGGAAGAATGCTTTGTAACAGTATATGACAATCATGAGACTTAAGTCCAGTAGTCTTCCTTTCATGTTGGAGGTTTTCCCACAATAGTTCTATCAGCTGCTCTTTTTAAGTTTAATTCCTTTCAAATGTTCATATCTTCCAAATCAAGCTGAGCTTTGATTGTATTTTTGGTTTTACCTTCAACATTCATCAATGTACCAAGGATATTGTCACAAATATTTTTTTCTATATGCATAACATCAAGTTTATGCCTCAATCTTAACTTATGCCAATATGATAGATTAAAAAGAATACTTTTTTTTAATTCCAATTCAACTCTCCTTCCAATCTCATTCTTCTCTTATTGCTGGGGTGCTTTCCATAACATATATTATGCACATGATATAATTGTTCCACCACATCATCTCCATCTGGTAAGTTAGCTATAGGTCGATGATCACTCTTACCATTAAACTTCTTACTTTTTCTCTATGGATGATCTTTGCCTAAGTAACCAATCTTACTTCTTAACTTACAAGAAGGAGTGTGCTTGTTACAAATAGGGCATGCCTTATAGCCTTTCGTGCTCCTCCTAGAAATATTACCGTAGGCTAGAAAGTCATTGATAGTTCACATTAAAGCTGCATGCATTAAAAAAATTTCTCCTTTTGAAGCATTAAATACATCAAAACCATCTTCCCATAACTCATTTAACTCATCTACTAGTGGCCTCATATAGACGACAATGTCTCTACCCATCGCTTTCGGACCTGGAATAACCAATGATAGTATAAAAAATGACTCATCTAGATACATCCAAGGGGATAAATTGTAAGCTAAGAGAACAACATGCCACACGCTATATGAAAGTGACAAATTGCCATGTGGATTGAATCCATTTGTTGCTAAGCCTAGTCTAACATTACATGGCTCTCTAGCAAACTCAGGATATGGCTCATCAAAGCTCATCCAAGCTTCTCCATCAGAAGGATGAACCATAATATTACTGTTACCTTTAGGCCTATCATTATGCCATGTCATTTGTTTAGTGGTCTTACTTAACATGAATAATCGTTGTAATCTGGACGTTAATGGAAAGTACAACAATACTTTTTAAGGTATCTTCTTACCCCTTCCATCATTAATTCTCCATCTTAATGTTCTATACTGGGGACAACTTTCCAAATCCCCATACTCTTTCCCAAACAAGTCACAGTCGTACTTACATGCATGTATCGACATATAACCTAAACCTAGGCTTCGTAGAAATTGATTTGCTTCATAATAGGACTTCAACAAAGATTTACAATTAGGTAATACATCCCTCAGCAGAGCTAGTAACATGTCAAATGACTTATTGCTCCACTTGTTGTATACTTTCAAGTGAAGCAACTTTATTAAAAACTACAACTTTGAAAAGCTTGTACATCCAGGGCACAACTCTTCTGT
>JAOSBN010000002.1:38904233-38924755 GCA_027563595.1 Erythroxylum suave
CTCATATTTTATTTATAATACATATTTTATAACTAATTGTTAATTAATTTTATAAATAAATAAAACTTATATTTCTATAATTTATATTAGCAAAAAAAGTTATAAAAAAGTTACAAACTTGCTCTCTCTTTTGTTACATAAGAAAGGGTATAATTGAGTTTTAAAGATTAAATAGTTAATTTGTTGATGAAAAAGTTCCTCCACGTGAGCTTTTTCATTTTTGACTGTTTGAAGACAAACAACCAATATTTCAGCTGTTCATCAAACAACATTTATAGTTGTTTGAAGAGTCAAACAGCTGAAGCATGCCAATCAGCTAAAAAAATAGCTGATTGACAGCTTACCAAACGAGGCCGAAGTCTAAAATTGCCCAAGTGTCCTTAAAAATACAAAGGAAAAAGTGCTTATATGGCAAAACAATCTTATGGTAATAAAACATTTGAAATAAAACTGTAACTTCATATATGGTGATTTTATATCAACATAGAACAAAAACTACCTCCTACTTGACCTTCAATGAATTATCCCTGCAATTGCATATATGACTCTATAGGGATCACAAAGCATATCTTGGTTGGTAAATTGCAATATATCTATTAATATGCTCCTTTTTCTAGTAGAACATTTCTTTTTTTTTTAATAGAAAAGATTAATACAAACTAACGCATATGTCTACGATATAAAACCTCTTGCTGATCTTTTTGAATGTACTCAAGACACGCCATGGGAGGGTGCTGAAGAACATAGAGACCAGGATGTGATAGTGAGGTCAGGTTGGCCAAACTGTCGGCACTCCTATTTCCTTCTCGACAAACATGCTATATTTGGAGTTCTCATTGTCGACACTGCAACTCGTGGATTCCCAAGACCCACATGTGATCATCAATCAATGCTTGTTCTGATGAAGATTGGATATTTATTACTTCCAACGTATCTACTTCTACTACCACTTGACGGAAGCCGAGGTCCCATGTCAACTTTAATCCAAAACCCAGATTTCAGCGATTAGTGGCAAGCACTCTCCTATATGTTGCATGAAGCCTCCACACCATTGGCCTGTGCTGTCCTTAATTAGTCCTCCAGCTGTCGCCATGCTAGAATTTGATTTTACCGCTGATTGGTTTCGTCCATCCAACTAAGGTTCCCATTGGCAAACCCGTTGGTGGAGTAACTCGATCTGCCACTTCTTTTGCCTTATTTATCCATCTAACATACTCCGTCACATGGCGAACTCCAAATTATGGCCGACTAAAATCGTTCTCAAATATGCTTTTAATTCACCACTGTCAGATAAACCAACAATAGACTTCAAATAGAGTGACACCATGCGACCATCTGTCCTCGATTTCGGCAACCTAAGTTAGAGATTAACCATGACTCTACATCTTGTTGGAGTAAATCAGAATCTATCACCTCTATAGGAAATTGTCTCCAAAAAGATTTGACCCTGGACAATCTCGTAAAACATTTCTTAAGCAAGAGGGCGGATGGTTAGTATTTGTTGTGTGCCCCTAGAAGTAAACGTGTGTGCCAACCTGAGTTAGGAAGGTGATCAAAGTTGCAGTAGCTAGCCCACTCAATATTGTTATTCTCTTTCGTGGGTATATGCTGTCACTTATGATGCCTAAAGCTACAAGTACTAGATCCAAGCAGATGAAGGGCCAATTCTAGCTGGATATGTATGGTAATGGTCCGGGCTGATCCGAAACCTCCTACATGCGATCTATACCCGTGACACGCAGTCTGAGTTCGACCTTGGCGGAGGCTTGGGCCATCAAACCTTTCAGACTGGGCTGGATTATATAATTCCAGCTATTGGAGAACAGTCCAAAGAACTAAATTATTACAGGAAGTTGCACAAAACGCTGAACAGGAAACATCATTGATGGATTAATTTGCATTCAAAATGAAGCAATTTCTTCCTAGTGGTTCAAATAGGCAAAGCTAATGAGAGTAATATGCTTTTAAGAATGATTTATAATTCCTGAATCCATCATACAACAGGTTAAAATTCCAAGGTCATAACAATTAACGTATTTCAGTACTTATTATTTGACAAGTAGTTCAGTGTTTGTTAACACAATGGTGCTAGGAGAATTTCTTCATGGAATCAACTCAAATTACAAGAATGTGACAGGAAGAACCCCAGGGCATTGGTGGCAATCCTTCAGCCGTCAGTTGAAAAGTGAAACCTTCTATGGTTCCTAAAAAAGAAACATTTCCATGTCAATGCCACAGCTATAATGAATGTCAACCAATAAATGATGGGACTGAAAATCCACAAATACCTTTGAAATACGAAGACAATCTCCTGCAATTAAACAGATTCTAAATCCCGAACTGATACGAATTTCTTTTACATGATTTCTAAAAATTTACCGTCTGCGAGATCCTATAATTGTCTTCTGATTGCTCGGAACATAAGCAAATTGGTTGAAATCCATATCGACAGTTGGCCTTCAATGTATAGACGTTGTATATTCATCATAAGTGAAGCATCAGAGCAATGTGGAAAGTAAAAAAATTAATTAGTCATCAGAAGTGAATGTGGTACCTGCTGGGACAACTCTTCCTAATATCTCTAAGAGGTGCACGAAGACCACTGGCACGAGAACCGGATGAGGAGAATCTAAATGATGAGATCATTGATGCGAATTTTTCCATAGATCTCTCTGCTATGTTACAATAATGGTTTAAATGTGAGATGTCAGATCCAAACTTTGCTTCCTCAGGTTTCATCTCCTCCATAATTGCGTTGTCAAGCTTTTGAGCACTTGTACGTATATGCTTGAATCCAATGTTCTCCTGAAGTAGTCAAGCAACAAACAACTCTGCATGTTAAAATATGGCTAAAAGGAATTGATGTCAACCAGCTTAGTAGAATGCCTTGGGGCTTGCCTGAAGATTTGAAAGCAAATCACAAATACATCTACTATAGGGATGAATGTCATAGCGTAAAAAGGAGCCATCTCTTCTTCGGCTCAATGATTGGAAAAAGGACAAAAACCAAATTAAAACATATAAAATTTATTGAAGTGCTTACTTTTTCTAGAAAGTCATCAGAGGAGCTCTTCCTTTTTGTGGATCTGTTATTAGGATAGTTATTTTCAGAATTAACACCCTCAAGAAAAATCCCCTTCCTAGCATCATTGAATTGATCATCCTCAACTACAAAACCTAGTTTGTCATCTTGATTGTTCTTATCCATTAAAACATGCTGAATGTCAGGGCTCTTCATAATGACATTTTTGTTTTCTGTCTTTGACTCGCAAGAAGTCTCAAGATCAATATTACCACACGAATCATTTGCAAAATCATTCAATAGAAGCCTTTCTTGTCTATCAGTTTGGTTATCCTTGGTTACCAACTTCTTTTTGAAATATGAACTCCTAACAACAGGCCTCTTGTTCTCCACCATTGTTTTGCCCTTACACTGCTTTAGTAAAGCTTGACCTGGTAGAACTGTCGAATCTCCAAGTTTTAGAAGCAAGGTGTGTCCTGGACTTCCATCTACCAAATCTGATGGTTCCATGTGTATATAATAAGGCAAATTTATATGGTAAAGAACCCTCTAACAGTTATCAGTCATTTAAAATGAGAAGTTAGATCCTACCAGGACTTCCAGACTCTGATAACCTTACTTCATCAGAGAGATCGCTTTCCACCTGTAAAAGGACATTCACAAAATTAATATGGAATAAGAAAGCGAAGAGTTTCAACCGACAAAATCTTTACCAACTCCAAAAGAAAACACTAACAGCACTCTTAGGAGGGAGTTTTTCGACTTTATCAGAGTCAATTGGAGATGCAGCAGAGCAATTCATATCGCAAGAAGCAACATCTAAATGACAATCTTCCTTGATGTTTGGGTTACTGATGTCCTTGGGACTAGATATTGGTGACTTTCGAGGGACCCTAAATGTTCTCTTTGCTTCAAGTGATGCAAAGCCTTAATATGTCAGGGAAAGTTGAAATTAGAGAAAATTTAAATAACATAGACCACAAGAAGGTAACCTTGTCAATCAAAATCGGAACTCGCAAGCATCCCTGTTTATATATAGCATCCCAAATGAACTAGTCAATCCCTGACTTTAGTTCATCAAATATTCAGTCTAAAGCATGCGCTATATGTGTGTGTGTGTGTGTATAATCCCCGTATAGAAGCCTATCCTGCAAGACTGGTTAGGTCCTTATATTCTAAGCTAGAGGGAAGACAAAATATAAGAAACAACACAATATGATCTCCAAAGAAATCTCAACAGGGATTCAATTTGGAGTATTATTTAGATCAACTCCTACATTGTGGTCCATCTTGTTCCAGTACCAGCAATAGGCAACACACTTGTTTGTGGTAATTGTGAATTTTAATTAGATTCTTTCAAATGTCATTTATGACGAATTCTTCAAAACCAACAAGGTATCAACAATAAGGCTACAAGGATACAAAAATATTTTGTCAGGACATTCTTCTGCACAGGCAAATCTAGCTTTTTCTTTCCACTTTCCAATTTGGACTTTCTGGATTCAGAGAATTTCTGAAGGACCCCCTCAGAACTAGCTCTTTCATCCTGTTAGTGCAGCAAAAACTTAAAATTGAAGTGAAACAACCCACTTGCAGAAATAAATATAGGTCAACTTATGATTGAAATTCCCTAATTGTTTGAGAAAAGATAAACAGTAAAGGTCATAGCAGAGATGTTGCAAGTTCCATGTATGGATCATTTCAATGGGCACATGATGTTTATCCAAGATAAGTTAATGCCATTTTCAAACTGTAGAGTGGCTATTGAAGTCTAGAGTTCATGTTGGTTACTTGAATTAAATTATCCAACATTTTTACCACTATGTTCGTTGGCTATTCTTCTTACTGAAAGACAACAGGAAAAAATAATCTATCAAAATACTATATAAACAGCACCGTATTCCTAGAGGATAAATAACAGTTTGGCAAGACAAATGCCCTAAGACGTTATACAAAAACGTGTGAAGATTGAGTTCTACAGCACTTTGAAAGCATAAAAGACTCCCCAGGAATGCTGACCAACCAGTTGAAGCACTAGATTATCGTTACTTTGCCAACACTTGCATGCCCTTTCCTTTCATTTCAGACCAATACCTTGTCTGATTTTCTGACTGACAACACTACTTTCCCAGATTATGCAACTAAACTTTTCAAGCAAATAGGAAAATAAAGTTTCTTAGGTTGGGAAGGAAAAGCTGGTAGTCATTAGGTTGATCATGGTCAATTCACCTGTTGCCTATTATGAGAAAAGAAACTTCTACAGTTTTCCAACAGAAACATGCAGGAATTGAAAAATAAGTACACAAAATGGACAAAACTAAACTTTTCAAGCAAATGGGAAAATAAAGTTTCTTAGGTTGGGAAGTACAATTGGTGATCTAATGGTTGATCATGGTCAATTCGCCTCTTTCCTATTATGAGAAAAGAAACTTCTCAGTTTTCAAACAGACATTCATAAACATATAAGCTG
This sequence comes from Erythroxylum suave, assembly GCA_027563595.1. NCBI lineage: Eukaryota > Viridiplantae > Streptophyta > Magnoliopsida > Malpighiales > Erythroxylaceae > Erythroxylum > Erythroxylum suave. Next base: position 38,909,726 of record JAOSBN010000002.1, read on the forward strand.
GACAGAAGATACCTGAAATGGCATTTGGGTAAATGGATCCAGTTCACCTTTTGCTATGCCCTTAGCTATGTGCTCTGGTATCAATGTATTTCAGGTTAAGGTCCAAATTGAAGTACGTAGATAAATGGGGAAAAGCGGAGCACAGATGATTAAACTAATAAGTTAATTTATCCAAAGGATATGGGCCTAGAAAGTCCAAATCATAGCCAGGATCATCAGATATGTGAGACAAATAGACAGTATTTTCACTGTCAGGATTGTAAACCCGCTGGTGTTTGAAAGTCATTATTGCTTTGCTGAATGATTCTTCATAACCAGGAGGAACGCACACAGTGGTATATCTCAAGTGTTTGATTATCTAAACAAATATAAAATAAACAGTAAAATCAGAATTCTTAGAGAACAAAAGCTAAATCAGTTCATCGTGAGAAATTAGACAGGTAAGTTTTTCTATCCCTTCATAATCACATTTTATTCTTGTCAACTTTTGAGGACATTTTCTTGTTGAATTTAGTTTCAGTAGTTCAGTTGTTAAAGTGCATTCATGACACAACTTACCTTGTCATGACTCTTAAACTTTGTAATCAATGCATGAGCCCTTTTAAGTCCCATTCCCGGAAGTGACTGCAAATAGTCACAGCCACTCAAAATGCACATCTCAAGGAGCATTTGTTTGGTAAAACCTGAAAAACTTATTTCCTTGTTTTGATGAAGCCTCGACTGCTGGAACTCAACACCTTGCCCATACTTGTCCATTTTAAAGATAATCTGAATAAAATATTACTTTAATCTATGCAAAGGAGCTGAAATAATGATAAAAATGTAAATTTTTATAGGAAAAGCAACCAGATTTTTATGGTATTCAAAGTAATTGAAAAACTCACTCTGGCACAACCAAATGGTATAAGATCAGAGTCCTCAGATATAACTGCATCAACTTGTCTGTTAACAGCCAAGAAGGTCATTTGAGCATCAGCCTCATATGGTGCCACAATATAAGACACATCCTCCTGCTTTAAAACCTTTCACATACAACCATATTAATAGAGGCAATGTCATCTCATTCTAGATAAAGAATGTGCAAATAATTTACTATTACTACCTGGATCAATTGAAGTGCAATAGAAGGTGAAATATCAACAGCCTTCTGATAACACTCATATGCAGCAGCTGAATTTCCAGATGACTCATGCTCCCTTGCACGTGCAAGATTTTCCTTTCTTGCCCTGCATTCATAGTGCAAAAAATGTCTTTTGTCGCATGTTTTTAATAATTCAATGACTAGTGCACTGAACACAGACTCCAAGTCCCATTGATTAAATGGAATAAGCACCTTGTGTACAGCTATAGAACAAATAAATTTGATTAAGCATGGCAAAAGTTTGGCACCTCAACTTTGATAATCTGAAGAGACTTAGTAGTCAGATGCATAAGAAAACTTCATCGAGAAGGATGTAATAAAAACAAAGTGAGGCAAGGACCATTTCTCAGTTAAGGGATTGATTAAAAAATTCCCAAACCTTGTCCAAAGGAAACATAAAATGCAAGATTGCAAGATCAGGTGAATCAAATCCAACAATAGAATTACTGACAAAGGAGTAATAACCTACACGTGTAACACCTGATACTTTCTAATGCTGCAACCATAGCTGAGAAGGTTTAAAGGAATTGGCCGTTTAGTTCAAGGCATGATAAATAGACAATATTTAGAACTTGAAAGTTATAACTGCACTAAAAATAGAGTTAGATGATCAAAACACTCATGTTCAGCAAGAACCTCATGGTTGAATCTTAAAATTTAGTAATTCTGTTTAGCTTTCAACTTATTCATGTCTTACTCTATTATGGAAATCAGGCTGATAAACACAACAACAATTCAAGATTTCTAGCTACCTTGCACGTTTGTTTTCTTGCTCAATCTTCATTGGAAGAATGCCTCCATCGAAAACAAGGATAGGCTTAACACCATAATGCCGCAGCAAATTCACCCGGTGCATGCAGTACTCAACGTGCCTAGAAAATGTAAACGAAAAAATGTCAAATAGAAATATCTTCTCAGAAACATCTTATTGCCCATAACAATTAGAACTTTGTTTCAAGAATGATCACCCCGTATCCAATTAGAATAACTAAAGGAATGAATGGAAATGCTAATCTGTTCTCAGGAACATGATGGAGGAAAACAGTGGTAATATCAATATTCTTTAAAACTTTCAACCTTGTAGTAAAACTAAGAAATCGATTATGGACAACCACAAGAAAACAGAAACAGCACAAAAAGATATTAAATAGCCTAAAGATTTGCAATTGGTACGAAAATGCACAGACACAATAAACAAGCACATCCACGATCAACTAACAGTTTCACTTACAAAATTACACCCATAAGGAAAGACATGAAATTCTATATCATAAAAAGCAAATATTGCACAGCCTTACCCAAGCAATAGTATAAATAACCTCAAGTTGATTGAAAAATCAAAACTTTTCAGCACCCCATCAGATATATGCGCAATGTACGAATAACCCAAAAGGATTAATGCATCAAAACGGCCAATGAACGAGTACCCACTAACCCAAACCAATTAAATCTAACATAGTGAGAAAGGATAAGAGCGATAGAAACCTGGTGGTGGGTAATCCTTTGCAAAGCTGGGTGCTGCAAGACAAAGCGCCCTTGTGGAGCCAGGAGTAAGTGTCAACAGCAACACAACAACCCTCCAAGTCCTTGATATGGATTGGTACCATTATCGATTTCAAGAGAGGCAAAAGCCCTTGAATACCCATAGTTGTTTGTTTTTCCTATACGCATTAAGCTGGTTATAGTCTAATCATCGGTGCTTTAATCAGAATGCACACCTCCAGACCAATTTACTAATGCTCATTTGATATGGTGTGATCGTGGTTGAGACAGGAAGCCGAGGATGTATGTGCGTTGAATGGATCGAGGTTGACATTGGCGGGAACACATTTGGTTGGAGTATTTAGTATAAAATTATTATAAAATAATCTATAAATTTTATAAGATTATAAAATAATATAAATTCGATATAACAAAACTTTTCTTTATTTTTATTAATATTTTTTTGCATATTTTTATATAAATGATAATTATAATTAATATAAAAAATCACTTAATTCTTGCACACATATAAAACTAAATTAATATAAAATAAAGTGCTTAAAAATTATAATTAATTACATCAAAAGATTACATGATAAAGAATATTTAAAATGTTCGATATCTTATTTCTTACATATAATTAACTAGCCTATGACTCAAATCATTTTTTATATGCATATAAAATAATACAAATGGGTGATTTTAAGTATAACAATGCACCTTTTATATACTATCTACATAAAATTTGATTGGTAAAGGAGAATATAATGTCCCATGATATACTTAAGAGTTAAAGTAAAGTTTTATATTATATATATATATATATATATTATAATGTATAAATTATATGATTCAGTTAAAATATATAATTTGTTTAATAAATTGATGATTTATAATTTAAAATAATTTTGATTCAACAAATTATAATTTATAACTATCGATCAAATTTAAAATATACTTTAACCTAAAAGTCTTAAATTTGGTTATGATTCAAACTTGTGTCGTACTTTAAGAGATATTATTACAAGTAGTTGGTATACGCATCGATAAACTAAATCTTCATCAAACAATGCAGAATAAGAATATAGAATTGAAGTTGACGAAGTTTGTTTCTTTAAAAATAAGGAATATTAAGTTGCAAGCTCCTTTTATAAGAAAAAGAAATCTCCTAAGAAGGAGAAGGCAAAATAGACATACTCTAGCAATCTAAAAAAATACCTTGCTTATAATTAGTGAATGTCAAAAAGAAAGAATAATTTATACGAGAAAATATGAAGACAACATCATCCACTATACATAACAAAGGCTTTGTTTGATTCTCTACTCTCAAAAGACATTTTTAAAGATGATAAATGCAGGAAAACGAATTGGATTATGTCACTTTAGTTATATTCTCATGTTACTGTATGTTAGACTATTATTGATTTAGCCTTTTTATATTAAGAAATATATCATAAGTTGAGCATTATTGATTTAGCCTTTTTATATTAAGAAATATATCATAAGTTGAGCATTTTGAGTGTAAGTCTTGCGTGAACCTCTTGACCAAATATATGATATGAACTTCTTAGATTTATGTTATATACTTTAGTGTTTAAGAATAATTTTATCATTTATATTTTAATGTCTTTGTTAATTATTAAATGTTAATATTGTAAATACACAAACTCCTTATTAGGTTTCGAGTCGGAATCTTTTAATGAAACGATCAAGACGATTTTGATTGCTCTAGTTAGGTAAGAGTACATGTAACACCCACCTTCATGAGGTACATTCCTGAGGACATTCAAGAACATACCCTATGAAAGCGACATGTTAGAACAGTCACATTCACTTAATATAACATGATACATAACACAATATCCAAGAGATCAATTCCTCATTTCATTAATAACACATAGTTTACAAAGTAACTTTTCACTGCATAATACATATATACAGTATCACAAATATCTCAGAGTTTAACACTCTTTACAACATTCTATATGAACGAGGAACTATACAAAAGATTATAACTAACTCCTCAGTATCAGCTGATTGACCTTTGAGCGATTTTGTTCCAAAAAATGCAGTACTAGACTTTTTCTTAAAGGCTAAGTCTCCTCTCTCATACCTGAAAATTAACATTGTAATTTTAATGAGTTTTGCGAATTCAGTTATGCAATATGCTCACCCATATTTTCACGATTCAATTTACAATCAAAACACATCACAAATATTGAATATCATGTCACATTTTGTTTAAGAATAGTAAGTCAATTCACATTTTATACCACAACACATACTCATTTATTTTCGACTATATATAGCACACAGTTTACTTATTCATTTATATTAAATCATAAGACACATGTAGGATGTATATGCAAATGCGCATGTGATTCTACGTTCATTATTACTTTGTTGTGACCGAGTGTCTTTTTAACTGTCCTGTACCCGTTGTGGATACCGGGCTCATTGATAACTATCTTATTTTCGTTGTAGATACCGAACTCATATTAATACCGAACCTATGGCTCTTTATACATATTTTTGAGCTTTAAGCTCTTTTTCACTGGTCATTCCAGTCACAACTTCCTTTATTTGATCATGTATTTCAATGTAATGAGATGCATCATTTCATATTATATGTAATCAATCACTTCCATTTATCATATAAGTTACTTTCACATTTTCATCAGACCTAAGTCAAGCATTCAACATTTTTATCGAGAATAGTTATTTTTCCCGATTCACATTCAATTATGAACACTTCTAATGCAATCTCAATTATTAAACTCCTCACACATCAATATCCAAAATTATTACATTTACATAGATATCAGTTCAATAATTGAAATTTAAGCAAATACAATCAATCCTAGTGAGAAACATCTAAGTTACTCATAATAAGATCCAAATAGCTATTGCCTCGACGAACCAGCAATGTTTGGATGATGGCGTTTGACTTGAGCATCTAAACTATGTAATACACACATATTTTTACATCACTAAATTGTTCAATCGTATTAGTACTCAATCATATACATATGTATATGTATTATGTATAGTGCATTCTCAATTGACTATTCCTGGGTACGTGTCCTTAATCATAAGTCTTGATCATTCAAACACTATCACTTGGATATGTCTAATTTACACTTAGGTTTATACCTCAAAGAACTTAGTTATTTTAATATCATCAATCATATATTCTCTAATCCTTTTTTCTAGTATTATATGTTCACATAATATCTAAACTCATTCATTCTTACTTAATTCACATTATTCATCTCCTTTGAATCACATTTGCATTCCTAAAAATACTTCATTCCTATAATATCTCTAAATTTTCTAGATTTTTGATACATGATATCAACTATTCATTCCTTAGTTATAACTTCAATTACAACCTAATCATATCAAACACTTATCAACTTATTCAACATCAAACTAAGTTCATTTCAACCCTCATTCAAGTCTAAATACACTATAAGAAAGTACATTATCATTAATGGATTCGAACATCACAAAATAGAGAAGAATTCATGTTCAAGGCCTTTCCTACGATTTTGGAGGCATTCCCACGATCGTGGGTTAAACTACCTGAATATTTCCAACCATTTCCTTGCATTTCCCATGATCGTGGGATCGTGGGTTATCGTATTTGAAAATTTCTAGCCATTCTCTTCCAACTTTCTCCAGATTTTAACTCCTACATGTTACCTCTAACACATCTCATACATGGTTCATCAATTCTACTTCATTTCCTCATCAAAATCACCTCCATTCTTAACTAAAAAACATCCATAAAATAATTGTTTATCAATCATACAAAAACAGAACATGATCGCTATCATTCACTATCATCTTAGTTCTTCTCATTTCAAGAACACCATACTAGTCTTTTCTTTAACATAAATTCACCTTTATTTTACCTTAAATCCCAATCTATTTCATCTGCATAACAACATATAACTCACAATTTTCATACTCTGAAAAATAAAACACAACTATATACATTCATTCATCAAATTTGCCAGCACTCATCATCAGCACCATTTTCACTATCAATCATCCATAAAACAATACATAATATATTATTGATCACAAACACAAAAACAAAACATTAATATACCCATTTCTCCATTAATGTTCCAGCATATATTCAACTCCATTAACACTTTCAATCTATCTTAAAACTATCATTATAAACATTTCTATCAAGTAAGCCATGAAAATCAATGTTTTGCACTTACTTGTTTAACTTCAAGCTTCTTCAAATCACCAAGAAATCCTAGCTCATCATGCTTACATGATCATCAACTTTCAAGTTAGAAAAGGTTAGGTCTTTTAGTAACAAGATGATGAAGACAACAAGGATCTTGGAGTGGCAAAGTGGAGGATGACAGCAAGGCTCAATGTTAAGAGGGTGAGAGTGAGTGGGTCTTAAATGGAGAGAAGCAAATGAAGAAGATGAGAGCATTCAGTGAAAATAAAAGACAATGAAGAAGGCCTTTCAAATGAATATGTCGTGAGTTAATGTTTGGCAAGTAAATTCTTGGTAAGTGTTATGACACGTCATGACACTTACCGCATAAAAGATTATGCTACTAACATCTTTGCTTAAACTACCATATAACTCTTAATAATCAGTCCATTTGTCACTTAATCTTCAGTCCATTTATCACCCAATTTTCTATGTCACTTGTCAATAAATCATAATGTCACTTATCATTTATTTCTACTACCATTTATCACTCATTTCTCTTGCCATTTATTAATTTGTCTTGCCACTTGACATTTTCCTAGTCCAAAAATACACATAAATTAATAAATTTCTCAATTATAAAAAATAAATCTTAAATCACCAATTATGATTCATCAACCAATTTTTAAGACATAAAAATTCACAATTCACATTATGATCATTTAAAATCGTTCATACCCTGGAAAATGTCAATTGAGTGCACAAACAATCTTTATAATGTGTACAAAAATCACAATTCACTTGTTTGTATGCTAATATTATGCAAGAGTGTGAAATGTATTCCCTATTTTCTCAACACTATTTCTCATGTGTAATAGTCTTAGGTTATAACCCTAAGTATGGAGAAATGGGTTATTACAGTGCAAATATTTCATTTATGCCACTAATTATATAGAAATTATGCTCTATCAAGCCATTATTAGATATTGAAATTTTTAAATGAGAATTCTAAAATAATTTATGAGAACTTAAAAATGAGTAATACAATCTTTTTAAACTTATAAGTCGAGCTAAAAATTTTTAAGTGCTTAAATATAATTAGTTATTTGATTGTGAAAGAATAAATTGCAATTTTCTTCATAATGCTAAGGCATAATGAGAAAATTATTAATACATGTCACTTTTGACATTCTATTTAGACACGTTCTAGATATTTTTCTAAAATCTTATTATAGTTGATCATCTTGTGAAAAAAAGAGTCATTATTCTATCATTCTTTACCAGCACATCTCAAGAGATTCAATATAATTCAAAATAATTTTCATATTTTTAGATATATTGATACTTTTTATTATTTTCATTATATCATGGTACTTAATTAATTATTTACAAATATAAATTTATTTTTTATGAATGTATGGAAGTAATTGATGGTATATATTGATGCATATATTTTAGCTGATGAACGAATACTATACAGAGTTAAAAGGATTGATCTAACTCAAAATATTATTTATTATTACTCATTTAATATATTTTTCTATGTGTAAGGTTGGATGGAAAGGTAATGATTCTCAAGTTATTTTAGAACCAACTTCAAATACCTCCATAATTATTTGAAATAAATATAGCAATTAAGATTATTTTTTATTAATGCTATGTTCTTCATATATTTAGGTAAGTTATGCTACTATAATATGCCTAAATTTCTTTTACTATATCAAGCTGAGAAATATTATTTATAGGATTATAGAGGAAGAAGACATTATAAGAATTATTTTATAGTCTTTCTTGAAAGATGCTTTGATATTCAAAAAATAAGATTTCTTATACTTTTGAACACACCTTATTATGATATAAAAAGGTAAAAATACATTATTATTGTTTGTTATGTGAAGCACAATTTATCAAAATGTGTGGACATAATCATGAATTATTTACAATTGTGTTAAAAAATGCAAAAAGTGTATAAAGTTGGAAATTATTAAGTGCAATACAATATTATTCCTATACAACCTGTCGATGAGATTGTTAGACAAATATTAAATAATTATATAAATAAAAATTTCTAATTGATTAATTTTTCTTTTTGTAAGTCATACTAATATTATACTTTAAAACATCATGGACATCTTTAATTATTTAACTAAATGAGTAACGTAATTTTTATAATATATATAATTAATGTACAACTTTTTAAAATATATTAAATATTCATGTTTTTTTAATAATAATGATAATTAATTGTTTTAAGAATACAATTTAATATATTAAAAATCAATTAAATTAAAATTTAATGTTATAAAAAGAATAAAATAGAAAGATGAGTTAAACAAGTTTTTGTTTTAAGTTTTTTATTATAAATTTCAACTAAATAAGCATTTGTCTTTATTTTTAATTACAAATATTAATAAAATTTAGTTTAATTTATTTTAAATTTTCATACACAAAAGTATTATTTTAAGTATTTAAACTAAAACATTGTTGCTATATTAAGTATACATATTAAGGACGAATAAGATGAACGACCACGAAATCTATCTCATTCATCCATTTCATTTAACGGTTGAAATAGTTCTTCCTTGTCTCATGCTTATGACTAAAATGGTCACTCCCGTGACTCATGACTTCGCTTCTCTTCCTACGACCAAGTTTTATAAGATAACTTATTAAGTATATATATTAAGGATGAATATGATAAAGGACCATAAATTCCATCCTATTCTTCCATTTAATCTAACGGTTCGAGTAGTATTTTCCTATCTCACGCCTGTGACTAAAATAGTCGTAACCATGACTCATGGCTTCGCTTCTCTTCCTACGATCCCGTTTAATAGGATCACTTACCATCTACTAAGTATGAACTTCATACATACTCACGGACATGAAATAACACTGATATTAAATATAAATAAATGAAAGCAAAACTTTTAAAAGAATAAATAAATAAATAAATCTACTTATTTCCATGTAATTATATAATATTATGTATAGATATGAAAGTGGAGCCCATGGGTGCCCATATGCATTGCTCGCTTTTTGAGCCATCGATTTGATCATAGCGGGCTTCTGTCTGCCGATGAAGACCCAAGGGACAAGCTTCAGTTTCTCCAGTTATGCTGATTCGGAGAAACTTCTCCTCTGCTTATTCAACTTCTATCCTTTCTCTGGATTACCCACCCAGAACGTAAAAAGATTCAGTTAAAAGTGACTTGTGTTTAAGGTGGAGAAGCATCAAGAAGCCAAGCAAACAAGAAAAGGAAAAGTCTTTTCTCTTTTCATGATCGGAGCTTTGATTCTGATGGATCTACAGATCTATCTCTTTTAGACCCACATGTATTGCTTTGTCTCCTTCAGATCTCCATCCTTTTCATCTGGCATATAATTCCGTGGCTGACCAGAATTTGTGGAGATAACAAAATTTAACTGTGAGTTGATTTATTGTATTTGTTAGTTCATTGGATTGATGATTCTTTTTCTGTTTTGGACACTTAAACAAAAAAGTTCCTGAATTTGTCAATCTGTGACAAAAAATCTTATAAGGTAGGACTCTGAGGTGTGGAATGTGGAATTGGATTGGACCGTATTCATTTTTGGCTCGACCCTTTGTTGTTTCTTCATTTTTAATCTCTCTTTGGCGTTATCAGCTTAAGGGTACTGATTTTTTTTTTTCTTTTTTGCTATATTAAGCAGGAGATGAAATCGATGTCATGTTTCTTCTCTCTTTTTTTTCCCCAGTCTATGAGATTTTGTCTGATGTTACGGGTCAAAAGTTTTTTTTCCCTCTTTTTCATCATTTCAGTTGCATTTGGGAATTGTTTATGTTGCATAAAGTTTTGATTAACCTTTTATCTTCTAATATGTTTAAATATATATGTTTTGCCATTTTAGTTTTTCTATTTGATTTTGTTTCGTAATTGCTTTGGAGATTGTAACTTTTCATAATCAGTTAGTAATTTATGTTATTGTAAGCAATGAAATATTGTATTTTGATTTATGCTTCAGTTCATTTTATTGTGGATGCTTTAGGAGGCTGCGAAGAGTGGTAATGCAACCCCATGTACGATGAGATAACTCAAAATAAATGTTTTGTTTATACTGTAGCTGTGGATAAGTTTACATCTTCATTCGATCTTAGTGTTGTATCGACAGGCCCATACTTTTTATATATACTTGTGATACCATCAATTCCATCATGTGTTTCTGCTATTGTTGCCTTCTACTCCTGGGGATCTGACATCTTAAGGCTTCCTTGCTTGTATTGGGTAAAATTTTTAGTGATTTTGGGAGGACCTCAGGTTAAAACCCTTTTGCTGTTTCTCCAGTGTCTTTTTGATACTTACGACCTGGTTGTTTTTCCTTTGTTTTTTCTGACATAAACAAGCATATCTCTGTTGTAATTCTTTTTCTTTATGTTTCATGTTCTTATTGTGTTCCCGTGTCCCCGTCAACTTTTTCGATGTTTCACTATTTGTAATATCTCTAGTTTCAAATCTATTAGTTGTTTATAATTTTTATTTTGGCACCTCTTGCTTTCATTGACGTTTCAATACTATGTTCGTAGTTGAGCATTGCATTAGGTTTACTACTTCCTTCCTTGTAATTTGTTCATTTTGTTCCCTTTTATCCTGTGAGCCTTTCGTCACACTGTGGTTTATCTTGCATTCCTGTTTGATGGCATGGTTTTAGGGAGGAGTCAGTGATTTTTTGGGTTTTTTGGCTTCTAATATATTTTGTCTATTTTGTTTGTCAGCACTATTTTAAATAACAATGTAAGAGTAAGAGAAGTTAGTTTTTAGCTGGTTTGCTTAGGTTTTAGGCAAAGTGTCAAGGATTGAAGTTTGGATCCTAAGAATTTAATGAAATCTGCAGTCCAAACTTTAGTTTGTTTCACTTAATGGGCTTGCATATGTACTCATTTCAGGTTGGCGACTTTGGATCTTAAGTATCAAGGACAAAAAGTGGTTGTCAAAACTCAAGGTATATATTCGAACTTAATTGGGTGTCTATGTGTTTTATGCTTACATACTCTAGTATCTTTTGTATTTCTAACTTTTAATTTATGTGAAAAATCGTAAGGAACTTTCATAAGCAATTTGGGTAAAATTTATATGTCCAATAAACTTATGTTTAATAATAAAATGATCCTCATATTCATTAGGTTATTAGTAATAAAATGTACTAATGTAGCAATGCTTCAAAACATGACAATTGTTAAGAAAATAGAAAGTTGGAGAGGCCATTGTGACCTTTGATACTCCTTTTTAAGTGTGATGGTTAGCAGGGTTGGTCAGCCCAAGTCCAGCCCAAACTTTTTTAATTCAGCTCGAATGGATCTCAATCATATGGATCGAGCTTTGACAGTCTGAAGTGTAATCGAACTAAGTCAATTCCAAAAACCTGTTCCCAGTGGCCAAAAGTAGTCTATCATTGTAAATTCCTTAATCAATCACCTCCTTTTTTAGATCAAGTTTTGTAATTTTTAGCTATGGACGTGGCTTGCGGGACTCTTATAAGTCTCGTTTTCTTCATGGTCGTCCGTGTCTCATGGGTTCTATACCAAACTGGCAAACCGTTGCGACCCAAATCCCGAAAGTCAATGAATACTGTAATCATTCTTGGATCAGGTGAGATCTCAATTCCATAGAACTTGATTCATTTTTGCGGATCTGATTGTCTGACAAAGTGGGTTTACCCTGTTTGAATGTGGTTGCAGGCGGGCATACAGCAGAAATGATCAATGTGTTGTCTGTGCTACAAAAGGAAAGATTTAGCCCTCGGTATTATGTTGCAGCTGCCACTGACAATATGAGCCTCCACAAAGCTCGTGTTTTGGAGGGCTCTGTTGATGACACAGTGGGTAATTTGTGATTTTACTTCATTTCGTTTGTTTTATGGTGTGTATGCATTGTTCAATTTCCATTGATTCAGTTGCTGGTTTTGAGATATGCATGTAATGAGATGTTCAAAGTTGCTGATTGAGGTCTATGGATTGCACTTCCTTAAGAACAGAAGTGGTGTTATGTTGTTATTGAATGTGATTTTGGGAGTACATCAGTAGACATGGAGTGAGTGAGTTGAGCTACAAGGATACTGTGCTGATTATAAGGAATTATATAGAGTGCCTAATTCTTAGATGTTGCTACTGTTTATCTATCCAAGGGTACATTATGTCACAATAATGGAGATAGTGATAGTAGATTGGAGGAGTCTGGGCTCCTATCGCATCTATGATAAGGAAAAAAAAATGAAATGCCAGAATTCAGGAAATAGTTAACATTATTGGCATTAGAGTTTTGGGAGATGGATGGTGTATTTTAGTAGTTCTGGGGCTCTGAAGCTTTTTAAGTAAGCTACGTGTATAAGAGCCATAAAATATCTGCCGCCAACATCTCCTGATCTTTTTACTAATATTTAAACCCTCAAATGTAGGATTTAGATCCAGTACCCTAGTAAGCACAGTTGACATTAACTGTGCCATAGACAGCCATCACCCTTTAAAACGTAGTAAAGATGGTAGTCATTAACTTTTCTTTCATTTCATAAATAATGTTGTTGCAGAATGTTGTTTAATTTTGTAATTCAAAATTGGTCATTTACAGACGGAGGATAGAGGAGCCACTGTGCAGTTTTTGCAGATTTACAGGAGCAGGGAAGTTGGACAATCATACATAACCTCTGTTGGGACAACATTGGTAGCTATATCTCATGCATTCTGGCTAATGATAAGAATCAGACCAGAAGTGGTACGATAGCTTTAGGAATTTGTAATTTTTATTGGGTTGCTTAAATGACATTTAGTCGTGTTAAGTATTGTATCTTGGAAGTTGTAGGTTCTTTGCAATGGCCCTGGGACTTGTGTGCCTCTTTGTGCAATTGCATTTTTATTCAAGGTTAGACGTCTTCCCCTTCAACGATTGGTCCTTGATGCTTGTGAGATGCTTGTTGATGCAACGGCTTTTTTTTGTGTTGTTTCACTCAGGTGATGGGAGTTAGGTGGTCATCAATTTTTTATATTGAGAGCATAGCAAGAGTGAAGAAGCTCTCATTGAGTGGTCTGCTTCTTTACAAATTGCGCATGGCGGATCAATTCTATGTGCAATGGCCACAGTTACAGAGAAAGTATCCTCGTGCTCACTACGTTGGTTGCCTTATGTAGTTGATTCCAGACTGATGTTTGTATTAAACTAATTATTCTTCACGTCGACAATTTTGAAGCTTGGTTTGAGAAATGGATACTGATGATTAGTGGGAAAAGGAAGTAAGAGAAGAGTTAGGGAACTAAGAGAAAAGAGATGAGTTTTGGATGTAAGAGAAGAGAGAAGAGATAAAATTTTAACAAAAAAAAATTTATAAAAAAAGAAGTAGATACGAAAACGTGTGAAAATCTATTGCCAAATATTAGAAAAACGTACCTTTTGCGTTTATGTAAAGTTGTGGTTTTTTTTAATTTTTAAAAATAAGAAATGATAACAATATTCAAGTAAACATGTTTTAAGAACTTGCTTTTTTTTTTTTAATGAAAACCACGATAAAAAAAAAACGAAAAAATAGAAATAAACAGGGCCTTGTAAAAATCGCGAATGACCAAAAAATTAGACCTTCGAAATTCGAAATTCGATAGCAAATTTTCTATTTTGGATTTTAAAATCAAAAGCCTTTGGTTCGAGTTCAGATACAGTGATTGATGTCATACGAGTTTGCTTTTGATTCGAGACAAAATGTCTTATGCCAAAATGAGGCCAGCACATACATCAATGTTGGAATCTATGCTGCGTATGTTACTAAGATTTATATATTAACACAAGACGAAACAAAAATTTAGTGATATAATAGAACAAAAATTAAAAACAGTGAAGTATTTGGTTGTAATGGATAAAACAAATAAAATTGTATTTCGATGATAGAAATGTGTTTAGTTGCATTTGACAGAAATAGAAAATAGTGTCAATGACTAAAATACCTCTGCAATCGATGATAGAAATGTGTTTGGTTGCACTTGACAGAAATAGAAAACAGTGTCAATAATTAAAGTATCCCTGCAGTATAATCAATATTGCGAATACCGTACCGAACTCGGTACCAGATTCAGTTCTGGAACGGTACTGTACCGGTACCGGACAATATCGGGTACCGTACCAGATAATTTTTTATATTTATAAAATAGTCCCTGAAATTTTAAAAATTTGCAAAATAGTCCACTGATATATTGTACAGT
>JAOSBN010000002.1:38928727-38961110 GCA_027563595.1 Erythroxylum suave
ATTCAAAATGTATAAAATAAATATTGGTTAATAAATAATAATTTTTAAATTATTTATTTTTAAAAATTAAATATTTTATTAATACTTTATTAATAAATATTTTATTAAATATTTTATTTTATTTTTATTTAATGTATAATAATTATTATTAGTAATAAAATATTTATTTTATTTTAAAAATTATAATAAAAGTTGAAATAAACAACAAATTAAAAAAATTTGAAAAAAGAAGAGGGGGGAGACGTGGGCGGGAAGTAGGAAATTTTAGAAAATTTTAATTTTTTTTTATTTTTTTAAATTTAAAATTTGAAAATTTTGCAATTTAGTCCCTATACTTTTTAAAATTTCCGGTACTACCCGGTATTTGACCGGTACTTACAATACCGGCCGGTACCGTCGGTACCAACCGGTATTGGCCAGTACCGACCGGTATTTAAACCCGGTACCAAAATTCAAATTTCGGTACTGTTTTTCGACCGGTACGATACGGAATCTATAACAGTGATCCCTGGTGAGCGTAGGTGAAACGCTACCGTGGTATTGATTGATGGGTTGTGAGCATTACTGTGGGTTATGTTGATATCTGCGTATTGGGGCTGCATGTCCATATGTTCTGTGCTATTCTTTATCAATCTTGTGATAGTTGATCAAGCTGAAAAATTATCCTTGTGAAGTGGCTCACATACAAGAACAATTGTCAGATCTTTTGTAGAGGCCCTATGTTTATAGGGAAGTTGTTCTGTTTGAATCTCAAGTGTGTTAAGTTTTTGTTATTAATTCTTTAAACACTTGGAGTCTTTATTTATTATTATTCATTAATTAATTGTTGTTTAGAAAAATCCTATGACGAGGATAACACGAGTTAGTCGTGTTATTGGGAGTGAAGATCTTTCACGAGAAGTGAGATTGAGAGAAAATGTCAAGGGTTGAGTGGTGTTGGCTCAGTAAAATCTTGGGTAAATCTATTGCACTTCGGTGAAAGTATTAACCTAGGTGCGGGCCTTGCAGACATATGCAAGAGTGCCAAACTATGTTACTAAATTTTTGGAGTCATCTGTTTTTTTTTATTGGTTTTGTTTTTATTTGTGCAAGAGACAATCACGTAAAATTAGACAATTTGTGAAATTACTACCCTATGGTTTTTTAAGATAAGAACACTCCAAAAACACAGACCAAGAGACACGCACAAATCATCCTCAACTCAACATATATGTGTAGCAAAAACAAATCACGCACAATCCATCAGTTTCACACTCACCCAAGGCCTTTGCATAGTAAAAATAACCCTTCCAATGAAAGAGCTAGGTCACGCAGATGTCAACACCTCTTTAGCTGTATTTTTCAAAAAACCAATTGACGTATACTACACAATTGACGCCACACCTACGTATACATGTTTTTGCATAGATAGAGACTTATATGATGCTACACTTGAAGAGCCATATACGTGTACACCAAAACCAATTCATGTCATCCTCATCCCAAAAATCCAACAATACTATATGGCCATGTTTTCACCACACAACATCAATATACCTTCGACTCTTTTTCTCGAAATCAAGCAACACTTACACAAAGAGTTTTTCATTAATGACCTTTAGCTCACATGATCATAATCAATCAAACCTCTAGTCAAGATGCACATTAATTAGAGATAGATTTCTATCACAATTAAAAAATTATCTCCTATAACTTTCTGAATCCAAATCAAACAAAGATACTTGATTAGTTATCATCATCCAATTAATATCTTATAGGTCCGATTAATAATAAATATGTCAAAACAAAATAAGAAGATATCAACCATATATCTAACACATTATAATAACTTTTTTTTTAAAAAAGTTATAAAATATAAACTAAAGGTTCAAATTTTTTAACTTATATTCAATAATTTTCTAGAAAATGAATAAAGATTCAAATTGTAATAAGTGGTGAGATATAAGGTATAGAATCAAACAGGATTCACTCCTTATCATACACATCAAGAGACCGTTTAGCTACAATCATATGAGTGTGCTTTTGATTCGAGACAAAATGTCATATATCAAAATGAGGCCAGCACATTCTTCAATGTTGGAAACTTAGAAGTAGCTTTCTTACTTGCATTATTGCCCCGATATATTATTACAGTAAAAAGAATATGCTTTATTTGGCATTTGATTTTCTAATTCCTACCTATCCACCATGGCCGGCCAGACTGACCACGGGTTAAGATCGAGGGGGCCATATGGCTCGACTTTTACTTCATCCATATCGTCGTTTTTGAAATTAAAAAAAAAGATATATGATGAGTCGAGTTAGCCCTGCTCTTTGAGCCACGGATCGACCTATCTCGACTTGTCGAGCTACAGGTTGCCCTAGTCTGTCTTATTGATATTTTTAGAAATGCCTAAAGTTGAATTTTAAGACTTAAAGTTTAAAAAGAACATCTAAAATTGAGTCTTAAAGTTTATAAATAAGTTTTTGTTTTGAATTTTTTTTATTACAAATATTGATCAAACAAGAATTCTGATAAAAAATAGAAACAAAATATAAGAAAAAATTGAAAACTACAATAAAAAATATCAGTGGAGCCACACGATCCCCTTTACTTTACTTTCACTAATCATAAACTAAAAGTTATTTAATATTTATTCCAATTTATATTTTTATAAAGATAAACATGAATTATAATTTATAAAAATAAAAAGTAGCATATATTAAGAAAAATCACTTACTTAGAAAACTCAAACCATTTAATTTTCAAGTTTAACCAATCAATTCAAATGAGTTAAGTTGTACTAGTGACCTTACAAGATCTAAGCTTTTAATCTAAAATAAGCGTCTTAACTAAGGTTGACAATGGATCCAGTTTAACCAAACTTGTTGTCAGTCCTGTCCAAGTCAAACCCGCTAGAAGTAAGCGAAATTCGATTGAACTTAAGTTGTTCAAACTCAACTTGATAACGTCGTTTTAATTTTGAATTTCTTAAATTTTCATACCAAAAATATTATTTAAAGTATTTTAACTAAAACCGTTGTTTTGAAAGAAAGAATTTGGGTCACTAGTCATCAAACTAGACATGATATATGCTAATTACTTTTAAGCTGTGGAGTACATGAAGTTTATTGCTAGCTGTCTGTTAGAGTCTGTTTGGTTGGATATTAATTAGTGTAATAAAATAAAATAAAAATGAGCGATTTATAATAGAATTGAATGTAATATAGTGAAAAGTTGTTTGGAAGAGATGGAAGGGTTCATAATGTAATGTAGTGAAGCATTGTTTAGAAGATGAATGAAATGAAATATAATGTATAATAAATGACTATTATACTCCTAATATCAAAATATGGTTACAAGAGGTTTAACGTTATAATTTTTAAATACAAATCATGTCTAATTAAAAAGTCATGCCATAACAAATAATTTTTTAATATATTTTTATTTTAAAATAATAAAAGTTTTATTATTTTATTATTGATTATATACAATTTATTATTAATTATATAAAAATATTATTATTAATTATTTAATGAATTTTATTCTACTATTTGTGATTTATGTTTAAAAATATTTATTTATATGTTTATTTATATAGAAATACATATAAATAATTAAAGAATAATTTTAAATATATTTTCTATTTTTCATTAATAAAAATTTTATTAAAACTTGATTTTATTATTAATTATATAAATTTTTGTATTATAAATATAAAAATATTATTATTAGGGTATGGGAAATAGGAGGTTAGAGTTAGAAGAAACAATTGGTATTAAGAAAAATTATTAAGAGTATATTAGATAGTATGTATTTATTAGTTTACGTTTTATCCTAAACTCTCCGAATCGGAGGTCTCTTATTTTCACTATTTACAATAGAATGAAATGTAATATAAAACCCTTTACTTCTATCCTATTTTATTTCATTGTATTATAAAATTTTCAATCAAACAATAAAAATGTGTTATATTATGTTCCGATTCACTGCTGTTATTTTCTGCCTTACTCACCACATACTATTTGAGGTATTTATTACAATGGGACAAGAATAGGTATGGATCAATGGACAAACTAATCACTGAAAGGTCAAATCACAGCATGAGAGGTTGGGAAATTGTGGTTCCAATTTCATATTCCTTTATTGCAGAACAAACAGAAAGGAAAAGACAGGAGAGTTTAAACATACAACCGAAATGAAAAATGTGATTAAATCTCAATCAGAAGATTTCTTCAAAATGGTCCCTCCTGTTTGTTTTATTTTACTTTTCCAACTTGAGATTCATCAGAACCATAAAGTTGGGTTCCAATTCTGGTCCACAGGATGATATTTTCACCCCTTTTTGAGTATGCATGAGCTGTTACTTTTCTGTTTAATTTACGCCAGAAAGTGACCTATGAACAGATATCCTGCAATCATATGAACAAATAATTCTTGTATGGACTAATTTTAACACTTGTAATCTACAGGAATCTTGGTGGATCCAAAAATGAACCAAGCATATTCCTATACAAGTGGGCGTTTAATTTACCTAAGATACAAGAAGATAGTCTGGCATAGTGTAATTTTATATAGAAAGGTCCAAAGAGTGTGTCCTGGAGGCAGAGAAACCTCGCACTTTTTCTTTGAGGTTTTGCATAGATTACCAGATGTTGTCTACTGGGTTGCCTTCTCTTTTTTCAGGTTTTACTGTCAGTGATGCTGCTGGGCTTGCTGGTACCATCTCTGTATCTTTCGCGCTTTGTCTTGTCAAGATTTTTCATGATAGCTTGGAGTTGCAGTCTTAATTATGTCCAAAATGCGGAAACCACAACCTTCGTTGTTTACTGTTTTGGAGTTTTTAGATGTCTCCTCTTTTGGTTCTCCTGCACTTTGTCCCTTTCTGTTGGTTCAGTTTTGTGGGTGAGATTTTCAAAGATGACGAATTTGCAGATTTGTGTTAGTTGAATGTAACATAAACAGATAACAAACTTGTCTTCAGTGTAAGAAAAATTCAATCTTTGCTTGTTCTGAACTGAGATTTTTAAACAGAAGACAGTCCTTCTGTTTGATGGGGTAGAAAGAGGAGTAAAAGAATCACATAATTTTGCTTCCAGCAGGAGGTTTCTAAGCAAGGAACTTCAACTAAATCAAACCAATGGACTTATCATCCTTTATACCTTAGTTAAGTAACTGATGCCATAGATGTTTTTATTTGTCTACTCCCGAAAGAGAATATGCAAATTGTTGTTTACTTATCTGCAGATATGCATATCTACAAGTGGTCTAATGTCTTTTGGTTTGTTGCAGGGAATGTTTTGGCTTTTGTTTTGTTCGTTTCGCCCATGTAAGTTTTCATTATCCTCTACCTAAATCATAACTTGCAGTCAAAATTCACTCACTTACAAGCCAACTTTTGTTGCTTCAGACCAACATTTAGGAGAATCATTAGAAACCAGTCAACAGAAGATTTCTCAGGATTGCCCTACATATATGCCCTCTTGAACTGCTTGATCTGCTTCTGGTATGGCATGCCACTTATTTCACCTGGAATCATACTGGTTGCAACTGTCAATTCAATTGGGGCAATTTTCCAATTAATCTACATAAGTATCTTCATCTTGTATGCTGAAAAAGCCAAAAAGGTAGTGACTGAGTCCCTTCAACTTCTTGTCCAGCCTTTGATATTTAACTAGGATGCTACTTACCTCAGAAAGAATACCTAGCCATTAAATTTTTCAGTACATGCTTTATGCAGATGAAGATGTTGGGGATGCTGGTTGCAGTTTTAGCTTTGTTTCTTATTATAGTGTTCGTGAGCTTGAACTTTTTTGACTTTTATTGGCGCCAGATAGTTGTTGGATATTTGAGTGTTTTCTCTCTGATTTCCATGTTTGCTTCACCGCTTTTTATCATTGTAAGTTCACCTGAATTGTTGATATACTTCTTTACCTTTGACACGATCCTCCAATCTTAATTGTTTCATGTGTATTTCTTTTGCAGAATCTGGTGATAAAAACAAGGAGTGTTGAATACATGCCTTTCTATCTTTCTCTTTCAACCTTTCTCATGAGTCTCTCTTTCTTTGCCTATGGGATGTTAAAGTTTGATCCTTTCATTTATGTAAGTCTTATGCGTACTGGAAAAAAGACTATGCTATCTTAACGTATGTAATCTAGCATGCACACATAAGAAACTATCTCACCTAAAGTACCTACTGATCTAAAGGACCATATTAAAGAGAGTTGTGCTTAAAAACCAATGCTATTTGTCCCAAGAAAAATAGTCCAGTCCCTTGATGCTTTCATCCTTCTCACTAAGTTTGTTCAAATGCATATGATACAGGTCCCTAATGGAATTGGAACAATGCTTGGCATATTTCAGTTAGCCCTATATTCCTATTATAGCAGCAAATATGGTGAAGATACAAAGGAACCCTTGATAGCTTCATATCCATAGCTGGAGGTAAATTGGTTTCCCTTGCAATTATCATGGAGAACTGGTACTCAAAAGTGTTATGAGACAAAATCAGTTTCCTTTTGGCTAGAGGTTGTGTTGAGAAAAAAACATTCATAGTGAAATAAAAACCCTAGCCGCCGTGGACGTAGTCATAGATTGGTGAACCACGTAAATCTGTGTGTGCCTACTATTTTCGTACTTGTTCTTTGATTATTGTGATAGGTCGTTCATAACAGTTACAAAACTACTTAGTTTTATACTATCTCATTT
The DNA here is from genome assembly GCA_027563595.1 of Erythroxylum suave. NCBI lineage: Eukaryota > Viridiplantae > Streptophyta > Magnoliopsida > Malpighiales > Erythroxylaceae > Erythroxylum > Erythroxylum suave. The sequence continues at coordinate 38,935,419 of JAOSBN010000002.1, forward strand.
GCAGGGAAGCTAGTTAACAATTATGTGAGTCTCTGCAACATCCAGATAGAGAACCTTGGTGTGTTGTAATGCTTGATGGAAGCTGACAAGAATTTTGGAAGAAGTCGGTGGTTGTGTTGAGGAACTCATTTGGATACTGCAGCTAATTTATGCAGGAAAATAAGCTGCTACAGAGCATCTGAAGCTAGTAAAGTTGTGACCTGCAACTTTATGTTTTCCAGCAGGAACAAACCATCAGAGCCTGATTATTGGACGTAGTTGTTGCCTCTTTTGTGGTTATGGCCACCATAGATATCATCTCTGGCAGTAACTATTGGAACTCTAGTAGCAGTATCTGTTCTTTGTGGAGCCTAACTGTAATTGTTAACATTGTGGTTATGCTTGGATTGTTACCAAAATTGCTTATAATTACTCTCATAGAGTCTTTGTTTTATACTGAATAATTGGTATTGAAATGTAATATTAATCATTGTTAAGGATATGTATCTTGTACCAACTTGTAAACAAAATCCCTACAGAATAGGAAACTGAAAATAAAATCCCTTTAGAATAGGTTTACTATTATTGCTCTTCTGTATATATATGTAACCTATCTTTGATATCAAACATAATATAGTCTATTTTCTACTCCTATTTCGAAATTATGCATTGTTTCTATCGGCTTCTTTAATCCTTTTCAATCATTAGACTGTAATATTACTAAAAGTCTGGCAAAAGGTACAAATTGTTTTCTAAGAAGTCTGAATTAGTGTTTACCGTTATTTATAGTGTCATGTTAAACTTTTTTAAAAATCGGACTGGAAGTTAAAGCGGTAAGACAAAAGATTTAAGGTTTAAAAGATTCAACGAGAAATCTGAAATATGAATGAAAGAGATTGTCAGGTAAAAGAATTTGAAGTTTAATTGAAAAAAGAATTTATTAAATAAAAATTAATTGATTTATTATAATTGATCATAACAACATGTGTTATTAAAGTAAATCAAACCAACAAGTTGAAAACCGATCTGAAAAGTTAGATGGTTCAAGATTTTTACGATTGAACTAGTCAAACCGTTTAAAATTTTTAATCATTGGATAGCATCTTAAGGTCGTGTGCTCGAATTCTCTTACTTTTACTCTCTCGATCGAGTTTATTGTACAAAGCTTACTTAGTGCGGAATACCTGATTGATGTGATTTGGAGGCTATTGCATCAATTCGGAGGTTCATCCATTGCGCATCCAAAGGATAGCGGCTGTGGAGTCCTCCGTTTAAAAAAAAAGTATTTCGTAGTTATTTTTAACCAAAGTTTAAAAAGAGAATTAAAAAAAAAGACAGCAGAAGTAGTATTTTCGAGAATTTAAAAATCAAGTGATTTTCTAAAATTTTTCAAATTGTAGAAGAGTTGTATCTTCTACCTTTCTAAAAATTATGTTATAAGATTTATACTTATATCACATTTTTATTTATCTATTTATTTTTTAAAATTTTCTTGCCACATTTATATAGCTTTTTTACGTTTTTAATCTTTTAATCCTATTTATTTATGTATTTATTGAAAATTTAGTTACAAAGTTCTTTTTTCGTCGTGCTAGTTTTAGCTTTTTTCTGTAGCCTGCATTATTTTTATATTGTCTCATTCGCATGTGGGTCTACCCGAAACAGCCTCTCTATTGTGTAGGGATAAGGCTGCGTACTATCAAACCTTCCTAGACTCCGCTTCATTGTGGGATTTCGAACTAAGTAACGATGAGGACGACGATGACGACAACTTATGTTTGATTTTGTATTTTCAAATTTTATATTTATATAGTGAATTGAAATACATTTTCCTAAATTATTATAATAATGTAAATAAACTAATAAAATTTAATATTAAATATTGCTAGTTGATACAACAATTAGCAACTTACAATTTTGCTAACCTTATGGTCATATATATATATGAGTAAATCTTTTAAAGGTTTTTTTTTAGATGTTAATGGGCTAGGCTGAACCTGGGGTCGGGCTGATCCTGGGTCACGGTGGTCCGCGCCCTAATTCACCGAGATGGGTTGGCTCGCGACCCGCCATTCACTTTTTAATAATTTTTTAAAACGATGTCGTTTTGGCAACGAGCCGGCTCATAGTTCGGTCATTTTGGGCTAAAAGAGGGCCGAGCCGATTTTGACATTATTAGTTTATTGATGAAAAACATTCTTATATCTTTAATAATAATATTATCTTTTAATTTGAGAGGGAAACATTTAAAGTTCATCTACTATTGCATCAATTTATTATGAATCCTTTGGAGTAGTTTTTCTTGTACACATAGTCACTATCGTAATAATATTTTAAAAACTGAACCGAAAGTTAAACGGTAAGATAAGAAGTTTAAGGTTTAAAAAGTTTAATTAATATTAGATCGTTATAAAATCTATTAAAAATTGAATAAAATTAAAGAATTTAAAATATGATTAAAAGAGATTGTCCTAACCGATTGAAAAATTTGAAGTTTAACTGAAAAATAAATCGTTAAGAATTAATTGATTTATTTTAGTTTATAATAAATTATTTATTTAAAAAATTAGTTGATAAATTAATAAATTAATCAAATTTTAACAACAATAATTATTAAAATAAATTTAAAAAAAATTAGAAAGCTAAATAAAATAATTTAAAATTTTTACTGTTAAATTAAAATTTTTAATTATTTTTAATTAGGAATATCAAAATTAGTCCAACTTAGACCATTACTTTTAAAATAATGTCATTTTAAAAATTTTAATAAAAAAATAAGTGACGGGCTGAGTTGACCCATCCTAACCGACCAAGTCATGAGTTGCTATGACCCAAGGTCGGGTGCCCGGCCCGGCCCAACATTCCTATTTTCATCGAGGTTAGACAAAGTACGATTGGGTTACTTTTCCGTGTCGTACCGACTTACTCCGTAAAGGAAAGGACAGGATTAGTTTAGTACAAATGGGAAACGTAGATGCTTTTTCCCAAAGAGCCATTCTCTCTCCTAATCATTAAGGGCTAAAGGGTAATTTCAAAAGTTAAACCCTATACCTATACTCGTCTTAAACGGAGATTCCAACTATAAACCTGAACGAAAAGTCGGTCGTCCACTTGGAGAGAGATAAGAGGAAATGAGAGAAAGGGAGCTACGCTCACTCTCACTTTCGCTCTAAACCCTAATTCTTCTCCTCTGTGCGTCCCCTTGATTTGGCGCTCGGATTCTTCTTTTTTTATCTTTCAATTTTTATACGACGGATCTGGTGGTTTCGCAGGTAACTGTTGCGATCGCGGTGAAGTTAATTTCTTTAATTACTTTAGTCTAAACCCTAAAGTTTTTATAGGCTTATGACTTACTTGTATGTTGATTTTAAAATTGTGTAACGAAGATTCTGTAAATCTCTAGCCATGAATTCGTGGCGAATTTTCTTTTTGAGAAACCAAAATTTTGAATTATTGATCTTTTGGTGAAGTTTGGTTAGTGATTTAGGTGATTTCGTTGATGTTTTATATTTGATAGTGAAGCCTTGGGTGTATTCTCTTATACATGGGCGGATCCGGTGATAGGGTTTTCTTCTTCTTTGTATATATGCATCTTTTCACTCTCCGTCTCTCTTGTAATTAGGGTTTTTTATACGCTACCGTCCTAATGATAATTCATCTTGCTTCTGTTTAGATCAACTAGGCATCTTAATTCTTTTATGCTAGTACTTATTTGGAGGAAGGCTTCTGCCGTTAGTTGGCAGTTGGCTCTTTGTGTGGATAAGGGTAGCTTTTAGGGAGACTGCTCGAGGTGGTGCATCTTCTGGTGTTGGCTTTTGTCATGATGATTGCTGCTAAGCCTGTGATTGCCAAAAACAACTTGAAGATTAAGATTTCCTCTAGGAGAATAGAAGCTGTTTCTCAGCCAAGTTCATGTGAGATTAATGACAATGAATGGAATCCCAATTCTTCCCTGGATGGAAGCTGTCATTCTCAGATAGGTAAAGCACAAAGTTCCACCGAGAAATCTGCAGTGCTTGGTGCAAAGAGGCGTGTTCCGTCTGGAGTCAAGGAGGTTCAACAGAAGAAAAGGCAGAAAATGGGTCGTGGTGTGACACATCAATGTTCTTCCATTTTAAAAACACTGATGGGTCACAAATTTGGTCTTTTCTTCAATGTGCCAGTGGATCCAGTTAAGCTGGAGATCCCTGATTATTTCTCAATAATTTCAGAGCCTATGGATTTAGGAACAATAAAGTCCAAACTGGACAAAAATGTTTATCTCTATCCTGAAGAATTTGCAGCTGATGTTAGATTAACCTTCTCAAATGCGATGTTATATAATCCAAGAGGAAATTTCGTTCATAATATTGCAATTGAGCTAAATGAGATGTTTGAGAAAAGGTGGAAATCATTGGAGGAAAAGTGGCATTGTGAAGAACCAAACCTTGGGAGTGGAAAGTTTGTTGCCGAGGAAATGAAGGAAAAATGTGATGTGAGACAAAGTGATCTTATAGTTCCTCACTCGAAGAATAATGTTTTAAGCAAGAGGTCAAAGGTGTCTGAAGCAAAGTTGATGATGAATTCTTCTGATACAAGATCTTTAAAAGTAAGTTATTTTCATTACTCTGTAAAAGGTGTAGGTGATGTTCCCACTTATTTTCATTGCTAAACTTATGACGTCATATTTCTGCCTACATTTATACCTTCCCATCAATGTTTCTAGCTGGTCCGTTTCATTTGCATATTTTGAAGTTGTTTTCCAATTGAATTGTGCTATTTGTTCTTCTGAAGGTAAAGCTTGCTAAACCATCTGAAAAGTGTGTGAACAAATCATTGGAGCAAAATTCATATAAAGGTACAGAAGATTCGGAATATGGTTTCTTCTTTATGGCTCTTAATTGGAGCTAATTGGCAATGTGTCTTATAGGCACTGATGGTGGTAGGCACAGTAATGTCTCTGTTATTTCAAAGCCATCATCTAGCTCAGTTGCCTCGAAATGTAACAAATGTGACAGGATCACATGTCAATGTAGTGTTATCAGTGATTCAACTCATACATTCTCAGGTTTTTACACTGTCACTTTTTTGCTCTTAGTGTTTTTAGTTCTTGGTGATTGGCTTACCAGCTATATTGTTGTTGTTGGTTAGATATATCTTCTGAGGGATCATTGGACAGAGATCATCGCTCATTTAGCAATGATGCTATAGGACAGGTAATAAAATACTGCATGCTATTCTTAGCTAAATATGTAATTTAGTGTTAGTTGTGATTGACTCTTGGGGTTCTAATATAGGATTGTCAAGCCAAAAACATGTCAATATCCCAAGTGAGCAAGTTAGATCCAGATTCTGATGGTGAGAGTCATTTTTTATGTTATATTCTACTACTTAGCCATTGATGTCTAAGTAATAACTTGGAATCATTGTAAAGGGGGTCAAAGTGCATTGGATGAGGAAAACACTGGCTCTAGTTCTTCACTTGTGACACATGCAACTGATGCTACATCTGGTGAAGGTCAGTGTTTCTTGTTATGCCTAAATTCAGTTTGACCGCTGGCTGCTTTAGTTGCTATGATAGCTTTGTTGATTTAACTGCTTGTTGTGTGGATTAGGATGGAGAAATGCTGTTTTTGATGTGCCGTTATCTCCTAAGAAGGCCCTTCGTGCTGCAATGCTAAAGAAACGATTTGCAGACACTATCTTGAAAGCTCAACATAAGACACTTCTTGACCATGTAAGTACTATCATGTTTTTATATCTCACTAGTTGGGTGAAGAAATGCTGTTGGCATGGGATACTGGAGGAAGCTTTTGATTACTTACGTTAATGTGATGAATATGTTCAAACTTTGCATGTGAGCTGTTGATGTGATATTTTCAGGGTGATAAGGCTGATCCTGTAAGCATACAGAAGCAAAAGGAACTATTAGAAATGAGGCGGCGAGAAGGTGAGTTAAGCAATCTGATATTTATGAGGACTAAAAATTGGATTATGTCACATGGGCCCTAGCAATTGTGACATTCTGGAGTCTATTAGCTACCCTTTTTAAGTTTACTCTGTTGAAGTGCCATAATTTTTAACTTGTTTGATGAGTTAACGTAAACACTCAAACAAATACTTGAAACCCTATTCATTTTCTGTTCTTCGGTAAAACAATGTTCCAATTCATATGGTGTAGGTTTGGAAGTACTTCAGCCGGGCAGTTGGCATCCTATAAATGTTTTGTTGCTATGTTGTTTATTGGGCTCGAGTTGATAGTTGTTAGCCTGTGTTTTACAACCCTGGTTTTGTTGGATATCTTTGTATTATGATCGTGTGATAGAAAGTGAAGGGCTTGTTACTATTAAATCCCTATGCTTCTTAACAAAGATCCATGACAAACCTTATTTCATAATCGATCAAATCAAAGCTTCAAGTATTTATATAATCCCTAAAAGTTACAGTTGAGGCAAACTCTATGTTCCCTACTTCAATCTTGTTATCTTCTTGAAAAGCCCCTTGCTTGTATAGTTCATCGTGTGGGATTTCTGGTTCAAGTGCCAGCATATTATGCCCTTTTTGGAATCTTTAGCCACGTGCCAATTGAAGCTCTGTGCATCTTTTGTGTACTAAACTGCTGTTTCTTTTAAATAGATAAATATTGTGGTAACAATTTTTGTGGAAGATAGTTGCTTACTTCCATGGTCTTAAGATAGATACTTCTAATTTGTAGTATGTCATCTTATATGAACTTTCATCTCTCCTTACAGAGAAGGCTAGAATTGAAGCGCAAATCAGAGCTGCGGAAGTAGCATCTAGAATGAAGAAAGAGGTAGAGTTGAAAAAACAACGCGAGAAAGAAAGAGAAGCTGCACGTGCAGCACTACAGAAGGTTAGTTCCCTATAAATTTGATTGGAAGTTTAATATTTGTGTTTTTCAGAGATGTTTATGGTGGATATGATTTTAAAAATTTTCTTGGTTGCCACCAGATGGAAAGGACTGTTGAGATAGAAGAGAACCGAGAGGTAATAAAAGAGCTGGAAATGCTGTGTGGGTGTTCATTATCCTCTAATGCCAATTTGGACAGGGGAGGCAGCAAATTGGCAAAGGGAGGAATTGAAGTAGTAGATTCTGCAAGTCCATTAGAGCGTCTGGGGTTGTTCATGAAACATGAGGATGAAGAAGATATGGATGAAGTGGTTCTAAACGGGAACGGGGAAGAAGGGGAGATACTAGCTTAGATGTTTTAGTTCTATCTTTTGTCAACTCCTAGTGAAGTGGATGAAAGGTATAATGAATTGGTTGTAAATGAATCTAATTTTGTAGGTTAAGAGTTATGCTTCTTTGTACATGGGGCACCTGTAGTTTATAGGCTTGTATTATATATATATATATATATATATATATACACACACACGTCTAAATCTCTTTAGGAATGTTTTCATTATGCTTGGTTTTCATTGTCCCAAAGCAACACAATCTTTGAACGGTGGACAAGAAAGCGCCTCCCTTCTTGTCCTGTTCTTTCAAGACAGGCTAAGGCAGTGCTAATGTGACGCTTTCATAGTACAACCGTCAAAAGATGTCAGGAAGAGATCGATATCCTTCCAACTAATTTCGTGACCCCGTTTCACCTACCAACCAACTGCTTCACAGTGCATCCGTGGGGCAACTAGCAACTGTACACCTCAAATTGCGTAGCGGTTCTTTGCAGCCTTGCCATGTTTCTTTGCATCCTCCTGAATGAACACAACAGAAAAGAAGAAAGCGTGTAAGTCAACTACACCTTGTGGTACACAATTCAAGGTAAAAAAATTAAACAGCAACAGACAGATAAACCTTACATGGAACATAAATCTCATCGGCTCATTGCAATCGAGAAACTCCTTCCATTGCCTTCCAATGCTCAACTGCAAAATTACAATTATCAACAAATTGTCTTCACGAAGATGAATATGTGGGAACAAATTAATTAATTCATATTCTAGAACAAGTGCCCTCAACAATTTGGATGAGGATCAGACAGGACATTCTGCTCATTGCTCCACAAGTTAATTGGTAACAATGACTAGTTGTGCAATTAAAACAAACACCACTAGATCTTTCCAAATAATTTCACAAATTGATGCAGATGTCTGAATGCATCAAAATATAAAAAAGATTGCAGGTTACTATGAAGACATAATCTGGTCACGTTTAGTGAGTACTGTGATTCCCCATTTGGGGAGGGGAGGGGATAGGCTCAGCAATGCTGCAAAGTACAACATAACAAGTAATCCAAGTAATCCAAGCAATCCAAAGTTAACCAATCTCAAAATTTCATCTTTATGAAAATATCAAAAGAACAAAAAAGTTCACACTATTGCGAACTGAGTAATCAACATCAGCAGTGGGATGCAAACTGTTCAATAGATGTTTGTAGCATTAAAACTTTTTTTCTGTCATAAGAAAAAGTACAGTTACCTGAGCAGCTTCATTTGAAGCATTCTTAGTCCAAAGAGCTATCTTATCTTGTCTAACTCTAACACTGACAACTGCACCGCATATTTCATCCCCATAATCAAACTGTTCCCCGATCATTGCCAGCAACTAACAAAAATAAATGAGATAATAATTAGCCAATTAAAAAGCTTATAGGGTTTGTAGTAGCACATAGGAAGTATCGAAGCATACCGTATATAACCAAGAGTTACCAGACTTCCCTTTTTGAAAGGTCACAGTCCACTTTCCTCCATTAGCACAAACAGGGTCCTCCCAGTTTGGCTCAATTTTATATTTGAAGCAGTGAAAATCTGCTCCCACAGCGAGCTTGCTGAAGTGAGGGATATTATTGTAAACACTGAGAGTGGGAACAAAATACTGGGTAGATTCAGTCAGTGCCAAAAAAAAAATGAAAAAGAACAAAAGAGTAGATAATCAGCATTCATTGTGAAATGCTACAACAGAAGTATCAGAACTCAGCTGACTGATCAAGGCCATTCACATGAAAATGCCAATTGTACTAGGAAAAGGTTAGTCAGATTTGTATCTCGGTAGTTGTAAGAAACAAAGTGGTAAAATAAACAACGAAGTCGCAAAAATTTCAGTCTTCATATGAAAAACATTGAGGCTAAAATACATTAATCCTAGCTATTCAATCCCAACCAAAAGAACATAAAGGAAGCACTAATCAGAGGATTTCCATCCACTGGATCTCCCTTGATTTGCATCCCAATTAAAAAAAAGAGCCTAAAAGTAGTCTGAAACCAACAACCCACAAGAAATTTCTAGTTCTTTGCTTCACGGCAAAGCCTTCTGGCCATCAATGCAAAGAGAGCACAAAACTTCAATCTTGTAATATGCATACAAAAGGTTATAACTTATAATCACCATCCCCATGTTCTTAGCTACTTCCAACAATGCATATAATCATCATCCAAACACAAAATGATCGACTAAACAATAAAAGAATAAAAAAGAACAAGAAAGAAAGGGTCTTGAAGATCTCGACCTCCAGAACTCTTCTGCAGTTGAGAAAATATAAATTGAACGCATGGAGCTTCCCCAAGTGGCTCGCTTGGTCTTGGCGGTCCTTCTGCTATCGAACCAGAAGGTCCATCGGTGCTCAAGCGGGTACTGCTTGTACGCTAATTTCTTGCTCCCCGACTCATCCTCTCCTACGATCTGGCTCGGATTAGGGTTCAGAGAAGCTTTTCCGGTCGTCGATGATTGTTGTGCATCCCTCACCGTCGTCATCTTCGTGACTTTTGGCTTCAGTTTTCATGTTTTGCTACTTACAATGAAGAAAGATACGGGTCAGACACGTGGCAATACAAGAATAATACTATTTTTTTTATTAAAATGACTTCCCAACGGTAATAATAAGGAGCAATTTCCCACTTCAATACATTTTTGTTTATTTTTTATATTTATTTCCTAATCTGTGATTATGAGGTGAGTTTGAGCTTCGGAATGAGTTTCTCTATTAGTTAAAGATAAGACTGCATACTATTAAACTTTTTTAAACTCACATTTTAACATAATTTTTACTAAATTGTTGTGACCTTATGTTAAACTAAGGAAAATTCCAATTGGTGCTTTCATTATAATAAAATATAATTACTACTAATGAGTTTACTATTTTGATAAAAAGTAATATACGAACAAAATAAAATCAAACTCAAGAAGATGGGTTATAATGTTGATAAAGAGAACTTAAAGTTTATAACTATTGAAATGAAAATCAAACCAAGAATAAAAGAAGACCAAGACTTATCAAAGTCATTCTTTAGTTTGTAATATTAATTGTAATCACACTTTGTTGATTTGATGCTTTAAAAGGCTTTAATTGTATAAACATTTTATTTCACTTTATTATATGAGTCTTTACATTCATTAAGAGACATTGAAGCTTTTGGTTTTAATAATAAAATTTCTTGATCTTTTAAACACTCTTTAGGCAACATTTTGGAAAATGTTTAAATTTTAATTGGATTAAACATATTTACTTTAAGCATTTGAAATTGTTAGAATTAATGTACCATATTGGTCGACCAATATGCCTAATTATCGACTACTATTCTAACAACTAGTGACTTTGGTGCTTTTAATACATAATGGTCAACTAATGCATTATATATAGCCATTATAATGGCTAGTTCTTGGCTCCAATTGCTAGTAGGAGTCCCACCAAAACACTATAAAGAGGTGTTTTCTTATTGATTTTAGCATTAAGAAGGTTTTTGATATTGTGCACATAGGTTTTAAAGTGTTTTTCAATTATTTGAGCATCATTGTCTCATATTTACGTGAGTGAATTATTTTAGAGTTATGAAGTGATAAAGTGATGAACTTTTAGTTGTAATATTTCATTTGGGTAATATATTATTGTACTTAGTACTGGTTCAAATGAGATTGAGGTTCCCTTTTATTTTAGAAGAAGGCTGTAAGAAGGTTCCTCTTTACCAAGAAAGATAATATTTCATTTGGGTAATATATTATTGTACTTAGTAGTGGTTCAAATGAGATTGAGGTTCCCTTTTATTTTAGAAGAAGGCTGTAAGAAGGTTCCTCTTTACCAAGAAATATCGTATAAAGGTTATTCTTCGCCTTGAAAGAAGAAGTATAGTGGAATTCTACGAAGAGTTTTGGGAGTGGACATAGGCAAGGGTTGTTTACCAGATCACTATAAATCGATTTGCATTCTCTTTCCTATCTTCTTTAATTTATTACTCAATTATTTAATTGATTTATATTAAGTAATTTACTCATCCTTATTTACATTGTTTGTTGTTAACGGAGTACATTAGTTGGAAAAGCTGTTAAAGTTTTTAAAAACCCAATTCACCACCTTTTGGGTACCATCAGGAACTAACAAGTGGTATTAGGTTAGCATTTCTTATGAAATCCTAAAATAAAGATTATAATGGAATATTTGGGAGCATCATCATTATTATTCAACTAAGAGGGATAAAACATTAGTAGGCCACCTCTGTTTGATGACAATGGTTACATTTATTGAAAAACTAGGATGAGATTCTTCCTAATGGTTGAAAGTGTAGACCTACAAAATATAATTTCAAAAATTACTCAAATTAAAGGAAGAATGGAAACTTCAAAATAAGAGATTAACTTCCTTGAACAGTAAGGCCATACACATTCTTTTTTGTGCATTAGGTAGAAATAAATTCAATAAGGCCTCTATGTTTGAAACAATTTATGAAATTTGTCATAATTTAGAAGTCACTTATGAAGGAAAAAATCAAGTTAAGGAAAACAAAATTAGTATGTTAACTCACCAATATGAATTGTTTCAAATGAAAAATGATGAAAGCATTTTTAATATGCATGTTAGATTTATTAATATTATCAATGCACTCAAGGGTCTTGGAAAAACCTACAGTAACATTGAAATGGTAGGGAAATTGCATAGGTCTACGAAAAATATAGGAAGCTAAGGTGACAACCGTACAAGAAGCCAAGGATCTAATAATGCTAACATTATAAGAAATTATTAGATTCCTTCTCACTTATGAAATGAGGCTCTGAGAGACATAAAAGAAGTAACGCCCCTAAAGAAAAAGAATTTAGCATTTAAAGCCTTTAAAGAAGAATCAAGTAAAGAGGAAGAGACATCAACTAGCGAAAGCAATAAAGAAGGCAGATTCAATAAGTTATTAGAGAAGAAATTCTCCAAAAGAAAGAAATTCAAGGAAGGAAAAAATTATTTAAAGTATAAATCTTATAACATTACTTGTTTTAAATGTAGAAAACTCAACCACATAAAGTTACAATGTCCTCTACTCAAAGATAACGAGAAATACGAAAGAAATTATAAGGAAAAGAAGGACAAGAAGAAAGCAATTAAAGCATCAACTTCGGATGATACTAGTGATTTCGAAAGCTAGAATTAAAAAAAAAAGATAGCTCATAAGTGCTTTACTCCTATGGAAAACAATGAGGACATCCAAAATTCTTGTGATAATGATTGTGAAATTGATTTGACATATAATAAATTGGTTAAAAGTCTAAAAATTAGGGGTAAAAAAATATCATTAAAATTCAAGGATGTTAAAAAAAAAAAGGATGCATACATGAATGAGACTGGAAAGATAAAAAAATTGCAGAACATTAAAGTGACTTAAATGTATTAAGGCATGTAAAAGAGATATTGAAAAAGGAGGCATGTGAAAGAGACTATCTAAGTTTACTAAAAGGAGTGAAAAACTAGAAAGCATACTAAGAGCTCAAATGAATTCCAATGATAGGCACGGAATATGATACAATCATAGAAGTTAAAGGAGATTCTAAAACCACATTTATCAAAGAAAAATGTTTGTGTAGTAAAGAACTATCGCCTAACATGATAAATGAGTATAGAGCATCATATCCAAGCATATGCATTCCACATTCACTAGGAATAATTCTAAAAGCAAGTCTCATACTTTCATATATGCTTCATAACCTAGGCATATAGTTCAATACCCTCAAGAAAAAAGTAGTTATAATTTTAACATGCAAACTCACTCGCAACCCTTAGACCACAAAGAAGCATGCTGCTGTTTTTGTGTACTAAACTGTTGTTTTTTTAAATAGATAAATATTGTGGTTACAATTTTCATGGAAGATAGCTGGCTGCTTCCATTGTCTTAAGATGGATACTTCTATTTGTAGTATGTCATCTTATATGAACTTCCATCTCTCCTTACAGAGAAGGCTAGAATTGAAGCGCAAATCAGAGCTGCTGAAGTAGCATCTAGAATGAAGAAAGACATAGAGTTGAAAAACCAACGCGAGAAAGAAAGAGAAGCTACATGTGTAGCACTACAAAAGGTTAGTCCCTATAAACTTGATTAGAAGTTTAATATTTGTGTTTTCAGAGATGCTTATGGTAGATATGATTTTAAAGATTTTCTTGGTTGCCACTGTCATGCATAATGATAGTGACCACGTACAAAGAGAAGAGAACGAGTCAAATGGGTTATTCTCCACTACAAACATGGAGAGTCCTACCATAAGGAAGAGTACGAGGAACAGGCGCAAAATGTGGAAGTTGAGGGAGTTAATAAACTATCCCATCAATTTATAAAGACTTGAGAACTATTTTGGAGTGTGTGAAATATTTAATGGAAATATCTCTCTCTCTCTCTCTCTCTTGATGTACTTCTCTTCCCTCTGGACTGTTCCTAATTTCAGCTTTCTACATCTTTCTGCGATTGTATCAGACTCCTTTACTCAGTAATATATATTCCGCAGTGTTTGCCATTACAATTGGTGCTTTCATTGAGAGAAACTGAACCTGGGACAATGGCAGACAACACACGTATGAAGGAGATGCAAGCAGAGATTAAAAGGGTGGGTGAATTTATGGAGTATGCTAAGGAACGTTTTCAGCAAATTGACCAACTCAGTGGAGTGCTCCAGAACCTCACGAAGTCAGTGGATTCACTTCACATCAGACTCGAACAACCCAAAGATGACCCCATGACATCGTCATCCAAGTTTCAGACCCACAACAATCCCCACTTTCAAGGTTTTAAGACTGTCAAACTGGATTTTCCTCGGTTCGATGGTAGTGAAGCATTAGAGTGGATCTTTAAGGCTGAACAGTATTTCAAATATTACGAGATTCCAGATGCTCAGAAGCTTGTCATTGCATCGGTGCACTTTGATGGAGAAACGCTCCCTTGGTTTCAGATGCTTGAGAAAGCCGGACGTATACCAACTTGGCAAACCTTGACCAAAGCCGTGGAAATACAATACAGACCATCCCAGTTCGATGGTGCCCGCTCACAGTTATTTAAACTGATGCGAAGTGCAGCAGGAGGATCATTAGATGACTATAACACCAAGTTCTTGTCATTGGCAAATAGAGCGGAGGAGTTACTCGAGAGTGCCCTATTGGATTGTTATCTAGGAGGTCTCAACCCTGAACTAAAACGTGACGTACTAGTTCACCAGCCCACAACCGTGATAAACGCTATGGCACTTGCCCGACTCTTCGATCATCCCACCATCCCAACTACCAACAACACCCAAAAGATAGAACCCACCCTGAAACATGAACCCTCACCAAAACACCGCTACACCACACCAATCTTGAACCCAAACCGAGCTGTCATCTCATACAACAACCCAAACACCAATACCACCCCTATAGCTTCTGGTGGTGGTAAAACCAACCTCCCTCCAATACTGCCTTCTAGTGGCGGTAAAACCAACCTCCCTCCAATATTGCCTACACCAACCATGCCACCCATTAAACAAATGATCGCTGTTGAAATGCAAATTCGGAGGGAGAAGGGGCTGTGTTACACCTGCGATGTTAAGTTTTTGCCGACCCACCGATGCCCAAACAAACAACTGATACTTTTACAGTGCGAGGAAGAAAACAAGGGGGTGGAGGAAGAGAAGGAAGAGGCCGACAATGAAGCTACACTACATCATTTGTCCCTACATGCGTTAAGGGGGACACATGGGGCAGCCACCATACGTTTTGAAGGGACGATACAAGGAACCAAGGTGCAGATTCTTCTTGAAGGAGGCAGCTCTGACAATTTCTTACACCCAAGGCTGGTCAAACATATTGGACTAACAATAGAGTACACTCTAACAGTGCGAGTATTGGGAGGTACAGGAAAGGTATTGAGCAGCAATGAGAAGGTTGTCGATGTGCCGATATAGATTAGCGGGTAAACTATACCAGTCGCCATGTTTGTACTGCCAGTGGCTGGTGTTGATGTGGTAATAGGGGCTGCCTGGTTGGAGACACTAGGACCACACATTGCTGACTACAGCGCGTCGCTAGTGAGATTCTTGTTAGGAGACACGTTCATTACCTTACAAGGACACCAAGGGTCAACAACGACCATGGCCCAACACCACAGCTTGATGCGGCTAGCACAGACCGACGCCACAGCCGAATGTTATGTGATTGAGGCTCTGGAAGAACAAGAGGACAATTTAGAATTACCACTAGATACACCGTTAGACTTGAGGAGCATTTTGGAACAGTATAAGTCAGTGTTTGCTATACCACATGGACTACATCCTAGAAGGAGCCAAGAACACAGTATCGAGCTTTTCGCTAATACCAATCCAGTAAAGGTTCGCCCTTACAGATACCCGACTAGTCAGAAAACAGAGATCGAGAGGATTGTTTCTGAGCTCTTAGAAGAAGGCCTCATAAAACCCAGCAACAGTCCATTCTCAGCATCGGTCATCTTAGTCAAAAAGAAAGATGGTACATGGAGGTTTTGTGTTGACTATCGTGCCCTTAACGCTGTCACAATCAAAGATGCCTTTCCAATGCCCACTGTTGATGAGCTCATCAATGAACTACATGGAGCCATGTACTTTTCAAAGCTAGATCTTCGCTCAGGTTACCATCAAATCTTAATGAGGGAAGGAGACCGGGAGAAGACAGCTTTTCGAACACACCAAGGGTTATATGAATGGATGGTGATGCCCTTTGGACTGACAAATGCACCAACAACATTCCAGGCACTCATGAACTCCATCTTCCGACCCTTTATCCGTCATTTTGTCCTAATATTCTTTGATGATGTTTTGATTTACAGCTCCGATTGGGATACCCATTTGCGTCATATTGCGGATGTATTAGGAGTGCTATCTCAACACCAACTGTACGCCAAGATAACTAAGTGTGCATTTGGGCAGACCAAAATTGATTACTTGGGCCATGTAATCTCAACCCAGGGAATAGAGATGGACCAAGACAAGATCCGAGCAGTATAGGACTGGCCCATCCCCAGAAATGTGACTCAACTCAAGGGTTTCCTTGGTCTCAGCGGATATTACCGGCGCTTCATTTATCAATATGCTCAGATTGCGAGTCCTTTGACTGACCTATTGAAGAAAGATTCGTTCAAATGGACATCGAAGGCACAAGACGCATTCAATCGACTAAAATAAGCATTGACGGAGGCACCGATTCTTGCCTTACCAGACTTCACCAAACCATTTGTGCTAGAGACGGACGCATCAGGATCCGACATTGGAGCTGTATTGAGTCAAGATGCACATCCAGTAGCGTTTTTCTCAAAGAAGCTATCAAACAGAATGCAGGCACAGTCAGTATATGTTCGGGAGCTTTGCGCCATTACCGAAGCTGTAGCAAAATTTCGGCACTACCTTTTGGGACCCCGCTTCGTCATAAAAATCGACAACGAGAGCCTCAAGCATCTCAATGATCAGATACTTCAGACCCCAGAACAAGAAAATTGTCTCCCAAAACTACTGGGGTATAATTTCACAATAGAATATAGGTCGGGACAACAAAACCTGGTTGCTGATGCATTATCACGAGCCCACTACCTAGCTCTATCCTTTGTCAAAGGTACATTCATGGACAGAATTTATGATCAAGTGCAACGATCTACATCCATGCAGCAATTAAAAGTAGATATTACAGCTACCGGGGATCCAACATCAAACCTCACCGTACGGGGTGACCACGTTTACTGGAAAAATCGATTAATGATACCGAGCGTAGACAAAGAGCTAATTCAACAAATCCTCGATGAGTTACATGCCAGTCCGTTAGGGGGTCATGCAGGATATTTACGGACATTCCATAGGGTGGCCAGGCTATTTTATTAGGTGCAGATGAGACAAGACATTTGAAACTACATTCAGGCCTGTGTCACATGTCAACAAGCAAAGGTTACTCAACTGCATCCCGCGGGGTTGCTACTACCTTTAACCATTCCAGAAAGGATTTGGGAGGACATAGCCATGGATTTTATTACCGGATTGCCATTGGTTCGAGGATATGCAGTCATAATGGTGGTAGTAGACCGATTATCCAAATACGGGCACTTCATCCCGCTCCCAGGCAATTTCTCTAGCCTTACAGTGGCGGAAGCATTTCTCCAACATGTAATCAAGCTACACGGAATGCCAAAAACGATCATCTCAGACCGGGACAAGACGTTTACAAGTTCATTTTGGAGACACCTCATGAAACTCCAAGATACCAAACTATGTTTTAGCACTGCATATCACCCTCAGAGTGATGGGCAATCTGAGGCCCTGAATAAATGCCTCGAGATGTACTTGAGATGCTTCGTTCATGGATATCCATGTCGTTGGCTCGCGTTCCTACCGTGGGCGGAATTTTGGTACAATTCCACCTATCACTCCTCTACCGGTTTCACCCCTTTTAAAGTTGTGTATGGTAGAGACCCACCACCACTGGTCAAACACTCATCCGAAGAAGACACCCCCTTTGACGTACACAACCAGCTCATGGAACGAGATGAAGTGTTGCACACTTTAAAGATCCATATCAGTCGGGCACAACACAGAATGAAGCACTTCGCCAACAAACAACGGAGGGATTTGGAGTTCCAAGTTGGAGACTGAGTTTTGGTTCGCTTATAGCCTTATCGACAGCACTCTGTGCAACTACGAAAATATCAGAAGCTAGCTCTACAGTATTTTGGTCCCTTTGACATCCTCGAAAGAGTAGGGTCAGTCGCATACCGCCTTCAATTGCCTGACACTGCCAAGATTCACCCAGTCTTTCATGTATCACAGCTCAAACGCTTCTATGGCGCCGACCACCGTGGCACCTACTTCCCTATGCCGCTCACGTCCCTTCCTGAGGGTCCCCTGTGCCAACCAGTGACAATACTAGCATCACGACTGGTTCATGTCCACCAGACAACCTGGGAGCGTCACTATCTTGTGCGGTGGGATTGCTCACCTGACGCTACCTGGGAGAGTGAGCATGATTTACGACATCGATTCCCTGGACTGGCCCTTGAGGACAAGGTCCCAATTGAAGAGGGGGGTATTGTCATGCATAATGATAGTGACCACGTACACAGAGAAGAGAACGAGTCAAATGGGTTATTCTCCACTACAAACATGGAGAGTCCTACCATAAGGAAGAGTACGAGGAACAGGCGCAAAATGTGGAAGTTGAGGGAGTTAATAAACTATCCCATCAATTTATAAAGACTTGAGAACTATTTTGGAGTGTGTGAAATATTTAATGGAAATATCTCTCTCTCTCTCTCTCTCTTGATGTACTTCTCTTCCCTCTGGACTGTTCCTAATTTCAGCTTTCTACATCTTTCTGCGATTGTATCAGACTTCTTTACTCAGTAATATATATTCCACAGTGTTTGCCATTACAGCCACCATATGGAAAGGACTGTTGAGATAGAAGAGAACCAAGAGATCATAAAAGAGCTACAGATGCTGTGTGGGAGTTCATTATCATGTAATGCCAATTTGGACAGGAGTGGCACCAAATTGGCGAAGGGAGGAATTGACTTGGTAGATTCTGCAAGTCCACTCGGGTTGTTCATGAAACATGAGGATGAAGATGATACAGATGAGGTGGCTCTAAACGGGGATGGGGAAGAAGGGGGATACTTGCTTAGACGTTTTAATTCTTCCATCTTTTGTGCATATCTTGTGAGGTGGAGCAAAGGTATAATGAATTGGGTGTAAATGAATCTAATTTTGTAAGCTAAGAGTTATGCGTCTTTGTACATGGGGAGCAGTAGTCTATAGGCTTGTATTATATATATATATAGATACACATATGGACACCAGTAGCCAGATCTCTTGAGTAAAGTTTTCATTATGAATGGTGGACCAACAATTCCATGCTTATATGGAAGAATAGGTAATTCTGTGTCTACGGGATCTATAATAAACTTATCGAACAAATGTACGTGAATTTGGTTAACAATGATTCCATGGTTGATTGGTTATCAAACACTTGATGAATGAAAGCCATCAAAAGATGCCAGGAAGAGAGCGATATCCTTCAGCCAATTTGCATTCACCTAAGCATACAGGTTTCCAATAATTGATCTATGGGGTTAATCTACTCAAGCCTGATCCATCAACTAACTCCATTAGGCTCTTGGAATATCACCTCATAAACGATAAAGACAAATTCCAACCTCGTAAAAATTGATCAGAGTACCAAGCAAAAAATAAAAACTTGAGAGATAGATTTAACTATCCAACTAAAATCCCTTTAGTAACAAGCAAAATGTTCAAAGCAGTAACTTGTTATCGGCCGCAAGCAGGAGCAGATACTACATGCAAGTATATCACCCCCCATCATACATCAACCAACTGGGGCAACAAACAACTGTACAGCTCAAATTGTGTAGCGGTTCTTTGCATTCTTGTCAAGTCTCTTTGCCTCCTCCTGAATGCATAGAACAGAAAAGAACAAAGCATGCAAGTCAACTACACTTTGTGGTACACAATTCAAGGCACAACATTAAACAGCAACAAACGGATAACCATTACATGGAATATAAATCCCATCGGCTCATTGTAACTGAGAAACTCCTTCCATTGCCTTCCAATGCTCAACTGCAAAAGTACAATTATCAACAAATTGCTTGCAAGAAGATGAATTGTGGGAACAAATGAATTCATTCATATCCTAAAACAATTGCCCTCAACAATTTGGATGAAGACCAGACAGGACATTCTGCTCATTGTTCCACAAGTTAATTGGTAACAATGATTAGTTTGAGCAATTGAAACAAATATCACTAGGTCTTTCCAACTAATTTCACGACGTGATGCAGATGTCTGAACGCATCAAGATATAAAAAGATTGCAGGTATAATATCAAGACATAATCTGGTGACGTTTAGTTAGTGTGATTCCCCATCTGGGTTCTTTTTTCCCCTCTGTTGAAGGGGAGGGGATGGGCACAGCAATGCTGCAAAGTACAACATAACAAGCAAGTAATCCAAAGTTAAGCAATCTCAAAATTTCATCTTTATGAAAATGTCAAAAGAACAAAAAATTTCATACTATTGCAAACTGAGTAATCAACATCAGCAGTGGGATGCAACCTGTTCAATAGATGTTTGTAGCATTAAAACTTTTTCTTTGTCATATGAAAAAGTACAGTTACCTGAGCAGCTTCATTTGAAGCATTCTTAGTCCAAAGAGCTATCTTATCTTGTCTACCTCTAACACTGACAACTGCACCGCATATTTCATCTCCATAATCAAACTGCTCCCCGATCATTGCCAGCAACTAACAAAAATAAATAATAAAATAATTGGCCAATTAAAAAGCTTATAGGGTTTGTAGTAGCGCATAAGAAGTATTGAAGCATACCGTATATAACCAAGACTTA
This sequence comes from Erythroxylum suave, assembly GCA_027563595.1. Classification (NCBI taxonomy): domain Eukaryota; kingdom Viridiplantae; phylum Streptophyta; class Magnoliopsida; order Malpighiales; family Erythroxylaceae; genus Erythroxylum; species Erythroxylum suave. The sequence continues at coordinate 38,955,993 of JAOSBN010000002.1, forward strand.
TCACACTTCTCTTTTTGAAAGGTCATAGTCCACTTTCCTCCATTAGCACAAACAGGGTCCTCCCATTTCGGCTCAATATTATATTTGAAGCAGTGAAAATCTGCTGGCGCAGGGAGCTTGCTGGGGTGATGGATATTATTGTAAACACTGAGAGTGGGAACAAAATACTCCGTAGATTGTCAGTCAGTGCCAAAAAAATAAAAAATAAAAAAGAATAGATAATCAACAATCAAGATTCACCATGTTAAATGCCAAAACAGAAGTATCAGAACTCAACTGACTGATCAAAGCCACTCACATGAAAATGCCAATTGTACTAGGAACAGGTTAGTCAGATTTATAGCTAGGTAGTGGTGTGAAAAAAAGGAGGTAAAAATAAACAACGAGTCGTAAAGTTCCAGCCTTCATATGAAAAACATCGAAGCTAAACTATGTTAATCCTTGCTATTCAATCCCAACCAAAAGAACACAAAGGAAGCACTAATGAGAAGATTTCCATCCACTGGATCTCCCTTGATTAGCATCCCAATAAAAAAAAAGCCTATAAGTAGTCTGAAACCAGCAACCCAAAAGAAATTTCTAGTTCTTTCTTTCATGACAAAGCCTCCTGGCCATCAATGCAAAGAGAGCACAACACTTCAATCTTATGATCTTTTTTTTCATTCTTGGGCATCCAAAACTTCAATCTTGTAATATGCATACAAAAAGGTTATAATCACTATCCCCCTGGCTTAGCTAATTCCAAGAATGCAAATATTCATCATCAAATCGACTAAACAACAAAAGAATAAAAAAGAACAAGAAAGAGAGGGTCTTGAAGATCTCGACCTCCAGAACTCTTCCACAGTTGAGAAAGTATAAATTGAACGCATGGAGTTTCCCCATGTGGCTAGCTTGTTGGACTTGGAACTTTGGCTATCGAACCTATCGAACCAGAAGGTCCATCGGTGCTCAAGCGGGTGCGGCTCGTACGCTAATTTCTTGCTCCCCGACTCATCCTCTCCTACGATCTCTCCTTCTTCCACCTCATGATCCTCACCGACGCTCGGATTAGGGTTCGGGGGAGCTTCTTCTGTAGTCGATAATTTTTGTGCCTCCTCCACGGCCATCATCTTCCTGACTTTGGCTTGCCTTTTCGTGTTTTGTTACTTAAAATGAAAATAGACACGCGACAACACGTGGCAATACAAAAATAATACTAAAAAACAGAAAGGTTATTTTAATTATATTTTTAATTAAAATGGTATTAATAATTAGGTTATAACGGAAACTTTTATTGTGCTTTGGGTCCGGTTCAAAGCCATTTGTTTTTCTTTAGAGATGGTAATTGCTCGGTTCGACTTGACCCAATTTATTATTTATTTTAAAAAAATTTAAAAAATGATGTTATTTTTAACAAAATGATATAATTTTATGGCTCTCGGACAAACTTGGACAGTCCAAACCCCGAACTCAACCTAAGGCCCGGTAAGGCCAAGAAATCACGGCCTGCAGTATTTAGTAACGAACTTTGGCATTGTGTTTAAGATTAAGATATGTTCTAAGTTATTGTATTGATATTATACATTGTTTTGAACTCTATACTTGGTGGAAAATGCACCAAGTTCTTAAACAAACAAGACAAATTTGTACCAGTCTAAGTAATGTAGAAACTTAATTATCTAGGAAATTTCCTGCCCAACTCATCCCAGATATTAAAGAAAATGATAGCACAATATTGCTTAAGAGTGGAAAATAATTGAGGGGACCTAATGAAAGCAAAAAAACAAGTTGTAAAGGGGAAAAGGAGTTAGAAGTTACACCAAAGTCTTAAAAGGAAAATAAGAAAGAAAAAAATGAAAAGGCATCAAAAGTAGACACTACTAACAAATTATCAATTGACAACTTTTAAAGTGTTACTCTTTTTCCTTACAGGTTAGCTAAATCAAGAAAAGAGGTAGTCGATCAAGAAAGGCTAAAGGAGCATTTTAGTCCTTAACTTTTATACTAAAATTTGAGTTGGACTATAATATTTTGGAGCGTTCAAATTGAACCTTAACACTTGTAAAACATTCAATATGAATCATAATGTTAGGAAAACATTCAAAATAACCCATGAGTAGATGGAATCTCTTACAGAGTTTAGCCTCTACTAGGGGCTATTTTGAATTTTGAACATCTTTCAAAAGTTAGAGTTAATTTTGAATGCATTGAAACGTTAGGGTCTAACTTAAATTTTAGTGTAAACATTGGGAGTAAAATTGCTTCTTTTGTCACCAAAAAAGTTTTGAAACCATCAGGAAAGTTGAAGTTAGTATTCATCTTTTAGAAGCAATCAAACAAGTTCCATAATATGTAAAGTTCTTAAAAGAGTTACGCAGTAACAAGAGGCGTTTCAAAGAAAATGAAAAGGTAAGTAAGGGAGAAAATGTGTTTGATTGATTTAAAAGAAAATTCCTACAAAATGTAAGGACCTTATTATCCTTTGTGTATCCCAACTTTGTGTATCCATAGGTTCCTTCTAAAAGAAAATACTAACATTAGAGTAGCCCAACTTAGGTTGAACCCCTCCCCCTATGATGGAAATAGTAAAGAAGGAAATATTAAAATGATTAGATGCAAGTGTAATATACCCTATTTTAGATTCTAAATACGTTAGCCCCATACATGTAGTACCCAAGAAAATAGGTACAACTATAGTAGAAAATAATCAAGGTGAACTTGTTTATACTAGGATATCAACTGGGCGGAGAGTATGTATTGATTACCGCAAAAACTCTACCAAGCAACTAGAAAAAAATCATTACCTTTTACTATTTATTGATCAAATGTTGGAAAAACAAATAGGAAAATCTTACCTTTTCTTTTTAGATGAGTACTTAGGGTATACATAGGTTGTTATATCATCTGAAGATCAAGATAGAACTAAGTTTACATGCCATTTCGATACATTTTCAATTAGCAAAATGTCATTTGGACTTTACAATGCTCCAGGTACTTTTCAAAGATGTATGGTGATTATTTATTTTATTTAATTGAGCATAAAATGGAAAATTTTATGGATGAATTTATTGTGTTTGGTGATTCTTTTGATTTATGTCTCCTAAATCTTTCTATTGTTTTGCAAAGATGTGTTAATTCTGATTTTGTTTTGAAATATGAAAAGTATTATTTTATGGTAGAACAAGGTGTGATAAAGGCATGTAGTAAATTTAAAAGGTTTAGAAGTTGACAAGGAAAAGATAGAGACCATAAGTTAAAGAAATCAATGATAAGACATCAAAAGAAAATTTAATCAAATAGCTATATTTAGATCAATGCTTCCTTTAATAGTACCTTTTCTTTCATGATTTAATTGACCTAAACTAGATATAGTCTCTAGACTAGTAGGATGTCCTAAATACTAAAACTGTATTCTTTTGAAATACAATCATCTACTCTCTAGTTGATTAACTCATATATTTATTGTTATTATTACCTTTTTAAATGTACTAACCTATATGAAATAACTTAAAAGAATTCATCCTAATACTAACACTAGGAAGATTACATAAGTCTCCTTTAAGTACTTCATTTAACCTCCTTTATCTAAACTATAATCCACTCATTAAAAGGTTCTCTCAAGTCACTCATAGGTGAATTAAAATCAGTTTTAGGTGCCAACATGAATAAATCAACGTTAAGACCAACAAATATAACTTACAGAAATATATTCCATTTCAAAATTCAAATTAAATCAATCCATATAAAAATAATTACAAGGATTTTTCCTATTTAAACATAAAAAATTATTTAGCCACTAAATATTTTCAAAATATAAAAAATCAAAAGATAAAGATAAATCATAATAGAAGTAAATCTAAATGAGCTCCTAAAATCCACCAGTAGCTTGATCTACAATAATGACGTATGGATCTTGATTCTCCATAGAAAAGTATCAAAAATGTAATTGGCTAATGGTTAGAGAAGTCTTCTGATGAGTAACCTTAATTTTTTGAAAGAAAATAACATTTCTTAAATTTTTTTTCTCTAAAGGATGATTAATGTCTCTACCCTTCTAAACAATTATGATTTTCACCTTTATATACATTTTTGTATCACCTTAGACATAGTCATCACATAGTTGTGGCCTATACTATAGGCTTCATTGGGTTTTTTAGTTGATAGACATAACCTTTTGTAAGGTCTTATAAATTGTGGATCTTACTTTTGTTTTAATTAACGACGAATACACAGTTTCTAACATAGCCATATCCCGTAATCGTGGATTGTACTATTTCCCTGGTGACTTACATATAGTCTCCTTCACGATCATATATAGTTCAAGTCATGTCACTTACTATATTTGATTCTTATAAGGTATGTTCACACGGGCATGGGCTAGACCATATTCCTTTAAGAATTATAAAGTTCATTATGATTTACTTTGAATTGCCTTCAATTCTTAATGGTGAGCACAAGTTATCTAACTTTTACACTATCAACCCATCTAAATTATCAGTGCAACCATTGCATCTGTGTTACAGATCCTTGCTGATCTACTTGCTATAGTCCTTCTTGACTACAATTAGTGGTTGCTATGTTATTTGTCCATGTGATTTAATTTGAACTTCGTCAGTATATATAATTTTGTTAATTCTAATTAAACATATGTAAAAATCATACTTTCATTTATTTAACATGTGTTATACATATTTCACACGAGATACCAAGCACACAGTTCACATCAAACCAACTTATTACAGACGACTACAGCTAGGCACTTGTGTAGTTTGGACACATTCAACTCTTCGTCCTTTTATTGTTGACAGGACACGCGACACTCAACGTGGGTATGAACAATGTCCAGTGTCCCCTATCCACGATTTTTAGAATTATAGTGGAAGACCCTAAAGGCAAATCAAAATTAGCTAAGCAGAGGTGAGTTTTTTAATAGTCACTATGGTTACCATCAAGAATTGTTGTCTAATCCTCAGGTTTAATTTTCATCAACTCCAAGTATGACTTCCAATAGAGCTTTTTGGTGAAATATTGATTGAAATATTCTTCCATCACAATCCTTCTATACTTCGGTGGGTTAGTTGGGTTAAGCAGGCAAGTCACAGGTCCAATCTCTGCCTCAAACTTGGGATTGACAAA
>JAOSBN010000002.1:38976157-39006185 GCA_027563595.1 Erythroxylum suave
ATTAATTAAGTAATAATTGAAATTGTTATTATTATTATTTGTTAATTTTTAAACTAAAACAAATCATTCGTAATAAATTTATCAATGAATTACATATTTTTAATCATTTTAAGGACCAGGGGCATTTTCGTCATTGACACAATTTTTTCGTTCTGTCTCCTGCAACCAAACACATTCTGTCATCGAGACAGAGACAGTTTTTTCTGTTCTGTTCACCACAACCAAACAGCTCACTGTCTCCAGTTTTTGTTCCATTCCGTCTCCAAATTTCTGTTCTGTTCCGTCTCCACAAATCAGAGACGGCAACCAAACGCAGGGTTGGGGCAGGGGCGGTATTGGTAAAACTATTACCGCTGAAGTAGTATATACTATGATGTCCCATAAATTCCAAGGTTGTTGCTTTGTACATAATGTGAGACAACGAGCAGAAGTTGTTGGCTTGATGAAGTTACGGGAAGACCTCATTTCAAAAGCATCAGGTGAAGAAACTGCAGTGAAATATATGTTGAGTAGACCTTTTCTTAAAGCAAGACTTGGTCGCAAAAATATGTTAAATGTGGATGATCTAGTACAACTAGAGTGTTTGATTAGAGATCCATGCTAGTTTGGTTTGGGAAGTATAGTTCTCGTTACAAGCAAAGATAAGCAAATATTTAGAGGGAGGACTGACCTTATATATGAAATTAAACCACTAAATTATGACGAAGCCCTTCAACTTTTCAAGAAAAGCGCTTTTAAACTAAAATATCTATGAGTATCCGTCATCGTCAAATTCAATGGTTAAGTATGCACAAGGCAATCCTTTGGCTTTGAAGGTTTTAGGCTCCTCGCTGGTTGGAAAAAAAGAAAAGGAATGGAAAAGTGCATTGAATCAATTATCAAAAGTTCCAAATAAGAATATTATAGATGTGTTACAAATTAGCTTTAAAGGCTTAAATAGAGTGGAGAAGGATGTCTTTCTTGACATTGCATGCTTCTTCAAATGTGACAGAGCACATGTTGTGAAGGGAGTATTACAAGATTGTGGATTGGATCCAGATATTATAATTAGTATTCTTGTAGACAAATACTTGAAAATAAGCAATATTTGACTTTCTTCCTTTCCGCAGCTCATAGGGGATCTTCTTTGGAATAAGTCTTATGATGGATCTATTGAGTATATAATATGTCGTGGACACAACTCCTGCCCAGTATCCCTGAGGTAGTCCACTTTCACATAGCATGGTCTTAGCCATATCAACCAAAGTTTTGTTATTTCACTTTACAACTCTATTTTGTTAAGGTTTCCTTGGATATGAGAAGTTGTGAGTTATACTATTGCTATCACATAATTCTTTAAACTTTATGTTATCAAATTCTCCTACTTGATCAATTCGAATTGAAGTAATGCAATATCCTTTTTCTATCTGAATTTTTCTACAAAACTTCTTTAAAACTTCAAAAGCATTATCCTTAATATGATAAAAAGTAAACCCATGTAAATATGGAATAATCATCTACTAAAATAAAACCGCAATGTTTACCACTAAAACTTTGTGTTTTAGTAGGACCAAACAAATTCATGTGCACAAGTTCAAAGGTTGGCTAGTAGACACTATATTTTTAGGAGGAAAGCTGCTTCTAACTTGTTTGCCTTTCAAACAAACATCACAAACCTGATTGCTTTCGAACTTTAGAGTAGGTAGTCCTCTTACTAACTCATTTTCAAATGATTTTGATAGAATGCTCATGCTGACATGTCCAAATCTCCTGTGTCAAATAAAAGAATCCTTTTCTAGATAGACAAAACACATTAACATTTTGTGAGGACACATCTTGTAGTTGAGCACAATATATATTTTGATTTCTAGGACTAATAAACACTATATTATCTTTATGAATATCTACAAATTCACAATGAGATGCATAGAAAATGACTTTGTAACCCTTGTCCTATAGCTGACTCACACTCAACAGGTTATGTTTCAAACCATCAACAAAGAGAATGTTATCAATAAAGGTAGGGTCGAAATTACCTATTTTACCAACTCCAATGACCTTTGCTTTATTTTTGTCTGTAAAGACAGCATTACCTCCATCTTTTCTTTCAATGTAGTTAAAGTGTGATATTTCACCTATCATGTGTCTTGAACAACTGCTATCAACTATCCATTAATTTTCTTTAGTCTCTGTTTTGAAACATATATGCAAAAAATATTATCTCATTTTAGGTATCCAAATTTTTCTGGGTCCTTTTAGGTAGTAGCTTGACTTTTCGGTTCTAGATATACATTTGGGATAATTTCTTCATTTTACAAAAGTTACAAGAATGACTAATGTGACTATGTCTACCATAGTTGAAACATAAAACAAATGAATGAGAATTGATATAATTTCTACTATGTTCCAGGTTCCTGCTATTTTGACTATAGCTACCGCTTAATTTGATAAAGAAATTCTTGTAAGGCCTAATATTATTGTTTTTATTGTATCCTATTCCAACCTTATCAAACACGAATTTACCACAACCAACCAACGTATCAAGGTTTTTCCTTCCCTCAACAAAATTTGTCAGATCTTTTTTTAGAGATAAGATCTTTTCAGTACTTATCTCTTTCTCTAAGTTCTAAGGTGGCAACTTTTTCTTCCAACTGTCTCGTCTTTTCATAATCATTTTTTAGCAACACATTTTCCAACTTGGCTATTCTTTCTTCTAATACTTCCTTTTCAAAGGCCTTTTGCTTATGCTCAACTTTGAGAGACATATTTGTAGTTGCCAGATTCTCATTCATTGATGCCAATTATTTAATCTTACTCTTCAGAGCTGCATCACTGCTTTTGGACTTCTCAATTTCTTTGAAATTTTTGACTGTTAATCTTTTGTACCGATCATACAATTCATGATATTCATTTTTCAATTTATCAACTTTAAAATTAGAGTCAGAATAGTATGCCTCATCATCTCCTGATTTAGCCATGAAGCAGGCATTGCTAACTTCCTCAAAGCTTTCAAAATCTTTGTCGAACCAAGCTATAGTCATAGCTTGCTTTCTTGGTTTCTTGCTCTCTATTTTATCTTTTTAAAGGAGAGGACATTCAGGTCTTGTTTACCCAGACTTCTTACAGTGATAACATTGATTTGTGAATTGCTACTGCTATTGTTGCTTTTTGATAGGGGCCTGCTATTTCCAACCTCCATGTTTCCTTCTCTTTTCTTTGTTAACATCCTTTTGTAAAAGTGTGCATATTTTCTGACCATGAAGTTGAATTCGTCATCTTCATCTATCTGCAACTCAGTGTTCGCTTTCATCACCGTTTGATTCGTCAGTTGCTTTTAATGCCATTCTTTTTTTGTAGGAAGATCCTTCATCTCGCCTAAGCTCGGTTTTGTGGATCATTACATTTCCTTGTAGCTAGTCAAGTGAAATGGTATCTAGATCCTTTGCAATTTCTAGAGCTGTCACCTTAGGTCTCCATTCCTTTGATAGTGACCTTAGAATTTTTGTTGCGAGCTCATCATTGGGATATATTCTTCCCAGATTTTTCAAGGTGGTAATGTTGTTATTGAAATGTCTGAAGAATTTGTCTATGGCCTCCCCCTGTTTCATGCTAATAGTTTCATATTGATGTACCAAAAGACTTATTCTATGTTTCTTTACCTCATTAGTCCCTTCAAAGGTAACTTGAAGTTTGTCCCATATTTCTTTTGCAGTGGAGCAGTAGGTTAACTTTTCATATTCTTTTGGAGACAACGCACATATCAGGTAATGTTTTTCCTTAGTGTTTAGTCGTGCATTTCTCTTGTCAACATTAGTCCATACTTCTACGTTATCAGAAGTGGGAATTGTAGCTCCAACTTTAATCGCTTGGCATACTTCAATATCTAAAGATTGGAGATATATTGTCATTCTCTCTTTTCAATAAGTGTAGTTGTTACCATTGAGGTAAGGAGGCTTTGAGACAGATTGTCCTTCAAGACTTCTCAGATTGTTTGCGATGATCTATCACGTGCTGTAAAACAAAAAAATGTAAAAACTCACTTTGATACCAAATGATAAAGGCAAACACGTGCAAGAGGGAGGTGAATTGTGTGTGACTTAAAATTTTTTGCAAACTACTTTAAATTCAGATAAAGACAGGTGCTTGTTACAAATTAAAAGCAATAGGAGCTTGGCAGACGATAGTAACTTGTTAAAAGGTAAGAGCTTGCTAAAGAATAAGACCGGTTAAAGCCAATTTTAAAATAGAAGGCACCTGTTGAAATAAAAAGAAACTTTAACAAGTTATAAATAGAAGGAACCTATTTGAGAATAGAAGGAGTCTCATACTAAAATGAACACACACACACACATAATAATGCGAAAATATAAAAATTAAGAAAAGAGAGAGAAGGACGTAGTCGCTTTATACTGTTTTAGCTTACAACCCAAGCCTACGTCGAGTTTCCAAGTAACCAACTTGAGTGTTTCACTATGAAAATCCAAGTAGTAATTTGACGAGCCTCTCCAAGCTCATAAGTTAATATTTTTCATGGTTCTCCAACCTTCCAAACTAGTAGTATTTAGCTAGCCTCTTTAAGCTCTTAATAGAAAATGAAGTTTCCTCGATATGAGCTACACTGATCTCTCTCAAAATTATTTTCATTTTCTAAAAAACAAGAGATTTTTCAATGATATCACTTTCAAAAGGATTTATGCTACAGTTGTATTTCAAAAGTCTAATATGTGTTTTCAACTTTGATCTCTGTTCGCAAAAGCAGCTACTCTTCCTTAAGTAGGCTTTTCTTTCAACTAGCCATTACTTCACTAATATCCTCAGTCAACTGGATGGATTTACTTTCGAATAACTTTGAGGTTTTCTTTGCCAAAAACCTGTGATCACATAGCTAATATACAACCTTCAAAATAAGTAGGATCCTTTCAGCGTAAGTTCATAACGAAGGTTCCTGCAAGAAAGAAAGAAATATCTATGATTTTATTTCCTTTTAAGAATTATACCGTTGCTTATATATAAGGAAATAAATCTTATTTAGATTTTGAAATATTATAAGTTTATCTTCAAAATATTTAAATATGAACCTTGAGCTAACAGTTAATAGTTTTTGCAATTTGATTAAAGTTCCTTCCTACATTTATGGAATCAGTCGGGGAAGCTAAGGTCATTATCTTCCAAACAGTAGACTCTAGAAGTTTTTGATCTCAAGAATTGCTAAAATTTAAATACATTCACAAAAATTTCAACTAGCATAAAAGAGATAAATTTAAGTGAGACTACTGTAAAACATGTACCTTCATCATTAGTTGAACTCCTCAACAAGTTAAAGAAATTAGAGAAGAGTTATTGTAGAGAGCTTGAAAGCTTTCCAAGCAACTTTTTTTAACAAGTTAACGTCTCTAAAAAAACTTTATCTAGAGGGCTCCTCAGGCTTTAAGGAGCTTTCTGAAATTTTGTTGCCCATGGATAATTTAGAAAATCTTGACTTAATTAGACAGGCATAGAGAAGTTGCCATCGAATTGACTGAACTGAAACCCAGCGGAGAGATTCATCTCTCAAGGCATTCTTTAGATTGAACTTAGCAGAACTCAACTAAAGTAGTTCCCTTCCCTTCAGCATAGATTAAGCAAATGCAGAAATCAGAGTAGACTTTGATCCTACAAGGAGCAAGCTGTGGTACAATACAAAATTAAGCTATGCATGTTAACTATACTTCAGAAGAGGATTATAAGAAGTGCCCTAACTTCTTTTTCATGTTCCTCTAATTTGCACAAATTGTCAAAAGTTGCAGTAAAAATACATTAATCAGTCAAACGGTAATTAAGGTCATTTCAATTTACAAACAGAAACTAATGAAAGAAATTCTACAAATTAAACTGAAAACAATTTGTCACTTCTTCAGCACTATAGTTATTGTTGGAAAATCAACCGATACCAAATCATGGATGCAGTAAATTTTTTTTCTTAATCTATCGGATCTCTTTAATTCAATAATTTGAAAAACTTGAATAAGGCATAAATAGATTGAAACATACTTGATTCAAATACATGTAAAAAAAATTCTTCTAAAGTTATCAACCGCAAATTTTTTAAATGTCAAAACTCTAACAACATACACGAAGTAAAGAAAAGAATTTAAACAAAATTTAAAAGAAAATTCAGTAATATTTCCTTTTTCATATTTATAGAAAAAGACACTAGAATTTCTAGAATTAAAATTAAAATTAAAATTAAAATTGTAATTATAATTAAGTCTAACCTTAATTAATTATAATTGTACTTTAATTTTAATAAAATCAATCTCATATATGATTATGAAATTTTTAAACTTCAGAATTAAGTCCAACTTAATTCAAATTGATTTTTCTTTTAAATTCCTCTTTATTTGTGCCTCATTAGGTTTTTGATATATTGACAAAAATTATAAATTTTGATTCTAGCTTACAACTCGAATTAGATGGATTGTAAAGTTTGAGAAATTACCAAAGCTAAATATGAGATATCTAATAAATAATGATTAATATGAAATATTAGACTTTATTTAGGCTTAATTGAAATTTAGTTAGAATTAATCATAATTCTAATTAAATTTAATAAAATCAGAATTATAATCAATTAAATTACTAAAATGTTCAAACCCTATTAATAGGCTTATAAGTTTAAGGAGCAGACATTTCTTACTTAACCTTTTTTACATATATCATTATAGTTATTTTAACGTGTGGATATCATTTAAGTCCAAACGCTTGTACTGCTATGATGATGAATCATAAATTCGTATCTTTATTACTTTCGTAATTAAATCATAAGTGGAAGACGAAGAAGGCCCCTTCTATGCATTGACCATAAAGGTAGAGATGGTAGTGGCAATATCCTCTTTTTTGCCATCTTGTGAAAAAGATTTCATAGTGAAGTTTCTTTTTCTTGTCTATAATTTCTACCTTAATTTATTTTCGGAGTTTTCATGTAAAAATTTGTATGTTTATTTCTTCATTACTATTCCTTCAATCCCATTTAGTTATGAACCTGCTCTAGTCCGGTTAATTTTCACAAGTGGTGTTAGAGCATGGTGAGAAAATTATGACAAATTTTTGACGCAATTCATTTTGTTTTCAGGTGATGACAGTAAAAGTTGATGAATAATAAAACAGTAATCAAGAAAGGTGACAAATGTTTATGCATTTATTTTGAATTAAACACTGTAGTGGTCACTGTAGCAGAGCTGTGGCAACTGGATACTATTCACGTACATAGTATTATTCACGTATACGATATTATTTGTACATATGGATATAATACTATTCACATATATGATACTATTCATACGTATGGGTACTATTCACATGAAATAGTGGAAGTAAAGTTCTGCTCGTGATAGAAGCAATAGCGGCAAAATTTGAGATTGAGAATTTCAATAAGAGTAATCTCTCATTGTGGAAGTTGAAGATTAAGGCTATCTTGAGATAAGATAACTGTTTAACAGACATCAACAAAAAGTCGACAACATTCATAGATGATAATTAGTGGAATGAGATGGACGGGAATGCTATCGCAAATCTTCATTTGGCATTAATAGATGGAGTTCTATCAAGCAAAGAGGAGAAGAAGATGGAAAAGGAGATCTAGGAGGGATTATCTCACTAAGTTGTACAAGGGTAAATCACAAGATTTTCCTTAAAAGAAAATTGTATACTCTTTAAATGTCATAATCTACTTTAGTGACAGAGCACATAAACACTTTGACTACTTTATTTTCCAAACTTACATTATTGGATCATAAAAAAAAAAGTCTCAAGAACATGCTGAGTTTCTACCTTAAAATCTACTAGATTCATATGATAAACCTGTCATCTAAAAATTTTGTGAATTTGACTTGATAAGCTTTTCCAAAAAGTCAACAACTTGATGTGGATTGGGATTGCTCGACTGTATTAATTTCTTAATATCAACGTGATGTCCTAGCAATTGTTTTAAATAATTCCAAATTATTCAATTAAGTCACAAAGAATTCACCCTCCTCGTGTGTGTTTGCTTTATCATTTGGTATAAGAGCAAGGTTTCATATTTATTGTGTTTTACGATAGACCATGACAAAAAATTTGAGAAGTCTTAAAGGACAATCTGTATCAAAGCCTCCTTATTTCAATGGAAACTACTACTTATACTAAAAAGAGAGAATGACCCTCTATATCCAATCAGTGGATATTAAAGTCTGGCAAGTCATCAGAGTTGGAGCTACACTTCTCGCTACCTATAACGTAAAAGTATGGTTTGGTATTGACAGAAGAAATGCTTAGTTATTTACCAAAAAAAAAAATGATCAGCTAAACACTAAAGCAAAACATCATCTGATCTGTGCACTATCTCCAGAAGAATATGAGAAGATATCCTACAACTCTACAGCAAAGGAAATAAGGGTTAAACTTTAAGTCACCTTTGAAGGAACGAACAAGGTAACAAAACATAGAATAAGTCTTAGTACATCAATATGAAACTATTGGCATACAATATGGAGAAACCATAGATGAATTCTTCGGACAGTTCAACAACATCATCATGGCCTTAAAGAACTTGGGAAAGATATATCCCAATGATGAGCTTGTAACGAAGATTCTAAAATCACTACCAAAGGAATGGAGATCTAAGGTGGCAGCTCAAGAAACTGCAAAAAATCTAGACACTATTTCACTTGACTAGCTGTAAGAAAATTTTATGATCCATGAAATCGAGTTTAGGTGAGATGAAGGATCCTCCTATAGAAAAGGAATGACATCAAAAGAATCTGATGAATCAAACAGTGATGAAAGTGACATTGAGTTGCAAATAGATGGAGATAACGAGTTCAACTTTATGGTCACAAAATATGCTCGCTTCTATAAAAAGAAGTTGATGAAGAAAAAAGAAGGAAACAAGAAAGCTAAGAACAACAGGTTCCTAGCAAAAGGCAGTAGCAGCAATAACATTACATAAAACAATCAAATCATATGTCATTACTACAAGAAGCCTGGACACACAAGACCGAAATGTCCTCTTCTTCAAAAAGACAAGTCAAAGAATAGAAAGTCCAGAAAGCAAGCAATGACTGCAGCCTAGTCAGATAAGGATTATGAAAACTTTGAAGAAGAAGAGCCAGAAGAAGTCAACAACGTTTGCTTCATGGCTGAATCAGGAGAAGATGAGGTATATTACTCTGACTATGATATTGAAGTTGATGAATTGAAAAATGCATATCATGTATTGTATGATCAGTATAAAATGTTGACAATGAAGTATTTTAAAGAAGTTGAGAAGTCTAAGAATAATGATGCTTCTTTGAAGAGTAAGATTAAATCATTAGAATATGTAAATGAGAGTTTGGGGACCAAAAATATGTCTCCTGAAGTTGATTATAAGCAAAAGGTCTTTGAAAAGGAAGCTTTGGAAGAACGAGTAACTAAGTTGAAAAATACTTTGCTTGAGAATGATTATGATAAAGTGAGACAGTTAGAAAAAAAGTTTGCTGCCCTGGAACTTAAAGAAAAGAAATATACTGGAAAGATCTTATCTTTAGAACAAGATCTTACAAATTTCATTGATGGAAGAAGTAACCTAGATGCATTATGTGGTAGTAGTAAATGCATTTTTGATAAGGCTAGCATAGGTTAAAACGAAAACAATAATATTAGGCCATGCAAGAACTTCTTTATTAAATCTAGCAGTAACTATAGTCAAAATAGGAGGAACCTAATAGATAGTAGAAATTATAGTAATTCTCATTGATCGATTTTATGTTTCTGGTGTGTTAGACATGGACACATTAGTCATTTTTGTAACTTCCGTAAAATGGAGAAATTATCTCAAATATATATTTGGAGACCGAAAGGTCAGGCTACTAAATGGAAAGGACCGAGAAAATTTGTGTACCTAAAATGAGATAATATTTTCTATAGATATGTTTCAAAATAGAGACGAGAGAAAATCAATGGACAGTCGACAATGGTTGTTCAAGACACATGACAGGTGAAATATCACATTTCAATTATATTGAAAGAAAGGGCAGAGGTAAAATCATCTTTACTGACAAAATAAAGCAAAGGTTATCGGAATTGGTAAAATTGGTGATTTTGACTCTACCTCTACATTATTTTCAGCAAAATCAAATGTTTTCAAATATTCCAAGTTAGAGTTGTTTAACGCCACATTTCCTTCTTATATACCATTTCTAACTGTCTTTTTTTTAAGGATTAAATTATATGTTATCAATTACATTGTAATTATTAATTATTGATATTACAAATGCTACTTTAGTTTTGACAAATTTTGTTCTTATATTATAATTGTTGATTGTAATATTAAACAAATGTGTAGTCCTATAGTTAATGATTTTCTATAACTTTCAATATTATAAATAATAAAAAGTATTGGTAAAAAACGAAGTTAAAATATTAGACACTTAATGCCAAAATTTGAGGACACTTTTTTCTCCTCCCTACTTTGAAATTGAAATTAAACAAAAAGGCAAAGGTTTACTTGACTTGTGGAGATGAGTAATCTCCACGAAATTGGCAAAAGTCTAAAGGATTTGGTGAATCATCCCTTGAAGTGCGCAATGTTAAGTTGGAGTTTGATTATTTTTAGTTTTTATATAAAATCATCCCTTAGAGGCATTAGACATAAGAAACTAATTGAATGACCCGTAAAAGACGATGCGATCGTGACGTACGACATGTGGACATTGAAATTCTAAAACATTGAACAAACGGCTTTGGCGTACAAAGAGCTTTAGCCAATGACTTTAGTAACATGGGAAAATTGCCTCTTCAACAATTTGGGGCGGTTAGATATGCGTATGCGTAACTTTAACGAGAGGACAAACATACGTCAAATAAAAGGAACTTTGAGTATTGAAGTGCTTGCAATTTACGATTATTGCCCAGAGATCATCTATGGCTTAGTGTCCTTATCCAGTTTATTTTATTGTAATTCGACCAAACAGCAACGCGATTTATTCAAAGAAACCTAAATCTTATTCAAGAAATGGAAGGACTAAAAGCATTACTATTCAGTCAAAATTAAAGGAGAAACAAACGACTTATAGAATGTGTTAGCTCAAGGCGTATGATTAATGATTTTGATAATAGCCTTATAGTTTTTCAAAATACTAATTAGATTTATTTCCTTATATATTTGTTGATATTATTTCTCAAAAGAAAATAAAATCATAAAAAAGCTTCCTTTTTGACAGAAACTTTCTTTTATGAACCTAGCTTATTTAGTTTACAATATTCAAAAGGATCCTGCTAATCCTATCCTTCGTGAATCAATTCCGAGACATCGCCATATTTTTCTCTTAAAGATGATATCGAAGATACAAAGTCAACCTAGAGCGGAAATGATACAATGACTAGTTGAAGGAAATGCTTATTTAAGGGAGAACTACTGTAATGGCAATACACACACATATACAAAAAAATCAAGGAAGCTAAATTTTCGAAATACATTCACAGCTTTATTACTCTTAAAAGTCATATTATTATCAAATCTTTTAGAAAGTAAAAATTCTTTTGCAAGAGAGATCATTTAATCCCACATTGAGCAAATTACTTTGTCATTTGTCGAGAACTTGTAGAGACTAGACAAATATTACTAATATGGAAGGTTGAAGAATCATGAAATTTTTTTACTTAGTGAGCTTGAAGAGGCTCGTCAAATTACTACTTAGTTTTAATAGAGAAACACTCAATTTACTTGGGGACTAGACATAGGCTTGGGTTATAAGCCAAACTAGTATAAATCGATCGTTCCATTCTTTCTCTCCTCTTAACTTTCAAATTTCTGCATTATATTGTTTGCATTTTCATTTTGCAAGAGACTCCTTCACTTTTAAAATAGGCTCCTTCTGTTTTGCAAAAGGTTCCTTTCAGTTTAACAGGCTCCTTCTGTTTTTAAATTGTTTTAACATAGTTTATCATTTAATAGGCTCCTATTGCCTAACAAGCTCTTGTCGTTTATAAGGTTTTATAGCCTATCAGGCTCTTGTTGTTTAACAAACTTTACGTCTGATAGGCTCCTATTGTTCTTTTCTAATCTTAATTGGAATTTGTCTATCATACAAATTAAAAGTACTTGCAAATTTATTTTAAGTCACACATAATTCACCCCCTCTTATGTATGTTTGCTTTATCATTTGATACAAGAGCAAGGTTTCACATTTATTGTGTTTTACAACACATGATAGATCATGACAAAAAATTTGAGAAGTCTTGAAGGACAGCCCGTCTCAAAGCCTCCTTATTTCAATGGAAACTTATACTTATACTAAAAAGAGAGAATGGCCCTCTATCTCCAATCTGTAGATATTGGCAAGCCATTAGAGTTGGAGCTACACTTCCCGCTACCCATAACATAAAAGTATGGTTTGGTATTGACAGAAGAAATGCTCAGCTAAATGCTAAAGCAAAACTTCTTATCTGTGCAGTATCTCCAGAAGAATATGAGAAGATATTCTATTGCTCTACAACAAAGGAAATGTGGGATAAACTTCAAGTCACCTTAAAGGAACGAAAAAGATAAAGAAATATAGAATAAGTTTTTTAGTACATCAATATGAAACTATTGGCATGAAATAGGGAGAAACCATAGATGAATTCTTCGAACGGTTTAACAACATCATTACGGCCTTAAAGAACTTGGGAAAGATATATACCAATGATGAGCTTGTAACAAAAATTCTAAGATTACTATCAAAGGAATGGAGACCTAAGGTAACAACTCTAGAAACTGCAAAGGATCTAGACACTATTTCACTTGACTAGTTACAAGAAAATCTAATGATCCATGAAACCAAGCTTAGGTGAGATGAAGGATCCTCCTACAAAAAAGGAATGACATTAAAAGCATATGATGAATCAAACGGTGATGAAAGTGACACTGAGTTGCAAATAGATGGAGATGACGAGTTCAACATCATGGTCAGCAAATGTGCCCGATTCTATAAAAAAAAAGTTGATAAAGAAAAAAGAAGGAAACAAGAAAGCTAGGAGCAACAAGTTCCTACAAAAGGTAGCAACAACAATAATAATGCATAAAACAATCAAATCATATGTCATCACTACAAGAAGCTTGGACACACAAGACCTAAATGTCCTCTTCTTTAAAAAGACAAGTCGCAGAACAGAAAGTCCAGAAAACAAGCAATGACTGCACCCTAGACAGATGAGGATTACGAAAACTTTGAAGAAGAAGAGTCAAAAGAAGTCAACAACGTTGGCTTCATGGTTAAATCAGGAGATGATAAGGTATATTATTGACTCTGATATTGAAGTTGATGAACTGAAAAATGCATGTCATATATTGTATGATCAGTACAAAATGGAAAATTTCATTTTATGAATTTCTTGGACCCGAAAATTCACCTAAAACAGCCCAGGGTACCCTTACAGGAAATTTGAAAATTTTGGTTTTAAAAAAAATCATTCTAGCTGTCCGTATGGTTGATGTGGTAGCACACGTCAGCTGCGCGTGCTTAGAGCCGCACGTGCTAGCCCCGACATGCGTCAGATGCGTCTAGCACATGCACGATACGCTTCCTCCACTCACACATGAGTTGCACGTGTCACCACGTGTCGTAATCCCGTGGTGCCATGTGTATGGAAGGACGTGGTTATGCGTGACACGTCGACACGCGTCCGTCACTCGTTGGAGCGACGTGTCGGCGTCTAGTTAACGCGTGTACCACACGCACCAGTCGTACACTGCTACCCCGCAACTTTGTAGTGACATCGGGCGTGCGTGTTTCTCCCTTCTCTGACATCGTAGACGATTTCTGGTATCTTGAAATATCATTTTTTGCTCCGTTTGGCTTGTTTTTGACCCGTTTTTCATAGCTAGCTTTATGTATACCACTTCATAATTATTTATGTTAAAAAACTGAAAAACGAATAAAAAATGAAGGAAAACCATATGAGATGAAAAACTAAAAAACCTTTGTTTCTGGCAACCTGATCATGTAACCGCTCTAATACCATGTGTAATACATAATATAGACCTTATTATGAACCCAAGATCATATATAAAAGGGTTAAAAACGAAGGAATGCAGAATACTTGATTTCGGTTTCATCTCTGATTCTGATACTGATTCCGAGCTCCAAACGACCTCTAATCTCTCAGGACCTTAATAGAAAGTGTTTTTTGACAAGAGGTTTGGGTCTTTCTACAGTTGTCTCAATATGTAAGCTCTCTTAACAGGTCAGAGATTCCTTATGGTTATGATTGATATGAGCAACTGCAGGAGACCTTAACCTATATATATGGCTTCTATATCGGGCTTCCCCATTACAAGGTCGATATGGACCAGGTTCACACGAAAAGAGATCTATTTTCTACCTGGACTTTGACCGTTTGATTTAGATCATTTATTGGGCTACTTTATTATCTTTATTTGGATTAATTACGTTCCTTAATCAATAATTTATTTAAAAGCCAAAATCACAATGACTAACTGTCCACTTTACAGCAAAATGACAAAATTGCCCTTAGGGGCAAAAATGTCTAACACTAATGCCAGGAAAAGAAATCTTTGGAAGAAAAAGCATAGTATGTACATGTCACGCCATCTACGAAGTCTCCCTGAACGTGAAGCAATGACCTCTCATTTCATTCAGCTTTTTCTATCATTGACGTAGACACTGGAGTAGGAAAGTCGAATATTTGGCATAAATCATCATGATTTTCTTGGGCTTGCAGTGGAATGACCCACCCAGCACTTCTCGATTATACACTTAGATATGCTGAACTTAAAACTAAATTCACTTTAAAGTTAATTACCACGTAAAACAGAGAAAATTCCAGTACGTTGGTCCCGCGGAAAGCTTATGGATGCAAAATCAACAAGAAAAGACCAAAAAGTTTTATTCGAATGACGACTTCAAGTCAATACAAGAAAAGACGACTTCAAGTCAATGGATTTTTATGTTAAATAATGCACGAAAGTTTTGGTGCGGTTACTTTCTTGGTGCAACAATAATGGCTTCTTCTTCTACCACTCCTTCTTTGGCCTCTCAACCATGCAAGTACGACGTCTTCTTGAACTTCAAGGGTGAAGACACTCGTCGAAATTTCGTCAGCCATCTCTATGCTGCTTTGTGCCAAAAGGATCTCCAAACCTTTTTTGACAACGATGAACTCAAACGAGGAGAAGAAATTGCCCGGTCACTTCCACAAGCAATCAAAGATTCTAGTGTTGCTCTCCTCGTTTTCTCAAAAAACTATGCACTTTCCACTTGGTGTCTAGATGAACTTGTGAAGATCATTAAATGTCATGAAACCCATGGACAGATTGTCATACCTATATTTTACGAGATAGATCCGTCCCATTTAAGAAAACAGTCTCATAATGTTGCAGCAGCTCTTGTAAAACATGAGCAAAATCCCAAGAATGGACACAAGATTCAAAGGTGGAGGGATGCCTTGACCACAGCTTCCAATCTGTGTGGGTTTGATTCTAAAGACTTCAGGTATGTTTAATAAGAATTTTTTATATGGGTAGAGTGTAGAGTTCATTAATAACTATGTGAGTTTGATTCTAAAGACTTCAGGTATGTTTTATTAGAATTTTTAATATGGGTAGAGTATAGAGTCCATTAACAAGAATTGAGATTGGGTTAACCATTGATCAAATAACTAGAACTAGTCATTTAGATAGTTGACTCTTACCACCTATAAACCTTTTAACAATTTCATGTTTAATCAATATGAGATACTTTAATACTTAAACGCAGTGATAATCGGATTGGGCTGTTGGGAATGGATATTCAGACGGACAACTGGGAAATTAATAATTCAAACCAAACCTGCTGTGATGCCATGTTAGAATTTTTAATATGGCTAGAGTGTATAGTCTATTAATAAGAATTGATGTTAGGTCAACCATTGTCAAAATGACTAGGACTACTAATGCGGATATTTGACCTTTATCACTTATAAACCTTTTAACAATTTCATATTTAATCAATATGAGATACTCTAACATGTTTTAGTTTGTATGGTCAATCCAAGTAAATGGTTGTTTTGCTTTTTATTCATTTATTTTGTGTTTCATAATTGGCAGCACTGATCATATGCTTATTGACAAGATAGTTGAAGATATTTTGGAAAAATTGAACCAATCCATGACATGGGACGACTTTGGGAATTTTGTTGGAATGAACTCGCGCTTTCAGAAAATTAAGCAGGTATTTACTATAAAGCCATTGGAGGTTTGTATTTTAGGAATTTGGGGGATGGGCGGTGTTGGAAAAACTACGTTAGCTAAAGTCATGTATAATATGATGTCCCATCAATTCCAAGGTTGTTGTTTTGTATATAATATAAGACAACGAGCAGAAGGAGGTCGCTTGATGAATTTACTAGAAGAACTTGTTTCAAAAGCACTGGGTGAGGAAAATCCAGTGAAATATATGTTCATTACTGGGCCTACACCATTTCTTAAAGTAAGACTTGGTCGCAAGAAGATGTTAATTGTTCTAGACGATGTGGATGATTCACAACAAATAGAGTCTTTGATTGGAGATCCATGTTGGTTCGGTTCGGAAAGTGTGATTCTCATCACTAGTAGAGATAAGCAAGTGTTTCAAGGAAGAACTGATTTTATATATGAAGTTGAACTGTTAAATGATTATGAAGCCCTTCAACTTTTCACGATGATTGCCTTCAAGCAAAAAAATCCCAGCGATGATTATGTGTCCTTGTCCAATTCAGTTGTTAAATACGCACGAGGCAATCCTTTAGCTTTGAAGGTTTTAGGCTCCTCTTTAATTGGGAAAAAGGAAAAGGAGTGGGAAAAAGCAATAAATCAATTGTCAGAAGTTCCAAATATGAATATTCAAAGTGCGCTACAAGTTAGTTACAATGGCTTAAACAGGGTGGAGAAAGATGTCTTTCTTGACATTGCATGCTTCTTCAAACATGTGTGGCAAACAGAAGTCAACACAAATATTCTGAGACAAATATACAAAAACAGCAGGTTCAATATAGACATTATATTAACTGTTCTTGTAGACAAATGCCTTGTAACTGTTTCTACTCTTTTCAATCACGACATGCTGCAAATGCATGATTTGTTACAAGAAATGGGAAAGGAGATCGTTCGTCAAGAATCGAAGTATCCGAATCGACGCAGTAGATTATGGGATCACGAAGACATTTATAAACTATTTGTGGAGAATAAGGTAAGATCTTGAAGATAGTTGAAATATTCCATTTTATTATTAACAATTTCTTATATATTTTGTTTGCTGAAAGCAGTTATTTGTTGTTGTTTATTAGGAAGCCGAAGTATTGGAAAGCATAATGCTTAACATGAGCAAGATAAGAGAGATAAATTTAAATCCCAAAGTGTTCATGAAGATGCCTAATCTTAAATTTATCTATTTTAATAGAAGCTTGGTTGGAAAAAGTAATCTACATCTCCTTCAAGGTCTTGATTATCTTCCTAACAAGATAAGGTATCTTTATTGGGATAAATATCCTCTGGAATCCTTGCCACCTAATTTCCAACCAGAAAATCTTGCGATACTTAGATTGCCCAACAGCAACATAAAAGAAGTGCAAACAGAAGTCAAGGTATTTAATTTTTTATTCTTTTTATAATAAAAGTTGAAATTAATACTGCACTATAGTTGATTAAACGTTGTGTTATTTGTATGAATTACAGGAAAATTCAGTGGCATCTCAATATACAAATGGAATATTCAGTACCATTGTGAATAGTTTTTGCAGTTTGATTAAAGTTCCCTCTATTTATGGAAGTCAATTGGGCAAGTTAAGGTCACTGAGTTTCGTAAACAAGAAAAGCATAACTCATCTTCCAAACAGTAGAAGTGGATTTCTAGAAGCTCTTGAAGTTCTTGATCTTGGTGGTTGCAAAAATTTGAATGCATTCCCAGAAATTTCAAGCAGCATTAGGGAGCTAATCTTAAGTGAGACTGCTATAAAGCATGTACCTTCATCATCAGTTGAACTCCTCAGCAAGTTAAAGAAATTAGAGATGAGGTGTTGTAGAGAGCTTGAAAGCCTTTCAAGCAACTTTTTAAACAAATTAACATCTCTGGAAACACTTGATCTAACTGGGTCCTCACGCTTTAGGGGGCTTCCTGGAATCTTGGAGCCCATGTATAATTTGAAGCGTCTTGTGTTAAAAGAAACAGCCATGGAGAAGCTGCCATCGTCGATTGGCAATCTTAAAGGGCTCGTTTATTTAGATATAAAAGACTGTCGGAAGCTTGTTTATTTGCCAGAAAGTTTCAATAATGCAGTCGACTTACAGTTTTCCAACTGTAATTTTAGGGAATTGCCAGAGGACTTGAACTTCCTATATTCTGCATTTTTTCTATATTTGGGTGGAAATAATTTTGAGAGGATTCCTGCAGCCATCAAACAACTTTCACAATTGAAATGCCTTGATATAAGCGAGTGTAAAAGGCTTAAATCCTTGCCAGAACTTCCGTCCGGTGTCTTTTTTTTAAACGCCAATGGTTGTACATCACTAGAAGAAATATCGACCCTTAAACAGCTACACCTTGACTCACGAAAATGTCTAACAAAAATCAGCTTAAGGAATTGCTTAAAGTTGGATGAAGATGAATGTCAGGAAGCCGTAATTGCATTGTTGAGGAATCATCTAACTGCTTTTACAAGAAATCAAATGCGGAAACCATTGGTATTTAACTTTCTTACTTTCTCTCTTTTTCTTTATTTGGGTCCGCATAATTATCAATTTGAGTTACAAACTTGTATTGTCAGGAAAATTTTGAAATGATCTATCCAGGAAATAGAATACCAGAGTGGGTCAAGTATCAAAGCATGGGTGATTCCATTCAAATCCACCTTCCGTCTCTTTGGTTGAATCATCGCTTTTTGGGATTTGCTTTCTACCTCTGTTATGATGAAAGTTTCGAAGGCTTTCTTAGATATGATTGCTATCTTGGAGACAATTACCATTTCTCCTCAGATAATTTCGTTCCTGAAGCATTACGCATCGAAGGAATAGATACAGAACACATGATGGTCTTCTTGAGTAGCAGTGTTTGTGAATGGGGACGTACACATGGTAACTTTGAAGGGGGATTAGGCTTTTTTAAGTTTAGCAGCACATTTGTCAATGGAATAAAAAAGTGCGGGGTTATACCATTGTATGCTCAAAAGGATGAAGATGGATTCTGTGTAAAATTTGACTTTCCAACTTCAAGAGTGTCCAAGTTGAAAAGATCAGCCACAAGTGCACAGTCATTCCAATATATGCCTGAAAAGAGGTTGAAGATGGAAGAAGTTGAATGATTAATTCAGGTTCAATGCTCCTACGAGGTGAGTTGTATATGTTTCTCTATTTTGAGTTTTGTCATTAAGGGAACTATTTAGTTTGATATTTTTGGAGCATGAATTCTTTTGTTTTCCTTTATCTTATTACGTTTTTTTGGTTGAGTAAAATAACAGCTTCAACTTCAATGCTCCGATCTTCAAGGTGGATAATGTGAAAAATAAAGAAAACCGAACAAACTCTGTAAGAGAGATTACTTGAAAGGATCTTGCAATTATTTTTTAATGAAACGTTTGGTTTTTCTTTGAATGCAATATATAGTAGAAAAGGAAAAAACTTTTTTAATAAATTTATCTTTTGTTCTTAATGTTAAGATATATGTTATGATATCTTATTGTTTAATTTTCGGCATTATTTGAAATTGGACATAGTTGGACATACTTGAAATTTTGTACTATATCTTATATGAGTTCCTTCAATATAAGGTTGATGAGGTTTAAAATTCTAATCAAGATAGGATTTAATTGATAGCCTATTTTTGTGATAATGGTTATCTAAGGCAGCATTATTTTTTGAGATTTGATTGATTGTTAATGTATTGGTGCTGTGTTTTTATGTGATGTGTGAGGCTATATTGGTGTTGTTTTTGGGTGAAAAAACGATGGGTATCTTATGACTTGAAAGCTGGAATTTTTGGGCCATCTTGGAGGATCTTTTGCAGTTGCTTTCATGAGGATATTATCCAAAATTGAAGCTGCATTTTCTTTCAAGGCATGTGTTACCTTGTTGTGCCGTTTATCGTTGATTGTGTGTGACTTTTGGTGGTTGTGATTAGTGAGTGGTTGTGTACGTAAACTCCAGCAGTTCTTGTGTATTTTGTAGCTCCATTGTTTGTAAAGTTTCGGTGAAGAAACTCAGCTAACCACTTATCACATTTCCTTGACCTTCTTTCAATTCTGAAATGGTATTTGTGTTTCTCCTAGCTAGAATGGAGGCATGAAAAAACTTGGAGTTTATGTCACCCTCCTTAATCCAAGTTTGTCTAGCTTTTGGCTTCAGGATCGAATCTTGAAGTCGCAAAGCTTCCTGGTATTGTTTCATCCGCTCCACCTCGACCACTCTTAGACTCTCATTAAGGGGGTCCCTATAACAAGCCTTCTAAATATCAACCAATTTACTATTCAGTTCATGTATGTTCTGGAATCGCTGCTTACTAAACACCTTAATCACTCTTTTAGCAACCTTCAGTTTCCACATTAATTGAAAGGACTTAAATCCTTGTGTCTCATCCCGCCAAACATGGGCTAAAACCTCCATAAAGCCTTCTACATGAAGTAATCCATTGAAAAACCTAAAAGGAGCCCCCATTCTGCACTCATTATCCATCTGCTGTATAAGAATAGGTGTATGGTCGGACAACGCAGGTTCTCCAAACTTTGCTGACGCAAGAGGGAAGGTACTAAGCCGCTGTTGATTAACCAATGCTCGGTCCAGTTTCCTCCTGATAAACATCTACCCTTTTTTTTATTTTCCCATTTGAACCATCGGCCTAAACCTCCGAGATCCACTAGATCGGTGCGACAAAATAATTGGTTTAATTCAACCCCCAATCCTCCATGAAACCGCACCCCACCCTCCACTTCATTTGAATTTAGACAGCAATTGAAATCTCCGAGCACTATCCACGACTCTTGCATCCTTGCATGAAACTCTAATAACACCTCCCACAGCTAAACACGTTGGACAGCATGATTTGAAGCATATACTAATGTAACCGTAAACTGATGCCCCCTAATTAACCCACACTACAAATACATAAATTGGTCTCCCATATTAAGCACTTGAACTGGTACTTTTTTCGAATTAAACCAGCATAGTATCTGACCATTGTAGTGGTGGAAATGATTTGAAAGGTAACTCCATTGATTCCCCAAAACACTAAGCCCTTTTGCTTAACATTGGCTTTTATTTTTGTTTCGAGACGTCCTACCAAGAGCGGTTGCTTCTCCGCTACTACTTGCTGCACCATCCTCCTTTTATGGGGTCATTAAGACCCCTGGTGTTCCAAACTAATAACGACATTCTGTTAAAAAAGACACTTAGGGGACACAACCCTTTGTGCTTTTTTTTCTTGCCTTTTTTCCTGCTCACATTCTTTTTCCCTAATCCACCTAAAACTTGGCTTATCTCCCCAACCTCAGTACCCAAATCTGCATCTTTCCCATTACTAGTGCTGCAAGCAGTATCTTCAATAGCCAATCTATCCTTCAACTTCCCCTTTACATTCAAATCATCTCCCCTACTACTGGAGTTGACCTTCTTCTCAGCCATCACCATTACATTCCTGTCTTGCATAGGAACACAAGAAGACTTCTCCTTCACACCACTAATAGTATCCGACATACTACCACTCGACAGTACTTATACTTGATGTTCACTCAGCCCATATACAGTTTGCTTATCTCTGTCCAACACCATATCATTCTGCTTGATCCCATTATTCGAACCCGTTTTCCCTCGAGGAGTACCAATGGGGTTCTCCCTACAAGCCTCTGCCACAAGTTCCACATCAGACGCAATATGCACAACATTTTGACCCTGAGTTTTCCCATACCCCGAAACTGACGGATTTCCTTCTGTTCCAAATCCCTCCTTCGTCAACCCCTCAGTAAATTTACTCAGCTCATCAAGAGAACTATCCTTAGTCACTACATCTGCAAGGTTACCAGATGGTACCACTCTTCCAGTTGCTACCCATTTCTTTCTACCTTGATCCAGCTTCCATGGATAAGTGATTGAAATGGTAGTTTGTACTAGTTCCCGTGTCTCACCAAATCGAAAGATAGACAAAGAATCTGGCAATACCGCATCCTTTGGCACTTCAATACACAGCTTCACATAACCAATTCTATCCATCGTTGCTGTCTGAGTATCTATACATATGGGTTTTCCTAAACCACTAGCCACCAAGATAAGTCCCTCCACTGTCTAATATTCCATGGGCAGACCATGAAATGGTACCCACAGTGGTATCGCCTCTATTAGACCCCTATCTAAAACCATCCTAGGTTTCCATTGTGTAAGAAACAAGGGCTGGTCATCTACATGCCATGGCCCTTGTTCAAGGAGCTCACTAATATTCGATTGTGCTGAGAACTTAAACAGGAACAGCCCATCCTACATTAATATAACTTTCTGTAGGCCTCGATTACTCCATCCGACCTTTGCCCACGTATTAATGGCTGGGAAGGCTATACGCTTGGACCAGAAGAACCCCACCAAGGCGTGAGACCAAGCTCATGCTTTAGCTTGTAACAAGTCCAGGGGAGGAACAACAACCCCATTTTGCAACGCATTTGGGTAGTAAGTGAGCTTACCTTTGTTATGTTGGGCTCCAACCTTATGTCACCAGGCACCACCATCCATAGCCTTCTTCAACTGTTCAGATATGGTAGCATTCGTCCTGTCTGAGACTACCTATTTACCAGTGACCTACGCTTAAGTGAGAGGAGGAAACTCGACTAGAGATGGAGGTGAGTTGGCCATGGAACTAAACGTTCGACCAGGTCCACCCCCTGGAAAAGACGGTCGGCTCCTTCAAACTTCATTGGAGCTCACGTGGCGTTTGGGAAGGTTTGAGGGTATAAAGGTAAAAGGGGAGGTAGGCGGGAAATTAGAATAAGAGAGAAAGCAAAGCATGAAAAGGATGAGAGAGAAGGCCAAATTTGAACAAATTTTTATGACCCATCCACTAAATTGTTGTTGATCACGATCTTCAACTTGGACACTTCTAAATTTAGAAATTCAAATGCTTCACAGAGATCATCCTCATCTTTTTGTGCATACAATGGAATAATCCCACAGTTTTTGATTCCCACAGTTTTTGATTCCATTCTTCACTGTGCTAGTGAATTTAAAAAAGGCTACATCCTCTTCAAAGTTATCATGCTTACATATCCATTCACAAAATCTTATAATAATCCAGACAACCATATGCTCTGTAGCCTTTCTTGGAACAGTCAAGTGGTCAGAGCAAGCGTTGGAGGAATGTTAATTGTCTCCAAAATAGCAATCACATCTAAGGTGGAAGGTTTCTCTAACAGAATCAATGCACAGATACAAAGCAAATCCCAAAAAGAGATGATTAAACTAATGAGAAGGAAGGTGGATTTGAATGGAATCACCAATGTGTTACGGTTTGATCAAATTGCAAGGTATGAGACTTAAATCCTACATTGATTAAATACAAAGTTGGTGTGGGATTTATAAGGACTTTGGGCTCTCCACCCTTATAGGCTAGCTTTTGGAGTATGGCTCTCCTAAAGTCCTTATCAGTTGGTATCAGAGCCGGTCTTAGAGTTGTGGCCTAAGAGTGCCAGTCGTAATCAACGTGGTCGTGACCAACAAGGATCTTGGAGTGGTGGCCCATGGAGTGGTGACTTGAAAGTGTCAGCCGTGGCCAACATGGCTGTGACCAATGAGGACGTTGGTTCGTATGTGGGAGATGAATGTTACAATCTGATCAAATTATAAGGTATGAGACTTGAATCCCCACATTGATTAAATATAAAGTTGGTGTAGAATTTATAAAGACTTTAGGCTCTCCACTCTCATAGGCTAGCTTTTGGGGTGTAGCTCTCCTAAAATCCTTATCACAATGCTTTGATACTTGACCCACTCTAGTATTTTACTTCCCGGATAACCCATTTGAAAATTTCTCTGACATCACAAATTTATAATTCAAACTAATGATTGTACAATCCCAAATAAAGAAAGGCGATTACTTATGAATGATTGAGTTCTTGTAAAAGTAGTTAGATGATTCCTCAACGGTGTATTTGGGACAACTTGACATTGATCATCATCCAACTTTAAACAATTCCAAAAATGGACGACTTTATAAAACGAACATATTTGTTCATTTTATGAGTCAAGGAGTAGCTCTTTGAGGATCCATATTTGTTCTAGTGGTCTGCAATCGTTTGCAAAGGCAGCGAAGACACTCGATGGAAGTTCTAGCAAAGATTGAGGCCTTTCACACTCTGTTGTATCGAGAAATTCTAGCTGTGAAAGTTGTTTGATGGTTGCAGGAATTCTCTCACAGTTATTTTCAATCAAATATACTTTTTACCAAAGATGGAAAGCACAAGTCCTTAGGCAATTCACTTAAATTACACTTGTAGATGACTAAGGTTTGTGATGAAGAGAAACATTCCAATGACGAAGCCAATGCATAGTGGTCTTCTACAAAACAATTTTCAAAATTTTGAAAAGATTTTTGTAATTATTAGATATATGTTAAATATATTTATTTTATTTTATTTTGGCATATTTCTTCGAATTGGCTTATTTTATATTATTTTAGATTTAAAAATCTGATTGGATAATATTTTAGATAGAATAGATGTATTCTCGATAATAGTTATTGAAGAAAATTCTATTTTTGAGAAAATTGAATTACGTGTATGATGAAGAGAGAAGGGTATGGTTGCAAGTCTTGGGGGGGGGGGGGTTCTGAGTAAGATTGTGGCTGAAGAACTAAGGGCATTATGGTAAAGTTCTGGATGAATTAATGGTTTCTAGAAAGATACAAAGGTTGTAGGTTTTTAAACAGAAGATGATAGATACGTGACCTACGTTTTTATTGATGAGCATGTGCGCAGTGTGTGAGTAGCGAGCTATGAGTGAATACAAATTGCAGCTGATTGGTGGGTGTGTGCGTGAGTCACTTGGTGGATGTGTTAAAAGTATTTGTGCATAACCCATCTGATGCGTGAGCATAGGTGAAAACGCTGGTTTGGTGTTGATTGATGGTTTGTGAGTGAAACTGTTGATTATGTTGCATATCCGTATATTCTACACTGTCCTTTACAAATTGTATGGTTGTTGATCAAGCTGGAAATTATCTTTGTGAAGTGGCTCACTGGACGAACAACTGTCAGATCTTTCTTGGAGGACCTACGGTTATAGGGAAGTTGTTCTTTTTGAATTTCAAGTGTGTTAAGTTTTTGTTATTAGTTCTTTAAACACTTGGAGTTTTTATTTATTGTCTTTCATTAATTAATAGTTGTTTAGGAAAATCTTCTAACGAGGTTAACAAGAGTTGGTCGTGTTATTAGGTGTGAAAAGTCTTTCACGGGAAGTGAGATTAAGAGATAGTATCAAGGGGTGAGTGGTGTCGGCTCAGTAAGGCCTTGGGAAAATCTATTATACTTAAGTAAAAGAATTAATTTAGGTGAGGGCCCCGTAAATGTAGGCAAGGAGTGCCAAATTACGTTACCAAATTTCTGGTGTCTTCTGTTAATTTTTCTTTTGATTGATTTTGCTTTTATTTGTGCTAGAGATGATTGCATAAAATCGGACAGTTTGCAAAATCATTAAGCTATACGATTTTACAGTAACTCCTTAAGCCCTTAGAGATTGCCAATTGACGATGGGAACTTATCTATGGCTGTCTAAGTTAACATGCTCCAAATTATCAATGGGCTTAAAAATTTCAGGAAGCGCATTAAAGCGTGAGGATCCCTCTAAATAAAGTTGTGTGAGAGATGTTAACTTATCAAAAAAAATTTCTTGGAAGGCTTTCAAGCTCTCTACAATATCTCATATCTAATTTCAATAATTTATCGACGTATTCAACAGAGGATGAAGGTACCTCTTTTATGGCAGTCCAACTTAAGTATAGCTCTTTGATGTTGCTTGAAATTTCAGTAAGCATATTCAAAATTTCACATCCATTGAGATCAAGAACTTGAAGAGCTTTTAGAAATCCACTTCTACCATTTGGAAGATAAGTATACCTTTGTTTTCTACCAAACTTAAGGAAGTTAACTTGCCTAATTGACTTCCATCAATGTAAGAGGGAACTTTAACCAAACTCCAAAAACCATTAACAATCATACTCAACATTCCATATGTCTCTTGAGATACCACTAAATCTTCCTGTAGTGAACAAAAATAACAAAAGAAATAATTAGCTTGAATCTAACATTACTTTCAACTTTTATTAAAAAGAAGAACAAAAAACTAACTAATAAGCAATATATAAGTTAAGTGCCTTGGCTTTGTTCCATAGTTGTTTTTTGTTGCTGTCACATAATCTAAGCACCGTAAGATTCTCTAGTTGGAAATTAGGTGGAAAAGATTCCAACGGATAGTTATCCTAATGAAAATACCTTAATTTATCGAGAAGATAATTAAGACTTTGAGAGACACGTAGATTGCTTATTTCTATAGAACTTCCATAAAAATTGAGAAACTTAAGATCAGGTATTTTCATGAACACCTTTTGATTTAAATCTATTTCCTTTATCTTATTTATGTCAAGAATTATGCTTTCCACTGCTTCAGTTTCCTGACAAATCATAGCCAAATATCTACATAAGTTTTTGCATCAATAAATAACATATTTAAAATAAATCAAATAGTATAAGAGACTGGTAATAATAAAAAGTTCTATTTTAAATATATTTAGGATTTTACCTTATTCTTCAAAAATACACTATGAACATCTTTAGGATCCCATAATTTATTACGTTAGTTCGGATACTTAGCTTCTTGACAAACAATTTCTTTTCCCATTTCTTGTAACAAATCATGCATTTATAACTTGTTTTGATTCAAAATAGTCAAAAGATACTGATCTACCAGAACACGTATCACAATATCGATATTAAATCTACTGCTTCTATATATCTGACTCACGAAGCAACTTGAAGATCCCATAATCCACTACGTTGATTTGGATACTTACCTTCTTGATGAACAATTTCTTTTCTCATTTCTTGTAACAAATCATGCATTTCTAACTTGTTTTGATTCAAAATAGTCAAAAGATACTGATCTACCAAAACACATATTATAATATAGATATTAAATCTACTGCTTCTATATATCTGACTCACGAAGCAACTCTTTTGAAAAAGCATGCAATGTCTAGAAAGACATCTTTACACCCTATTTAAGCCTTTGTAACTAATTTGTAGCACACACAATTGATTTATCGTATTTTTCCACTCCTTTCCTTTTTCCCAGCTAGAAAGGCGCCTAGGACAGTCAAAGCTAAAGGATTGCCACGTGCATATTTAGTCAATGAATTTGACAAGGAAGCATAATCATCTCCTAGTTATTTTTGCTTGAAGGCAATTTTTATGAAAGGTACGAAGGGCTACATTATCATTTAATAGTTTAGCTTTATATATAAAATCAGTACTTTTTCTAAATACTTGCTTATCTACTAATAATAAGAATTGTACTTTTCGAACTGAACCACATAGATTTTCAATCAAAGACTATTTAATAATTGCATGGCTACTAAATGCGCGCATCGACTGTTCATGCGCTGTGATGTCAACATCGATACCGCAATTTGAATTCCTTATTTTAATAAGGAATATATTAATTTATAAAATAGCACCTTTATTTTCTTATTATTTAATAAGTCGAACTACACTTATACAAAAATAAGAAAAATGATTCCTCCAAAAATTTGATTAAATTAAAGCTTTACTTATGAAGTTATTATTATAATTTTTAATATGGGACAATTGGGCTTGGGTTAATCATTACCAAAATGACTAAAATTAGTCTTTTGAATTTTTAACTCTTAATACTTATAAACCATTTAATATTATGTTTAGTCAATATGAGATACTCTAATACTCCCTTTCAAGTTTAACTGGGGCTGGATATCCAGTTGTCACTTGAAATAAATGCAGCAATAACCGGAGCAAACTGCTAAGACTGCACATCCAAACAGAAAACCAAGAAATTAATAATCTAGACCAAACCTTCTCTGATACCATATTAAAATATTCAATATGTGTAGAGTGTAGAGCTCATTAACATGAATTGGGCTTGGGTCAACTATTGTCAAAATAACTAGAACTAATCTTTTAGATAGTTGACCCTTATCACTTATAAATCCTTTAACATTTTCATATTTAATCAATATGAGATACCATAACAGTTATTTGGCTCATAATTATACTTTGATACTTCTATAATTATTGAAATGGATAGCTCAAGTTTCTTAATTTATATTCTAATTTCTACCTTTTATCTATCCTCTATACGTAAAAATTAAAAACTCCAAAATTCATAAATCTTATTACCTCCAGCTTTGATACTCGAGAATTAGCGTGATATTTCTAAAATTATTCTCACCTAACGTTCTTTTTAAGAATTCAACTGAATCATACTAGAGCTCCATATAATATGATATAACTTGTGATGGATAACATTTTTTTGGACATAAAAATTGTGAAAGACATAAATATCAGACATTCAATTTATTGGAAAAAAAAGGGTCTAAATAAAAAGCTTCCAAATCCGATTTAATAGAGGTCAAATAAAAAACTTAAGAACAAGAGATAAAAATTTGTAAAAAGATGCTTTTTCCCTATAAGTCCACCATATGGAAAAACTAAATGTTACTTAAAAAATTGCAGGAACGTACCTTCATAATTTGTTTGTTTTTCTTCATACTTCACACTTTTGAAGCAAGCTCTCTTACTTATTCTCTTCTTGTGTACCATCCACCTTGAAGATTGAAGCATTGAACTTGAAGTCTTCAATCACAAGAACAAAATACGATAAAGGAAAAATAAAAACTCCTGCTCTGCAAAAATCAAAATGAATAGTTTTAGTAATTACAAAACTCAGAAGAAAGAAACATGCATAACTTACCTAGTGGGAGCATTGAACTTGAATTAACTTCATTCAACTTCTTCCATCTTCAACTTCTTTTTGGGCATACAGTGGAATGACTCTGCACTTGTGGCTGATCTTTTCAACTTGAACACTCCTGAAATTGAATAGTCAAAATTTACATAGAAATCATCCTCATCTTTTTTGGCATATAGTGGAATAACCCCCCACTTTTTGATTGCATTCTTCAATAAGCTGGTGAACTTAAATAGGGCTACATCCTCTTCAAAGTTACCATGTTTACGTACCCATTCACAAAATTCTCTCCTAATCAAGACAACCAAGACAACCATCTGCTCTTTAAATGCTCTAGGGATATATAATGTTCCACAATCAGGGAAGGAGAAATGGTGATTGTCTCCAAAATAGCAATCACATCTAAGATCTCCTTCGACGTCATACTTCACACAATCAAGGCACAGATAGATAGCAAATCCGAAGAGAAGATGACTAAACCAACGAGAAGGAAGAAGAATTTGAATGGAATCACCCATGCTTTGATACTTGACCCACTCTGGTATTTTACTTCCTGGATAGATCATTTTAAACTGATCCTGAAGACACATTTATAACACAAATTAATGATTATATTGATCCAAATAAAGAGAGAGGATAGGTAGAGAATTACCATTTGATTTCTTCTAAAACCAATTAGATAACTCCTCAACAATGCATTTGCAACCGCCTGACATTTATCTTCATCCAAATTTAAGCAATTCCCTATAGCAAGAGCTTCCATTCGTGAAAGTTCTGACATGGATTGAAGCCTTTGGATATTGCTTATAAAAAGCAATTTCAACCGTGAAAGTTGTTTGACAGTTACAGGGATTCTCTCGAAAGTATTTTCACTCAAATCTAGAGTTTCTATAGAAGATAGAAAGCTCGAGTCCTCAGACAATTCCCTTAATTTACAATTGGAAATGGTTACGTTTTGTACATCAATGAAACTTCCTGGCAAATAAACACGCTTCCTGCATTGATCCATATGTAAACACTTGAGCCCTTTCAGATTGCCAATAGATGATGGCAACTTCTCTATGAGCTCTAAGA
>JAOSBN010000002.1:39018968-39035675 GCA_027563595.1 Erythroxylum suave
CGGAGCAGTACCAATTTCACAAAGACTTTGGAAAAATCCACATTAATTTATGTAAAAACTATGACAAAATAGATCTAAAAATTAATAAAAACATCAACTTATCAATATTCTTAAAATTAACAATAGCTTGATAATGATTACCTGTAATCACAATATCATCAAAATAGAAAACACATAAAGAACCATTTCTTAAGATAAAAAGGGAATGATCAGCATGAGATTGGGTAAAACCAATAGACAATAATGTAGAAGAGAATTTTGCAAACCAGTTGCGAGATGCTTGCTTTAAGCCATAGAGGGATTTGTTGAGTTTGCAACTAGATCTTTCTTTTCCTTTCAAGGATGGCCCGGTGGTAAGAGCATATAGACATCCTCAAATAAATCACCATGTAAAAAGGCATTTTATACGTCAAACTAATGTAATGGCTAATTCTTGATGGCGGTAATAACTAACAAGGTTCGAGTAGTTAATAATTTGGTGATAGGGGCAAAAGTTTTATGGTAATCAATGCCTTCAGTTTAGGTATATCCTTTGGCAACTAATTGCACTTTATAACATTCAATACTTCCATCAAATTGTCACTTTATCTTGTAGACCCATTTGTAGCCGATGGGGTTTTGATGAGGTGGTAAGGGAACAAGAGACCAAGTGTTAGCTTTTTCTAGTGCATCAAGTTCAACGTTCATTACATTTCACCATTCAGAAACTTGCATAGCTTGCGAATGGGTTCTACAACAAAACATAGAACTGAGAAATGAAAAATGTACATTAGAGAATTTGTCATAAGATAAAAAAAATTATGTTAAAGGAATATTGTACTTGTGGATGAAGAAGTTTGAACATTATAACAATGGTAGTCTTTGAATTTATTTAGTAGGTGAGTTTCTCGAGAGGAATAGTGTAAAGAAGGACTGATATGGGTTGTTTCAAGAGTAAGGGCATCGATGTGAGGTATGTTTTCAGATGTTATAATGGGGGTGATAGAAGTATGATCTTGAGGTGGTCATATGGATGTGGTTGTTTGTTTATTATTGGTGGGTATACTAAGATCATCAATAGGTTTTGGCAAGGGTAAAGATGATATTGTAGGCAAGAGAGTGCCAACATCCAACGATTTGCAAGAAAAAGCTCTGTCATGGAAGGTGACATCATGGCTAACATAAATCTTTTTAGTTTTAACATAAAAAATTTTATAGCCCTTTTGAGCTAAGGGATGTCCAACAAAAATTTCAGGATGAACACGTTTATCAAATTTATGTTAGATATGAGTATTATGTCCAAAGCACAAACAACTAAAAATGTATAAATGCATATAAGCAGGCAATTTGTTAAACAATAATTCAAAAGGATTTTTACCATTGGGCACCATAGATGGAATTCGGTTGATTAAATAAGTTGAAGTAAGGATGCATTCAACCCAAAATTTTAAGGGTAAATTTGCTTGAACATGAAGTTCACAAGCAACATTGAGTAAATGACACTGCTTATGCTCAACAAAACTGTTTTGCTAAGGTGTATAGGTATAACTATGCTAATGTATTACATCAATAGAGGTTTTAAAAAAACATTGCTAATGTGATTGAAAAATTCTGAATCGTTATCGGTGTGAATTTGTTTAATAAAGACATTGAATTGATTTTTAATCATAGTGAAAAAATTTTGATGTAAAAGAAAGTTTGAGATTTTTGTTGCATTAAATATAACCATATAATGCAAGAATAATAATCTACAATAGTAAAGAAATAACGTGCACTAGTAATAGAAGGAGTATTGTATGGTCCCCAAATATCAATATGAATTAAATAAAAATGAGCAATAGATTTGGTAGGACTATGATTAAAAGGTAAACGAGTGTGCTTGGCTAAAGGACATATAATGCAAGAACAGTTGTTTGAAAATGAAATGCTAGAGTCTAATTTAATAAACTTTGATGAAATATTGGTACCTGAACGACCGATAATCAAGTCCACAATAATCACAGTGATATTTTGGCTTGCCACGTGTTTTTCCTTGTTGATTGTGGAAAGTGGCTAGAGCAAATTGTTCTTGATAATCGACTGAATTTGTTGTGAAAATACATTGTTGTCTTTCTTCCTACGATAAGAGAGAATAAGCTTTGGAAACATTAGGGAATGGATCCTTGAGTTTTATTTGACTCCTAACAGTATTATAAGATTCATTTAGACCCATAAGAAATTAAATCAAATAGTCTCTTTGTTGGAGATTATTAATCTTGTGTATGCTGCCATAAGTGTAAGATGGATAATTGTTGTTGAGAGTTCATCCCATAAGCCCTTAAGAGTATTGTAGTATGTAGCGATGGAATCATTCTTTTACACATGATTAGCTATAATTCTTAATATTCGTGGTGCATTCTCTTATGAAAATCTTTCATAGAGATCAATCCAATCTTCATGGGCAGTCTTCATATAGATGACGCTATTAGCTATTTCTCTGATTACAACATTGAGAATCTATGAAACTATCATGTTGTTGCAATAATTCCAATAGGAAAAGAGATGAGAGTTGGCAGGTGGTTTGCTAATTGTGCCATTGACACACCCAAGTTTGTTCTTTGCTTCTAAAGCCATAATGACTGCTCTAGACCAGGTGGGATAATTATCCCCATTCAATTACTGGGTAGACAATATAGCTCCTGGATTGTCAAGGTGATGTATGTAATATGGTGAGGAGGGATCAAGTTCGGTAGTAATGGATACGTCAGAGTTAACACTGTTGATGATAAAATTTTCTGAATTGTTCATGGTTGAGATGGAGAAATAATTCAAGAGGATAGCTTGTTATATATATAAAAAAAACACAGATGGGTGATAGAGCAAGACAAAGGAGAGATGGATGACTCCACTATCTCGAGACTATTTTAATAGATGATTACAACTACTCTCTCTGCAGAATAAAGAATCTATTTGCCAAAGATTGAAGAAGTCAGGGCTTGATTTGGTGGTAGAAGTAAGCTATTTGGGTAAATTAAGTGACAAGAAGGAAATAAGAGCTTTTCTCGATGGCTGGGTGAAATAGATGGATTGGGCCATTGAGTGATTAATGGGAAGTACAAGATTTTGTATCGTACCTGCAAAAGCAAAAAGAAGAAAGAATAGAGAAGACCAAAGCAATAGCAAAAAGGACAAACGTTGCTATAAGGAGGACAATAACTAAAGAATAAGAGTTGATATAAGAGGACAACTAGACGAGCTATAGAGAGTGGACCAAAAGTTTAAAGTGGCTCTGATACCATATTAAAATGGGAAAGGTTTTTCTGCTTTTCTTATTAACAAAACCTAAATATATACAAATTGTTGCAACGGTAGAAGCTAAATCTAAGCCTGAAATTATGCTATGGACATGGAAAGAATAAGTTAGTCAAATGTACTATATACATCAAAAGATATGTAGGATAATTACAACTAAATGTATAACTAATAGTTAGTTCCTGGTCTATTATATTCCTTCAAGAACTTGCCACGTGAATAAAGACAAGCTAAATATGCTCCCGTGTTTATGACCTTCAAATCTGCATTCCCAAAATGAATTCTCATATATATGATTGAGTAATTACTAAGCCAATATAGGTACAAAACAAACCCATATTAGTTGGCCACATCAATACATTAGTTAAACCATGTCTACAAACAAGTCTCCAACAATGCTTTAAGTTCTTTAAAAAATCAAACCACATTCATTTGACTAAAAATTAACCAAAAATCGTTTTCAAAATTTTCCAAATTTTATTTTAAAGATTAAGAGGCTTTCTTTATAGATTAAAACAAAATTTTCTCAATTTTGATAAGATTTATACATTATATCTTATAGGCAAATGATTATACAGTGGTTAAGCCCTTAACTCATTGAAATGACCAAGATAAGGTTATAAAAGGGATTTAAATGACTTGATTGAGTATTGATGCACTTGATTCCTTCTTATTCTTGGTTCTTCATTTGCATTGCATATATGCTTCATTTTTCTCACTTTCTCTAACCATTAATTGTTCAATTTATTCAATTAAATTCTTTGTTCACTTTACCCTTCTATTGAACTTCATCATTCTCATATTGCTTCATCACATTATAATAGAGCTACTAATATCAACAAAATTAAATTTATTAATAGCAATATATTTTTAACATCAAAATCATAAGTTTAAGACCTTAATTTGTCAATAATCTCCCCTTTTTTAAAGACAAAATATTGGTGGTATTGGAGAAAAAACTGATGTTGAGTAAGCTCATCCTATATTAAAGAAATATGTAATGCATTCTCCCCTTTAATCTATGAATCATAAATTATTAAAATTTTATCAATATTAAAAATGTATATGATATATAAATCTATATGCATCACAAGGGAAAAAAATGTTCTCCTTTTCTTAAAAGATTATATCATATGGATGCAGTGTATATGAAATAATTTATAAAATCAAAGAGAAATTATTAAATCTCATGTGGCAAAGATCAATATTTCATTCTCTCATTAGATACATATAACAATGCTCTTTTCTCAAATGAGCACAGTAAGTAAATATTCTCAAATATTTTCTATATAAAAGTGGTTACCTTCTTTTATACATATCGTCACCAGTTGCATCCTTTTCTTCCTTATTTATTTTAATAATTGGTCTTCTGATACCAAATTCCTTACCCGGATCATAGGAGGGATCTTGTATTTTTTTTAAAAATTAATTGTTGAAGATATCATTGATGTTTCTTATTTGATATCCATAAAGGTTATATTAACTGTTGTTATTAATTATTTTAAATTGATCCACAAGGTAAAGAACATCAAATCACTCTAGGTGTCCATATAAAGTTTGGTCATTGAAAGTTAGTTTTTAAGCCTTTTCCAACACGTATTCTTTTAGGTGTAAATAAACACTTTATCAAAAATCAATTTCTACGCATATGTACATAATTACCATAAAATGGCATCTCATATGATGAGAATTGAAAGTGATAGTTTCATATGATAAAGAATTATAAAATTGTCAACAATATACATTTTTAGGTGTTCTTTAAATGTGTGAAGAGTATAAAGCTCTCTTTTTTATATGTGCAGAATTTGGTGCTCTTTTTTTGTAATAGTGAGGCTTAATAAAAGATTTAGTATATAACATGCTCTTTTAACGAAAATATTAACTATGGTCATTTTGAGCAAAAGCCATGCTTCTTTATTTCTCATAAAAGATAAGATTATAATGAGCTTGTTTCATTCCATGTTGACAATAAAGAGGAATATGCAAATGAGAATAATATTGTATGCTCTTTGGTGTGATCTTGCATAAAATTTACGCCCACTTTTTAAAAACATATTTTCTAGATTTAGAATATTAACCATATACAGTCACATGAAATTTCTTTTTAACTTGATACCTAGAAGATGATGTATAAATATTGAATTTTTTATGTTTATAATTGAATGACATATGCTCATATGATGACTTAGGCAATAGTTAATCATTATAAACGTGACCCTTGACATAAATTTTCTTGGCATTATATAGTGCAGTTCTATAAGTGTACCTAATCCCATGACTATCATTTAACCTCTTTTGGACTTTAAGCATGATATTAAATTTTTCACCGCGTATAGTGAATCTAGACAACATTTCTTTAAGAACATCGATCTCCTTCTTTAATGTATCATTCTTCATGTAATAATCATGCTCATTATCATTGACAATAACTACACTCTTAAATTTCATCATGTCATATACATCATATTGTAATTTCTCATTATTATTCATATATGCATATAAAAGTTCTAAAATCTCTTTATGTTTAGAAAACAATTCTTCCTTTTACAACCTCATAACCTCTAGTTATTCAACTAACTTATCATATGAAATATTAAGATCATAAAAATTATTGTCATCATAAAAATTTGAAAAAGAGTGTACCCAATCATTATTATCCATAAAGCACATGCTTATCACCATACTTTTGGATTCCACATTCTTCGAAATAGTAATGTCATCCTATATAGTCTTAAGTGCTTTCTTCTTCTTCTTCTTCTTCAATTCCTTGTCCCTTTTGTTCTTTAATAACTTCTTGAATTTCTTTGTGATGAACTTTATATCATACTCATCAGTATCACCTGTGGAAGTCTCCTCACAATTTTCTCATCCTGGGGGTTAAACACCACCCCTTTCTTATTCGAACCATTTAATTTTCATATAATTCATTCATCCTAATCTCATAGGTTAAGAGTGATCCAACTAACTATTCAACTAATAAGATGCCTAAATCTTTAACTTCTTATATGTTTAGTACCTTTGCCTCTCAAACCTTTGGTAAAGACCTAAGTAATTTTCTTGCCAATTCAAGATAAATACAAGTCATTCCAAGACCTTTAAGAGTATTAATGATATAAATAAACAAGTATTCATGTTAAAATTTTTAATCAAATATCAATCCTTTTAGATAAAAAGGAGTGTTTCATCCTAGCCTTCCAATAAAGGTCATTATCTCCATAAAAAAGTAGGGTTCTATATATGCTTCAACTTCTTTAGTTAAAATTTTAATCAAATTGTGCCAATTTTTTTTCGAAAATTTCCTGGAAGTTTATATTAAGTCTTATTAGTTTACCAATACACAAAAATTAAGTGATTATGGAAAATTTAAATGTAACAAACACAAAGAAAACATAATAATAAATAAAAGAGAGTAGAGAAAGAGAGATGAAACCAAGTAATAGTGGATTGGCCAATCAATCCTTGGCCTACTTCTACTTG
Organism: Erythroxylum suave; assembly: GCA_027563595.1. Classification (NCBI taxonomy): domain Eukaryota; kingdom Viridiplantae; phylum Streptophyta; class Magnoliopsida; order Malpighiales; family Erythroxylaceae; genus Erythroxylum; species Erythroxylum suave. The sequence goes on from JAOSBN010000002.1 coordinate 39,025,716, forward strand.
TATCTACTTTGTCAAGGGTGAAAAGGAAGCTTGCAATTATTTTACTTTACCATAGGTGAAAAAAAATGTTTTACAAATGTTCTTCAAGGTAAGAATAACCCTTCCAAAATGTATCCTAATAAATTTTCTTAATCATAATAGGTACAAAACTCAAAGCTCTTCTCTTGCTTACACTATTGAACAGTGGCTCAATATTTGTTTTGTATTACACATATGCGCTCTTTAAACTTTCAAGACTCTTATTAACTCTCTAGTATACTCAAAAAACTTCCCACGACTCATATGAGATTTGTTTATACTCAAAACAACCTAAAAATTTTGGTAGAAACCAAAACTAGTTGTTACGGTAACCAATAATAATGACATTGGTCGACTAATTTGGCACATCAGTGGAAAAATATGATATATTAATAGACCAGATCACTATGACATATAAACTCATGGCATATGATGTTTTACTTCTTCTAGGTGTGTTCAATCTAGGTGTCCAAAAATAGGATATTGATCGGTCATATTTATACATTGATTAACTAATATGTCTAAAAATAATACATTAGTTGCCCATACTTATACATTAGCTAACAAGTATGTCTAAAATTTTATTTTCATCAAAATTTCAAGTTCTTTTAAAGATCAAATCGCACTCCTTTCACTAAAATTTAATCCAAAATTATTTTAAATAATTAAAAGGTTTTTTTTTAAGATCCAAACAAATTTGCTTTTAATTATAAAAATATCCACTATATCCTATATATAAATGATCATGCAATGATTAAGCTCCTAATTCATTGAAATGATCAAGATAAGGTTACAGAAAGCATTACAATAATTTGATTAATTCTTGACATGCTTAATTCCTCCTTGTAATTGGTCTCGTCACTTAAAGTGCATATTTACTCCAGTTTACACATTTTCTCTAACTATTGATTGTTCAATTTATGTAATTAACTTTTTTGCTTATTTTCCCTTCTATTGGACTTTATATTGCTTGATCTGGTACAGTAAAGCTATTAATATCATCAAAAATAAATTATTAATATCAATATATTTTGTTATCATCCAAACCATGAGGTTAAAATCTCTCTTAGTCAAAAAAATATCTTATTATGCAATAAAAACATGCATGTATATGTTACATCAAGGTGAAAGCAACAATTTTTTAATTAAAAACTAATATATATTATAAAATTTAAAGTATGACAATAAAATATTTTTAATATGTATTTATAAGAAAATTATCATAATTATTAAAATATGTACTTATAATAAGGTTTCTATAATTATTATCCACATCTAAGTACTATTAAAAGTGAATTTGATTTTAAACTTGTAAAATATTTAAATTTTATTATAATGATTAAAATATAACATAAAGTTAAAAATTAACATCTATTTATAATATCTAAAATTAAATTCAAATATCATTTTAATATATTAAAAATTTTGTTGTAATTATTCTCTATATGCATGTTAGATGATATAAATTCAAATATCATTTTAATATATTAAAATTTTTGTTGCAATTATTCTCTTTATGTACGTTAGATGATAAGTGTATTAAGGTTATAACTTAGTATTTCTAAATTTTTCAAATATTTTTTGAAAATTTAAAATGCAATTACTAGTTATAGATATATTGTTTAATGATTCTTAGATTTCTCTCCTTACATCTATAAATACTATTTGTATCTACAAAACTAAACAAAGTGTGAATTGTTTTATGTTTCTATGTCAAACAATAAAAAGTTTATATTATTTCTATAATATGTTTTATACCATATCTATTATGAAATGATTATCAATTATTAATTATGTTTATTTTTATTTGCATATTCTTAAAAGAAGTAATTGTTATTAATTTTTAGTTACAATTATTCTTAAAAGAAGTAATTTTTTTGTTACAATTTTTTAGGGAAGTGATACGTGAGAATTTTCTTAGAAATTAAAGAATCTCATTGAAATTATCTAGAAGGGATGAAGGGTATATAGTTGCCAATTAGTAGATAGCTTAAAAAATCACTATATATTGCAACAATTCATCAATATCTAATTTTTATATTTGTAGTTATATAACACATTTCAAGTAGGAACGATCTATAATTTTGGTTCTTTAGCTATGATTAGTTCCCAAAAGCTCTTTTCTTTAGATTGTAGCGAGCAAATACTGCCTTGATATAGCAAGGGATCACAACATTCTATGTTGATTTGATGTGCCAAAATTTGCATCTTGGTTGTCCTTAATAGCTCCTATAAGAGTTGATCGTCTTAGACCAATCAACCTTAGAAAATCTTTTGATTCCTTTCTTTCTATAAAGCATGAGATGTATTCCTAAGAGCATTCTTAAGCACCAATAAGGCTCATTTCCTTATACTATGGTTTCAAGAGACCAAGTATCCAGTTCCAATAAGTTAGATGATGGAGATTGTATTATACAAAGCGTTTGAATACGATTCCAAATAAAGAATGAAACTATGCATTTAAAGAATATATGATCAATAGACTTAGCTTCCTCTTTATAGAGTGCACAAATAATAGGGATATTGAGGAATTAATTGAACCTATCCTTGGTGGTAAGTTTTCCTCTCAAAGTTAGCCAAAGAGTGATATAGCATGAGGATAGGCTTAGTTTCGTTAGAGTGATATGGGCATGAGGATAGGCTTGATTCAACAAAACTAAGTTATGCCGATTTACCATGTGGTATGGAATTCTCAGCAAATATCTACATGTGACATTAATGAAGAATCCTAAAAAATGTTTGGACCATTGCAAGATATCCTTACAATTATATCTAAAATTAAAACAAAGGATATGTTTTATTATACTAGTTCTAGGCATCTGCTCTAAAAGAAATAGGAAGTTAACTAGAACTTAACTTACCATCGCATTGTCTAGGATGTGATTTCTTAAAGGAATGAACTTTAAAACCCTGCTCAAAGGTCATAAATCTGTTTAATTTTCACGCCAGAAAGATGTTAAGTTCCTATTGCCAATTATGCATTTGAAACGTAATATGACATTTTCCCTCAACTTCAAAACATTGACCATGGTTTAAGAAGAATCATACTTTGGTTGAATGCACCAAAAGTTCTTATTGCAAAGATAATATGCATGAATCGACTTTAGCCATAAAGCTTTCTTATTGTTATGGATTCTCTAAATCTTTTTTATCATAAAAACCATGTTAGTTACCCGAATAGGAATAATAACCATCCCTCTTTCATTCTTGGAAAAATATAGTCACTCCACTTCACCTTATTTGTAACTTTTTATGTATTTTCATAGATGAAAGGAATTTCCTCATTAGTTCTTTGTACTTCACAAAATTCGAAGGAAGCATAATATGAGAAGACAAGTACACATGTATACTATTAATAAAAAAATTGATCATTTATACTCTTATAATAACAAAAAGAAATTTGTTACACTAACTTGAAATTATTATTTGAATGTTATCTAATAAATTAGGATTGGAACTCAATAGTATCTAGTCTCTTGGAAGAAATGAGAATAGACTAGGTAAGTTAGTGGAGGCTTATTAGCTTTTAACCTAGTTAAGGATGTGAGCCACTTGGATATATAATGAGCACTCACAGATATAAGTTTCTATCTCTTTTCCTTTTTTATAAAGAGACCTAAAAGAACTTTGAATATATTTAAGGATGACATTAGAACAATAATACAGAAAATATCAACTTTGGAGAAGAGGATAAGGTCATCTACAAAGGATAAACTGCATATCCTTAACCTTTTGCATTTTGAGTGGTATCTAAACTTACCCTCCTAATTAATGGCAAACCTGATAAGCCTAGTAAGGACTTCAATGTATAGGGTGAAGAGTTGAGGAGAAAAAGGATCCTTGCTTTAATCCTCGAGCATTCTTAGTGATATTTTTAGGCTTACCATTCACTAAAATACTAAAGGAAATGATTGAAATAGATTGCTCAATCCAATTCATAAATAAACTTGGAAAACTAAAGGCCTTTAAAGTTTTAAGGTTGGAGTTCCATTTTATTCAATCAAAGGCCTAATGAAAATCTACTCTGCATAATCCTTACTAGCATGGCTCTTATTATAGTTCTTAAAAAGCTCCTGAATAAGCATAATATTGTCTTTAACATATCTTCACTAAATGAAAGCACCTTGCGATGCATTAATATATTAAATAAGGACTCTTTTCAATATGTCAATATTCAACTTAGAAATGATCTTATATATTGTACTAAAATAAGAGATTGGTTAAAAATCTTTCAAATCTTATGGAAAGATACCTTAAGGATCGGCAAACATAGGTCTTGTTAAGCTCCCTTAAGATTTTAAATGTTTAAAAAACTTTAGGATATCTTATGTAACGACATTATTAGTAATAGGTTAGGTTTTTAAAAGAAATATGCATTAAGCCAATCAAGACCTCAAGCTTTATTAGGATTAAGAGCAAAGAGAGCTTCTTTAATATCAATATAATTAAATGGTCTAATTAATAACTCAACTTCTTATGGGGATATTGGATCCTTAATAAAATATTAATGTGGCTACATTAAAGAAGCACTAACATTTAAGGAGTTATAAGCAACAGAGAAGTATGGACAAAGCTTCCTCAAATAGATTAGCTTGATATTCAATTATAATGACATTCTCTAATAAATGGGAAGAAAGTCTATTTAAATTTATCTAAAATTATAGAAGAATTTTGAATTTTTAGATCCTTCTTTAAGTTATGAAATCATGTATCTTTGCTTCAAAATGGAGTGAAGTACCTCTATTAGTTAATTGTAATTAAGCAAAGCATCTTTCTCCTTAGTTTGCAACTGTTTATTAAAAGGGCTCAAATAGAGATGAGATTCTAACCTTGAGATCTCCCTTTTAGCATTAGGTATAGCTCGAAGAGTGTTTTTATATTTTCTTCTATTAAGAGCGTTGAGCTCCTCATTCATATTCTAAATCTTCTTTATGCATATATACATCTTATGCACTTAAGTTTCATAGTTAGGTCTATTTTAAATTGCCTACTCTAAACCTTCAAATTTTCAAATAATTGTTGAATTTTAAAAGGTAATGTCATATTTGGTTAAGGTAAATATTCTACACTAAAATTGGATAGTGATCAAAGAAGAGAAGATTTTGAAAGGAAGCTTTGTTTTTAGGGAATTATGAGATCTACTTTTCATTATCTAATTCCTTATCCAACTTGTTTCTTAAAAGCCACCTTTCTTTATGCTTATTACTCCAACTGAAGAAGTTTTCTTCCATTTCGAGGTTAGTAACCTACATAAAAATGACACAATCTTTAAAATCTTTTGTATGATTCTTTAGGCTGACATTTCCTTCAACTTTTGTAGGATGGATCACTCTATTAAAACCACCAAGGATAATTTAAGGAGAGTTCATAATAATGACAATATCCTTCATATGACTCCATAAAGTTGTTCTTTGCAATGGCTAATTGAAAGCATAGACATAAGAGACTTGAAATTTATAATCCTCTTGCTTTAATTTGATAGATAAATGTGTTAATTAATCACTGATACTTGAATAAAGTACTTTTATTTTATCTAGAGCAAATTCTAAGACAATTCTTCCTTAATAGTGATAATGATGATTGATGACAATTGATTCCTTAAAAAAGAAGAGTTTCCTATATTTATTCTCCGCCTACTTAGTTTATAACACATCTATAATGCATGGTTTGGTACTAAAAAGATAATCAAGTAAAGCTTGTTGCTTGATTGGACTATTAAACCCTCTTGCATTCCATATTAGAATATATAATAAAAAGGAGTAGATAAGGATTTCATCTTCCTAGTCGATTTTCTTTTAATGACCTTTCTAAAATTTGAAAACTCAAAAGACCCTATATTAGTAGTGATAGTCTTTATGTCTAGATGAGAATTAGCGTGAGTAGCTGCATTTATTGCATCATTCTTTGGAGATATCAAGCTGCACCCTTCCATACTTTGAGCTTTTGGGTTATTTTTATTCATTCAGGATCCACTAGGAGTACCCTATAGCTCCCCTTTTGCTTTGGCATCTTAAACTTGATCAAAATTAATCAATACTCTATCTTAAATGTTGGGATTTGCATCCTCGTGAATTGAGGGGACAGGTTCCCCTGAACCAACATTACTAACTATATCATCAACATTTCTCTCTCTTATTGAATTCATCCACAACGTGATCTTTATTACGTTCCAACTTCTCTTAATCTTCCCGCATTAGTTCATTATATTCTCCAGTAAGGAAACTTCTACATGTTGGCTTTTAGATTCCTTATTAATCATTCATTTCAATTCTTTACAAGTAAGTTAATGAGACAATATCCTCAAACAAATTTTCACTCTTATCGAATCTCATCAACAGAATCACCCCAGAGCATACCCAGTGTAAATAAGCTAGCACAAGGAACCTAACATAACCTACTCTTCTCATACTTATAGTGGCTTCATCAAGGCATAATGGTTTGCCCATATAACTTGCCAAATAAGTTTAACCCTCAATATTACAATATTCCAAAAGGAATATTGTGGATGTTAATCAAGACAGGGATCAGTTTTTGCTTTAGATCATATAATTGAATGCCATGCTTCAACTTTTATAAAAATAATGGCTTGGAATTAAATGTTAGGGCTAGCTTCAACTATTTTTTGTGCTTGTGTGTTATTCACAAATCTAAAGAGGAAAAGATTATCTTCATTAACAAACTCTTTGATCAATCCATGTTATCTTTGGTAGTGTTACTTAGTTGCTTATAACTGAAAAAAAAGAAAAGGCCTCTTGCTAATAAAAAAGCAAAGCAGTATTGTGTCCAACCTATGTACACCCTCTTTTAAGGAATGGAATAGGTGGAGCCACTATTAACTTACCCTCGTCAAGCTTGGAGTGATGGGGCAATAAATCAACTTAGGGGAGGGAATGGAGTTCTTTAAAACCTGATTCCACATTGTTTTACTCGAGAGCATAGCAGCTATCTCAACTTGGCTTTAGGAGAGAGGGAAACAAAAGAATGATATGGTGGATTTGATAGAAGATTTAAGGGGAAATTGGGAGTTCTAGCTGGGGTAAGAGTAGGGGATGGAGTAGAAGAGTACATTGAATGAAAGTTTGTAGAGATAATAGGCCCAGAGTTAACATATTACTAGGGATGGCAATCCTAGCCTAGCCTAACTAGTTTTTTCCGAGTTGGTCGGGCCTTGGGTGGGCCACAGGCCAACCATGGTCGGCCCGCACTGGCCACATGCTAACCTGGCCTGACTGATGGCCCACTTACTTTTCCAACAAAATGACATCGTTTTGATTTTTAAAAAAAAAATTAATGGACGAGCGGGCCGAGTTGGTGGGCTATAGTGCAGGTCACGGGCCAATTAGCCCATTGGTGGGCTGGCCCATCTAGGGCCGCAGCTCACCATGACCAAGTCGGCCCAGGCCCATGCCGACCCATTAACATGCCTACATATTACTATAGGAGGAAAAGCTAAAAGTAATCAGAGAGTTGAGAAAATAGATCCAATAAAGGAAACAAACTAAGGCAGAGAAAAATCTTGAAGAGAGGTACAAGAACGCAAAGGAAAAAGGAAGAGGAAAACCTAAGAAGAGAGGATAGGACAAAGCAAGGAGGAGAAGCACCAAAAGAAGGAAGAAACGAAAGAGAAGATTGAGACAAAGAGTGAGAGAAAAGGATAATAAGAAGCAATAGAGAAGAGCTCATAAAGGAGATGAAAAACTAAGGTGGAGAGATTAGTGGAGCAAAGAAGAAGAAAGAAGGGCACAATCCAAACTAAAATTTTGAGAGAGCGACATGTAAATCATGTAGAACTTTAGAACTTTTCTCTTAATAATTTAATGAAGAGAAAGCATTGTTGCCTCAATAATAAATTATTAAAACAAGAAAATAAGAAAAAGAGAAGTTAACTTGGTAAGAAGATTGAAATAAGATAGTTACAACTTAGTAGACGTCATGTTATTAAATGCGTGTGAAAAGATAAGAGTATTAGTTTGAAAATTTGTGAGTTTTATTTGAACTTAAATTTTATATGTAAACAAACATGAATATATAAATAACTAATTTGTTTGATATTTTGTTATATTTTATAATAAATTAGTATTGATTATCAAAATAAATTTTATCCATAATATATAAAATTATTTAAATTTAATTATATTCAAGTATTTCAATTTTCTCTATATAATTATTTAATATAAAATTAATTATAAATTAATAATATATTAAATTTTATTTATTTAAAATTAAATCTATTTTAAAATATATATTATAAGTACTAATTTGATATATATATTCTTTATAATAATTGATAATACACCATAATCAATAAAATATAAATAAAAGATCATACATTAAGTTAAAACATTATATTAATAAATAACTAAGCATTATTTCATTAATTAAACTAATTTTAATAAAATTAGAATATTTTAATAAAATTAAAAACTGTGGAGAATACTAAATTTAATTATATATGATACGACAGACTGTGTCTTCAATAAATCTAAAAATGTTGGGAAGCACCAAATTTAATTATAGTATAACACGCAAGCTCGTGTGTCTCTCCTTTTACATCCTACGATTTCAAGTAATATTAATGATACAAGGCAGAATTATTTTGTATTAAATTGCACTTGTTACTAGAAAGGAAGAGCAGAGACCTACACATTAAAAAGAGCTACAAGAGGATGATCATTAATCACGACTGGCATACTAACGACCTTTAACCAAACGAGGAAAGTGATGAAAATCCTTGAGCGTATTCTCGAACTCGAGGCCACATTGTATCCTAAAAGCCTTAAGCCAAAGTTGTTTTTCTCCAAGAAACCATAACCACAAGAAGGAAAAAAAAAAAAAAACAAATCATGTATGTTAAACTTCAAGAATGGAGATAAACTTAGAACTAGCTCGTTTCAACTTTTGAATTGGAGTTCAATTCAATCACAGAATAGCACAAGGATTCAGAAAACTTTTCGTTTCAAAGTACACATCTTACCTTGTAATCACAATTTCTAATGTAGATGGCAACGGGGCACTCATTAGCCAGTTTCGTTCATTTTATTAAAATTAAAAATATAAAATAACGTCTTTTTTAAATTGAATCTGGATTTAGATTGACTAGACTCAGGTCTACTTGAGATTTAACTCTTTTAAGCAAAATCTTGTTTTTTTTTCTTAGAAAAGTTTGACCTCAAATCGTTCCGAGTCTAATTTGGGTCATAAACTGGCCAATTTAAAATATCTAAATTTAGTTCTAAAAAAAAAGATGATATACTTGGTCTCACTGTGCCATATTTTTTAATTTAGTTCATATAAAACAAATCTTTTAATTTAAATTCTTTCTAAAAAAAGAATTTCAGTTAAATATTATGATTTGACGTATCATGTTATTTCTATATTTTATTTGAATTCTCTCATTTGATTAAAATATTTTAAAAGTAAAAAGACTCTAATATACAATATAATAAAACGATTAAATATAGCTATTAAATATTATTATTTCGAGTCTTAATTCCTTTCTGTTCTATATAACTTCTGGTACAATATGGGGGATTTACTTAATTTTTTTGTATTAAGCTATTAAAGTGCAGATAGACAACTAGACGAAAGTTGAACTAGTGTTCTTAATGACAAGGCGTGGGCATATTCAGTAATAGTTAATAGTTTCTATAATTCAACTTCACATTCAAAACGTTTTAGGATCTTTAAATCCTATTTTGATCAGACATGAAGAGCAATGTTTAGGTATGACATTTTGGACTAGAGAATTAAAACAAGAAGATAGAATCAAGAGCAAAAACGTGAGACAATTCTGCTATATATTTTAGGGTAGATGAAGTAAGTTGGTCGTATCAGCTTTTTCATATTCACGGGATAAACAACGACATTATGATTCGGTGGGTTGACTAATTTTGCCTTCTATGCAATTAATAGAATACTTTTCCTTTAATCTAGCTTTCACGA
>JAOSBN010000002.1:39039360-39065422 GCA_027563595.1 Erythroxylum suave
TTAATTATTTTATTAATTAATCAATAATTTTTATAAATTAATTAATTTTTAAATAAATCAAATAAACTAATTAATTTCATTTAACAGTTTTTCTTTTCAATTAAAGTTTAAATTAAGTACACTCTCCTTTAATTTTATTTAAAATTCTTCATATTTATTCAACCGATTATATGACAACTCAATACCAGTTAAAGCTTTTAAACTATAAAAAATTTTATCTTGGCAATTTAACTTATGATCCGATTTTTAAAATATTGATATTGACTGTCAATAAATCTTCTTATTTAATCCTTCCCTTTCGACTTGAACTTGAATAAAAGTCTTTGATCTGATTTTCGTACATGCGTTTAAAACTTTTTCAAAGTCAGCGTTATATATATAAATTCTTGATAAATCGATCTCATATTGATGATGATTTATCAATCCAATATTTACTAAGCACGATGACAATGGAATTTAAGATATTTTGAACGCTGTTGAAGGCTTGAAAGAGTTTTATTCCTTTTAACATTAACCTCATAACCATTCTATTCATCAATGTTTAGAAAATTAATAAGGTAAAATAAAAGATTTAAGTTTTAAAAGGTCAATCAGTATTAGACTATTATAGAATTATTAGATAAAATTAAAGAATTTAAAATACAATTCAAAGATAATGTCCTTACCCATCGAAAAATTTAAATTTTAATTAGAAAATTATTTATTAAATGAAATTTAATTGATTCATTTTAATTTATAAAAACTTATTAATTAATAAAATTTGACTAATTAATTAATAAATTGATGGTTCAAGGATTCTACGGTTGAACTAGTTGAACCGGTTGAGTTTTTTTTTTTTTAAATGAGGCTACTTGTATTATTACCTCAAAGCATAGAAATCAAGCAACGATTGTGGGATAATCTCCCAGACGTGAGTAGAAGCATTAACAAAAGCGGCTTTAGCTAGTCTATGAGCTCCTTCATTAGCCTGCCTCCTAATCCATTTGACCTGAACATCAGATCTAGAACTAAGCAACAGTTTACAGTCCAAAACAATTAAACCAAACTCAGACAAATCAACCGCGCTACTATTAAGCGCATAAAACACAACTTGGGAATCAAGAAACACATAACCAACCTCTACCTAGCATGTTCCAAAAAATATGTTTTAAACCTTCACGGAGAGCCAAAGATTCAACAACTCTAAGTTCAAATTTACCTTCAAAGTACCCAGACAATGCCTTAATAAAATTGCCCTCCTCATCTTCAAAAAGGACACCATACCCACTCATATTTGCTGCACGCAATTCGAAACCATCAACAAAGCAAATCCATTCAAATATTCCACCGTCCCCTTCAATACCATTATGCATGTGAAGTTGACGTCCTGGACCAAAATACTGCGTCCTTTGCATCGCTTGAGTAGTACCAGCAGTAGTTGAGGATGGTTGAGTCGCCAGGAATTGGTCCAATGTTGAGGCAGCCTGCTGAACAATAGAGAAGGCTGAGAGGTCCACGTATTGCCATAAATTTTGGTTCCTAGCATACCATAATTTCCAAGTGATTAGAGCACACATTTGTATTTTCCTTGCATTTCTATTTTGTAAAACTTGCACAAAAAAGTCAGTAAATGAAGCAAAAATCCCCACTTCCCCAAAACCACCAATCCTCCAAACTTCTTTAGCTCTAACACAATGCATCAAAACATGACTAACATCCTCCCCTTCCCTACACCTCACACACCCATTGAGACCCTCAATCCCCCTACTTATAAATTTCTCACATGTGGGTAACAAATTCCTTAACGCCCTCTATAAAAATTCCCTCACTTTGGGTGGAATATTAATATTCCATACAGAACCCCAAAACTCCCCAACACATCTTTGGACCTCCCTCCCCAACACTCTTAAGGCAACAAAATAGCTAGTCTTCACACTATAAACACCTTTTTTGTCCAAGTGCCAAATAATTCTACCCTCCCCCCTTCTCCCCCCAAGAGGAATATTTAATATTGCTTGAACATCTCTAGCACTAAACATCTCCATTAATTTCCCCACATCCCATCTCCTCCCTTCATCCCTCATAAGCTCACTCACCCTCACCTCCGCCCCAACAAACTCCCCCCTATCATCTGTCGTAAATTCTTCCTCTTTTGGGATCCACAGATCCAAACCCGGCCTAATCTTACTACCATTCCCCACCCTCCATCTCACCCCTTGCCTCAACCCTACTTTAGATGAGAAAATACTCTTCCACACAAAACTAGGATTTCTACCCAAAGTAGCATCCAAAAAATCCCCATTCGGGAAATATTTAGCTTTAAAAACTTTAACCAGAAGAGAATTGGTATTAGTCATTAACCTCCACCCTTGTTTGCCAAGTAAAGCAATATTGAAACTCCTCAAATCTCGAAAACCCATACCCCCCTCCTTCTTCCTACCACACATCCTCTCCCAAGACAACCAATGAATGCATCTACCTCCCTCCTTCTTCATACCCCACCAAAAACTATTCATAACCTTCTGAATTTTATCACAAAGATTCAAAGGAATCTCAAAAACTCCCATAGCATAAGTGGGCAAAGCTTGAATAATTGATTTCAAGAGTACTTCCCTACCAGCTCGTGATAGAAATTTGTTCAACCAGCAATTCATCTGCTTCCAAATTCTGCCTTTCAAAAAACTCAAAATTTGAGTTTTATTTCTCCCCACCAGATTAGGAAGGCCCAAATAGTTACTAGAATCCATAGCCAAATTAACATCCAAAATTGCCGAAATAGTCTCCTTCTCACTGCCCCCACCACATGGACTATACTCAATTGCTGATTTCAAAAAATTGATAGCCTGACCCGAAGCCTTCTCATATTCACGTAAAATGTTTTTCACATTGGTAGCCTCTGTATCATTTACCTCAAAAAAGAATAAAGAATCATCAGCGAAAAAAAGATGTGAAATCCTGGGGCAACCACGACCAGCCTTTCCCCCATGAATACGGCCCCTCCTCTCCACATCTCGAAACAATAAGGATAGCCCTTCAGCACAAATAATAAATAAATAAGGGGAAAGAGGATCCCCCTGTCTAAGACCCTGTTGCGCCATAATTGGGCCTACCTCAACGTCATTCACCAACACATTATATTTCACCCCTTCAAAACATATGCATATCCACTGCATCCATTTCTCATTAAAACCCAAATGAAGTAACATACCCTTCAAAAAACACCAACTAACCCGATCATAAGCTTTACTAATATCCACTTTTAGAGCACAACCCCCACTATTCCCATTCACCCTCTTTCTTAAAGTATGTAGCATTTCAAAAGAAATAAGAATGTTATCAGAAATCAATCTCCCCAGAACAAATGTCGATTGATTATCAGATATAATATTTGACAACACAGACTTCATTCTATTTGCAAGAACCTTTGAAACAATCTTATATAAAACATTGCAAAGGGAAATAGGCCTAAAGTCTCTAACATGCTTTGGATTATCAATTTTAGGAATAAGCACGATATTGGTATCAGTCAAAGAGACCGGAAAAGTACCTCTATGTAGCCACTGCTGACAACCATGCACCACATCCCACCAATAATGTGCCAAAACTTCTGGAAGAACGCCGGATTAAGATCGTCAGGACCCGATGCTTTATCCGGGTGCATCTGAAAAACTGCTACCTTCACTTCCTCATATGAAATATTTTCAATAAATTTATTATTATCTGCCAAAGTGATCAAAGGACGAACAAGACTCAAAGTGTGGTCCCCACACGTGTTCTCAACCTTGAAAAGATTATGAAAATACTTTTTAACCACTTCCTGCATATCATTAAAATCCTCTTTCCAATTACCATCATCATCATATAACCCCTTTATTTTATTCCTCCTCCTTCTAGACTTAATACTATTATGAAAAAACTTGCTATTTTTGTCCCCATCAACCATCCAATAGTGCTTAGCCAGTTGTCTTCTCCTATTGTCCTCAACTGCTACTAACTCACCCCATTTGGACCGTAGCTCTTGATCATCAACAGTAGGGTCCACGTTTCTATAATGCTCAAGCAAATTTTCAATTAATTTTTTATGCTTCCAAAACTGAATATTTTTGTTTCTCTCCCACGCCATCAGATTAGCTATACAGTTTGCTTTTCTGCTTATAACGTCACCCACATCCCCACCTTCCCATGCATGCCTAACCACCTCTAAAATCTCAGTACTAGCAAGCCAACCATTATCAAATTTAAACCGATGACCCCTCCTCATCAACTCATAGTCCAACGTACGAACTAGAAGAGGATCATGGTCTGATGTAGGCGAGAATAAAGTATGACAAGTCACTTCTGGGAAAAAAATTTGCCCACCCTACATTGAAGACGGCCCTATCCAATTTCTCTCTAGTATAAATTTTCCCATTCCACTTCTTAGTCCATGTATACATGAAACCAACAGCCGGCAAATCTGATAATCCACAGTCCATCAAAGCATCTCTAAACCCATTAATCAAATTCTACAGATAGGGATTCCCCCCCCCCCCCCATTTTTCCATATCCGAAGCAATATTATTGAAATCCCCAAAACACATCCATGGGCAATTATCACGTCGAGATAAGGCACGAAGCAAATTCCAAGAGACATGCCTACGCGTTCTATCCGGTTCACCATAAAAACTAGTAAGCCTCCATCTACCAACACTGTCCTTAACATATGCATCAATACAATTAGTAGCCAAACTAGAAATAGTAACATCCATAGATTGTTTCCAAAGTAAGCCAAGACCCCCACTCCTCCCATTACAATCAATGGAGAAGCAAAAGTCAAAATCCAGTTCATGACGAACCTCCTCCAATTTATTTCGGTCTGCCAAAGTTTCAGAAAGAAAAATAATGTTTACATGAAATCTCAAGGTATATTCCTTGAGAACATGCACTGTTCAAGAGTTACCAAGCCCCCGAACATTCCATCTGATGAGATTCATGACTTTCGGCTATCTCGAATTCTAGGAATAGCTGATATCTTCTTAAATGATTGAGAGCCAGCCGAGTTGTTGTTCATTGATGAATCCAAAGGAGTAGAAACAGCAGGAACATGTTTGTATTTTTCTTCAAAATGTTGTCTCTTTTTTGAGTCAATAGGTTTATCAAAATCAACTTCCTCACCCAAGCCCACATCCTCTCTTCGGCCCATTTTTGACCCATCACACCCATTTGTATCCATTGACTTTGTAGACATATTTTTAAATTCATCACCTGCCTCTTTACCTAAAAAATTCTTTCTAAAGTTAAAAGCCATATTACACGCCCCCATCTCCTCCCTTTCCTTCTGAACATTAGCGTGCTTTCTTAAACTGGAGCAATTACCATAATCGTTGAGCCACAAACTTTCTGGTCGTTGGTTCCGGCGAGGCATCGCTCGCAAACTCTCATCCCACTCTAATACCAATTCTTCTTTCTTATGATGAAGCCTTAGCTCACAAAAAGACTTTGTATGTCCCAACTTATCACAAAGAAAGCAAAAAATCTCCAGCTTTTCATATTTAAATTTTGCATAAAAATTCTTCCCATCCGAACCCGTAATCCTCTTCTTCCTCTTCAATGGTTTTCTAATATCAAGTTGGACTCTAATTCTCATATACGCATCCTGATCATCCACCCGTCTAGCAACATTCTTAGCATCATAATCAATATACTCCCCAATAAAGTCTCCCAACAAACGTGCCATACCTTTATTCATATACCCAGGTTCCAAGGCAAAAATGTTAACCCAGAAATCATCATTCAATAAAGGAATCTGCAAAGGATCCTCTCCAGTTCCCACCTGTTTCCAAACCAACAAGTGTTTGTTAAAGAAACATGGCACTCCATCAACAACTCTGTCCATATCAATCTGGTTGAAAAATTGGAAAAGATAACGTTTGGCCCCTAATTCCGTAATCACAATCCCTCCCAAAGAGTGCCACAAATCCGCAAGAGTATTCCTCATCGCCTGAAAATTTATAACATTGTAGGTTATAAACTTTCCCACCATTCAAAACTGAAAATTGTCCACTGTTGTTCCAACATTAACCGAAGCCACCAATGGTGCATCCTCATCATCAAAGAGGTGTAAGTTATGCAGGTCCTGTTCCATAGAAACAACCTAAGAGCCAAACCCTAGAAGAAGAAAGGAGAGAGCATACTGTCAAGAGGACAGAGGAAAAAAGTTTTGACTAGTCTTTTGGTTAGATAGGTCTAAAGGCATACCGGTTGAGTTTTTTAAATTGCTACTTATATGTATTTGCGAGCATTTTTACTTTTAATTTAGCTATTAAATGAAATTAAAATATTTGTAAGAATATTTTCTTTTTCTCTAAAATATGTTCTAAATTATGTAGCCAATCTTTAATTTATGGCACATGGAAAATTTCAACTAGATCAATAAAAATAGAAACGGGCAATAGTTTTCATTTCCACACTCTTGTTCATGGTAATGTGTGATTCCACCTATAATTACTAGTAGTATTTTTCTTTCCGGAAATAATTAGTAGCAATGCTTTAATTACATAATAATGACTCAATTTTGATCACCATTAGAATGAAAAAAATATTAGTTAGTCTATCGAAGGGAAGACATGCAATAGATTTCTATCCTGAGATAGTTTTAGGGGTAAAGGGTGTGAGTTATTTATTAATTAGTTAAACTAGTTTTAAATATAAGAAATTAGTCTAAATATGTATTATCTGAAATAGAAAAACGAGTCAGCATATATAAGCTCATATCATAGAAACGACATCACTATTGCTTTGAAAACAAAATGAAGTAGAAGGCCAAATGTTTATGGCTTCTGATGAACTATTCTTAATTAATTCAACATTTGATTTGTTTACTATTCTTCAGTGCATGTCTTTACTCAATTAAAGCTGCATTATGAAAGACTTTATATTACAAATCGCTTGGTACGTACATATTTAATTTTACTTTAGGTGTTGATTAATGACATGTTTTGCACCACTAAATACAAAGTAATTAACTTGAAATGTTGAATCTAAGTCTTTGACTATGAACCTTAGATTTTTTAACCTTGTGATTTTGGTGATGTAATGAAATTTAATACCTTAAGAAGAATGTTTTGTATGTGGATTGAGTTAAAACTTGATATTAAATGTTTAGAAGGTATAAGATTAATTAATTATAGTGATAACACTTAAGAAAGAAGTAGATTTTGGGGAGAAAGTACGTTGGCTTAATTTGTTGTTAATAGCCCCCTAAGGGGTAATCGAGATGATGGAGTGAGAGATATAGGGTCAAAAGGTCCTGTGTTCAAATCTCCCTACTTAAACTCTCTCGATCAAGCTCATCGTACAGGGTTTGCCTAGTGCGGAGTACCCGGTTGATGTGATTTGCATGCTATTGCATCAATCCGGAGGTTTACCTAGTGCACATCCAAAGGATAGCAGCTGCAAGTTCCTCTGTTTTTTTTTTTAAATTGTTATTACCATTGAACTCTTGTTGGTATTTTGAAAATAAATTTTTACAATTTAGTTATCATTTTCACCAAAAAAAAAAAAAAGAAGAGTATAATGAAATAGAACGACGTGGAAAGAGTTCATAAGAGCTATATGGGTGATTTCAAGTGAAAGGAAAGGGATAAGTCAATCAGATATTGATAGTTATATAATAGATTTAGCTATAGGAAAACATAATTTTATAGCAAAAATGAATTTATAAATATTTTCAAATAAAAGCTTATTGTATATGCAGAATAAGATTTTTTAGGTTAATTATTTTCTTATTTATGCGTTTTAAATTTTTTATTAGGTGTTAATTAATTATTTTATGAGGGTCTTAATAACTTATTTAAGAATTGTATCTTATATTAGTTATGATTCATTCATGAAAAACTTGTCAAATACTTCAAATTTGACATCAATAGGGTTTCAAGACATCTAAGATGTTCTTAAAGGATTGATAAAGTTTTCATCTCTTTAATTATGGACTTAGTAAAGTTTAAACTTATCTGAGAAAAAGAGTTTAGGAGATTATAACAATGTTTCAAAATGCTTTTCAATTTGTTCTTGTGTCCTTTAAATGATTTGAACCCTTCTAGTTAACCATTTTAAAAGAATCTTAATATTTCAAAAATGTTTAGTTTGAACCCTAACGTAACATTTCTTTCTGCTTTCAATTACGAAAATTATGTAATTTAAAGCAATAACAGTAAGACTTTGGAAAAATAGAACAAAGATTGAAATTTGAAACTAAAGAGATGTCTTGAAATCAAAATCACATACTTGCTCCTTCTGATCCTAAGGAAAGTAGAAAACTCGCTTTCCAGGTCTTGGGATATCCATTAATGGCCGTGTACAAACCTTCTACGATTCTTTGTAGAGATCCTCACCATTTATAAGAGTACAGGGTAATATGCCTCAAAAGACTGTTTAATTGCTAACAAAGCCCCAAGTAACAGAAGGATAGAAAATGGAAGTCTCAAGCCACAGATTTAGTAGTTTAAGCTCGTAAAAAAGTAAAAACTTTAGTTCCAAAAACCTCAAATTGTCCAACCACAAGTTCCATTTTGCTCTACTTTTTCTCACGAGTGAACAAATTTTCAAGACATTAACTTTGCTTCAAACTTTAAGGCAAATCACAAATTTTCCTATAAAAGAGTAAATCTTTCTCACATCCTCACCTCTTTCCAACTGAGAATATAATTAAGGACCCTCTTTGTTTACTGTCAAGATGAGTCATCAAAACAAATGTAAAAGTCAAAAAGAAAATGACAGTTAATCCTTTTTATTTGTTAGGCGTTATTTACCATATAGAATGCATATTTAGTAAGAGGCTAACGAAAAAGAAAAAATGTCAAATAGGATTTTTGTAATAGAGAGCTGATAGAGATGCTAAACTAAGATTCAAATTGAATGTTTGTAAAATTTCAAGGTTCATTTTTAATATTGAGAAATGTTTGACCTTAAATTAAATTTTGGTAAAACATTAGGGTTCAATTTAGTCATTGTTAGCATTCAAAGGAGGACTTGAAACCAATTAGGAGGAGCTAGTGATAACATCTCTTATTCTTTTCTTTAAGTTTAGATTTTTATGTTTTGTTTTCATTATGTTTGGTGGATACAAAACCTTTTTATGGTTATCTCCAATGTTAATTATGTGGTATAATTGACTCTATATGCTTGCAGAATTAGTTAGATCAAGTTTTTAGCGCTATTGCTATAGAACACATAATTGCTATTTTGTAAATATTAATCTTTTTATTCTTTTTTATTTTCCTTTTCTTTTTCTTTTGATATTTTTCATTTTTTTAGGTAGTTGATGCAAGATAGGAGATCTAGGAGTGCCAAATTTGTTGCCTTATTTTAATTTGATCCTGAAATCAAACAAACCTGACTATAAAACAAAGTGAAAGGGAGAAGTGATGACTGCCAATTAAGATAATATTATTGTAGATATCGAGTAGCAGTAACCATAAAGGATGAATATGGGGGACATCTAATTACCTATAATCGGTGTGAGTCCCACATGTATTATATTGAGTCAAAAGGTGATGAACTATAAATTGAAGTAAGTACATCTCTATCTGCTTCTGACCTTTAATGGATTACTTGGGAAGATAGAATCACATTCATTAAGGAATTCTATTTAGTGATTTAGACACTTCTACAAAAGATAGAATCACATTCATTAAGGAATTCTATTTAGTGATTTAGACACTTCTACAAAATGGCTTTATAAAAGATGAGCTTTAGATGAAGTACTTTCCATATTGCATAAGAGAGCAAGTAAGAACCTAGCTACGATCTATTAATGTGAGTTTTTTTAGGATTGTAATCAAGTGTACAATGCCTTCATACTGAGATTTTTCTCTCTATGTAAGATCACTAAGTTAAGGAAGCAAATTTAAAGCTTTGCACAAAAATAGGGGTAATCATTTTATGAAGCATGGGAAAGATATTAAGCTCTACTTAACAATGCTCATATCACTAGTATTTATTATGGCTAATTACGAATTCTTCTACGATGGCCTTATACTAATATGTTAGACTTTGGTTGACGTAGTTATGTAAGGGACTAGATAAACAAAAATTACTAAAGAGTTCAAGCAAATTATTAAAAACTTGGAATGGAATTCATCAACCAAAATGGTAAAGGGAAAATTGAAAGCACCCTGTTACAAGGTTTAAGTAGTTTTATGATTATATATAGTTGGTCTCTTGAATTAGGTGAAGATATTTGTGTTGGGTCCATACCACAATCATGTATAAATGTTAAGCCAACCTTAATAAAGAGGCAGCTTACAAGCTACCTATGAAAGATAGAAAATTTTGAATGAATCATTTTCCTTAATCGATGAATCGCCTAAATCTCCAAAAAGAAAGAGTAGGGAGTTAGATTAGGCATATCTATAAGACCACTTAGGTTCCCAAAGAGACCTTAGTTTCCATAGTCCTTGTTGTCATATGGCAACACTATAGAAAAGATGCTTAAGAAGTTTATATCTTATATGAACACAAAGTTAGAAAAATCAAATAAATAGGTGAAACTTAAAAAAGTAATATAATTAAACAGTGCATCCATTTGTAATTTAAAAGTACAAGTTAGATAATTGGATAAGAAAGGAATTGAAAAAGGTCAAGAATAACCTCCTGTTAGTGAAGAGGTGAACTATAGATTAGTTGTGTTCCATTAACTTAAGAAGTGGGAAAAATTCCACACTGTTGCGAGTGGAAAGAAAGAAATGTAAACATCAAAAAAAACCTAAGGAAGAAGAAGTAAATAAAGGAAACAAAAGTCCAATCTAACCTGCTAGTGTTTATTTAGATTCGGAGAACAATAGTGGTAAAACTGGTGTCAGTTTTACCTTTAACAAGTGTCAATCTTAAGAAGACACCTAGACCTTTTATTAAATCTTATGTGTTAACCATTTCGTACCCTTAAAAGTTAAACAAGAGGAAAGATGAAGATAATTATAAGAAGTTTAAAAAAGTTTCATATTAACATATCCTTCATTGAAGCATTAGTTCAAATGATATTTCATATGAAGTTTTTTAAAAAAATTGTCTCCAATAAAAACAAACTTAAAGATTATGTTATATTGCTTTTAACTGTCAAGTGTAGTAAGATCATGTAAAACAAATTAACTCTGAAGTTAAAGGATCGATGGAGTTTTGTGATTCCTTGCCATTTTGCTACTTCTGTTAATTATAATTGTTTGTGTGATTTAGGCTCTATATTCCTTTGTCTCTTTTTAGCAAACTTGTAATTAAGAAACTTAAGTATACTCTAATATCACTCTAGCTAGTGAATTGGTCCATTAGATAATCAATTTGTTTAGTTGTTTAAGTAGAACTATTCATATTTCTTACCAATTTTTTAATTAGGGACATAGAGTACAATATTGGGGGTTTTTGTCATCTCAGGAAGACCATTTTTGGCTATTGAAAGGGTGATAATTGATGTAATTGATGATAAGTTAATGCTAAGATTGGAGGATAAAAAGGAGGAGTTAACCACATTTAAATTCTTAAAAGAACCTACTCTTGATGATACATGTTATAAGATTGATAATATTGACTCTATTATATATGCTACCTTGCTTAAAGTTACATATATAGATCCTTTGGAAGCATGTTAGCCTTAGGATTTGTTGATAAGGAGGAGGAGTCCAACATTATGGATTATCTTTTGGGTTGAAAGGAGAGGACTACGGTTCCTAAGTTTCCTAAGTTTCCAAGGAGTTGAGAGATGGAAAGCTTAAACCCCTACCATCTATGCAAAAAACACCTTCAATCTAACTAAAATTATTGCCTCCTCATTTATACTTTGCATACCTAAAAGAAGGTATACCTATCATGTTTTTTTCTTCTTCTTTAAGTTATGTATAGGAAACTAAGTTGTTTAATTTTATAAGAGAGCAAAAGATGGTGATTGCATGGAACAAATATGATATTTATAGGGTTTAGCTTACATTTATGCTCCCATCAAATCCTTATGAGGATAACCAAAAGAGTAGTATAGAGAATCAGTAATGACTCAATTCAAATATAAAGGAAGTTGTGTGCTATGAGGTAAGTAAAATTTTAAATGCAAGAGTCATATAAATTGTTCCTAATAGTTCTTAGGGGAGTTATATACAGGTGGTACCAAAAAAAGAAGGCATAACCTTAGTAACTAATAAGAAGGATGAGTCGATCCCATTAGGATTATCAATAAGTAGAGGGTGTGCTTTAATTACAAAAAATTAAATGCTCCCACTCGAAAGTATGACTTCCCTCTACCATTCGTTGGCAATATGTTAGAAAGATTGGCAAAGTATAAATTTCATTATTTCCTTTATGAAAACTTAAGATACAACGAATTCCTAGTGGCACAGAAAGATTAAGAGAAGATAACTTTTATATGTCCTTATGGGCACATTCGTGATGCCTCTAGATTCTGCAACTCCATCCATTTTCCAACATTGTATGACAACTATTTTCTCCAATATGAAAAAGAAAATAATCAAGATATTTATAGATGTTTTTTTAGTTTTTTAGTCTTATTTTGATGTTTGCTTGCTTAATTTAAAGCATATGTTGTAATAATATGAAGATAACAATTTAGTATTTAATTGAGAAAAATGACATTTCATAGTATAAGAAAGAATGGGTCTATGATAGTGGGGATAACATAGGGCATAAATTCCAATATGACTTCAAAAGAAAAAGTAGAAATTGGAACTCTGATTCTGTAAGGGGGATCTTTTTTCCCATGCTTAACACATATAAGTTTGACAAAAGCCAAAAAGGGGACTAATAATAGGAGAGAGCCAAAAAAACAAAAACAACACTAGGAGGCGAGGTAACCTATTTGCTCTAAGATGTTTCATCAAAAATGGTGGATGTGAAGGCTCTGAGTTCTTACTGTCCTCCCAAGCCAACCTCATAATAAGATATAATGGGACTGTGCGGGAACATCAAAAAAAAGGATCAGACCAGGCTCCATTTCTACCTCGCCACTAGTGCACGTCTCCTATCTTTTGCCCATTTATTCTGGAATAATCTTTTTAGGAGGGACAATTTTAAATATTTCTGCCAAATCTTTCTATTATTAAGTACGACTGGTACCACTTCGATGTGTTTCAATTCTTCTGAACAAGAGAGGTTTGATGCTTTTAAATTCATTGTATTAATTCTACTTCCTCAAATCCCTTTAGTTACATTCCTTTGTTAAGAGTGGCATGTCTAGGATTCCAAGTTCCATTGAGATTGACTCTAGACTCTTGTTTGCGAGTTCCTCCAGTCATCTTTCATCATCATTACATAAGAATGATTAGTCTGGCTACTGGTCTAGTGATCCTTCCTAGCCACCAACTATGTGTTAGGGAATATGATCTCCAAACAAAGGATTAAGGTTAATAGATTTGAAGGGGAAGTTAAAAAAATAATTCCATGCCAGACTTCATTTCATTTTTAAAGGGGAAGTTAAAAAAAAATTTCCCTGCCAGCCTTTATTTCATCTAGTCAAAAGTTTTCTTAGACACACTAGATTTTGTTAGTGTTTTATAAAGGATTTTCCTAAAATTATTTAGCATCTATGTCAGTTACTACAAAAAGATGTTCATTTTTTAATTTATTAAAGAAAGTCTTATTGCTTTTAATAGGATGAAGAAGGGGCTAACTTCGGTTTCTATCATGGTTATACCCAACTATAAGCTCCCCTTTGAGTTGATGTGTGGCCTTAGTTTCTGTACATTTGGATTGGTTTTAAGGCAAAAATAGGATAAGAAACTTTTTGCTATATATTATGTTAAGTTCTTAATGACGCTCAAATTAATTATGTTACCATCAAGAAAGAACTTTTGCTATTGTGTTTTTTTTTTTAATTTAGATCTCATCTTATTAGCCCTCAAGCGATTGTCTATATTGACCATTCAGTGTTGAAATATCTATTATCTAAAAAAGATGTTAAGCCAATGCTAATTTAGGGATTTAATTTGGAAATTTTATACAAGAAAGGGTTAAAGCACTTAGTAACATATCACTTATCAAGACTGGAGTAAGGAGACCATGTGGATGATGGGCCCATCACTAATAAATTTCTCATTAGGAAGCTTTAAGTTGTTCATCAAAATAAAGACCCTTGGTTTGTTAATTTTATGAATTTTCTTATTTAGAGAATTTTCCCAATAGATCTCCCCTACGACCAAAGGATTAAATTTCTCTACGAAGTTCAAATTTTCTATTAGAAAGATCCTTTTTTTTATTACAAAGGAACGACTAAATTAGAACAAAGGCTATCGCCTAGCACGATGGTACACGACGCTGCACTGGTCCTGCTGGAGAAGTGTTGCAACGAATAGTGGGGGCACCTGGAGGATCTGTAATCCTGGACTGGCGAAGATGGCGAGAGCAGCCAGCTTATCCGCGCACTAGTTCCCTTCTCGGTGAACATGCTGAATTTGCACCTCCCACTCAAGTTGGAGTAATCTTCGGGTACTTGTCAACAGAAAATTAGATCCGTCAATACTGGAAGTGGAGGAGGATAGGAGGTTGATGACTTCCAGTGAATCCACTTCAAGTTGAAGTCGCCGATACCCTAGCGACCACGCTAAAGTGAGACCCAAGTGGACTCCCCAGAGTTCGGCGATAACTAGCAAGCAATGTCCAAGCCGTTGTAAGAATCCTCCACGCCACTGGCCTTGGCAGTCATGAATTAAACTGCCAGCTGCCGCAGTCGACCGCGGCAGTTGAATGGCGTCGTCTGTGTTTAATTTAACCCAGTCCTCAGGTGGGGTAGACCATCCCACCGGACTGCCCTCTGGAAGACCTTGGGTCGACATCACCCCACGTTCGACGACCCTCGCCCATATAACCCACTTCGTATAATCTTGGACTATACTGTAGCCCGCTGCTGGCCACGTGAAGTCGACATCAAAAATACTGCTATTACACCAATGCCAGAGCATCCAGCAAGTGACGCCAAAAAGAGTAGCCTAGTCTCCGTGCATTACCTGAGTGCGAGTCGTGAGGTTGGATTGCACCCATTGCTCCAAGTCGAGATGAAAGAATTCCGGATGGACAACCTCTTGGAGGAATGTGTGCCAGAAAGTGCGCACTCTCGGGCAATCCTGTAAGACGTGAAGTGTGGACTCTACTTGGCTACAGACATGGCAACTGCTATCCCCTGCTATATGGTGGTCGACTCGGTGTTGATTAGTCAGGAACTTGTTTTGGATCATTAACCAGAGGAAAGATCTTATTCGTTATGGCCCCGCCCATTTCCAAATCAGGTCCCAGGAACTCGAGGAGGGGGACTGCTGGGTGCCAGCGATGACCTCGTAGGCTGAAGCTGTGGTTATCCGCCCATTCGTAGTGTACGCCCAGTGTATGGTGTCAACCTCAGGGACGTTAGGGATGGGGGCTATCCCAGCAATCACCCTACAAATTGAAGGTGGGAGGTAATGTTGGATGAGCTCCCATTGCCAGGTCCCATCCACGTTCTGTAGCTCCGCTACTTTAGTGTAAATGAGATGATCAAGGACCGGGGATGTGGTCACTGCCTGGAGGGGGCCCCACCCAGGCAGCCAATTATCTATCCAGAACGAGATTTGACGGCCATTACCCAGTTGCCACTGAATACCTTGGTGAACAAAGCGCCAAGTTGCCGAGAGGCCCCGCCAAAAGCTCGAAGCCCCTGGTCTGTCCAGCGAAATGGGAATGTGGTATGGGCCGACCCGGTATTTAGCCCCTAAGATGCGAACCTAGAAGGCGTTGGGTTTCGTAAGTAGATTCCAGCCCATTTTCGTTAATAAAGCGTCGTTCATAATCCAGATCTTTTTGAGGCCTAAGCCGCCTTCGTGTTTTGGGCAACACACCTGATCCCAGTAGACTAGGTGCATTTTCGTTGGCCGGGCGCGGAGCCCCATATAAACTGGCGCATGATACGTTCCAACTCGTCACATAACCCACGTGGAAGACAAACAGTTTGTATCGTGAAAATAGAGAGGGCAACGAGTACCGACTGAGTTAAAGTGACTCGTCCTGCTAAGGAGAGATGTTTAGCTCTCCAGCCTGAAAGTTTGTTCTGGGCCGCATCTAGGACGAGTTCAAAAGATGTTCCGATGGGATTATATAAAGATATGCACCTGATGACAAGATGAGACATATTTTACATTAGTATCACTCATCCCCGTATGGTAGACATCATGGTGTTATCAAGATTGCTACTAAGTTTTGCAATTTGAGTTTTATTGACCTACATTGCTTTTAGATTTCAGGAGCTTTATGTTAACATATAACCAATTCCAGTGGATAGGAAATATTGAGATGTCTTAAGGTATGATTCTAAAAGTAAAGATATTTGATGTATAAGACATAGATTTTATAGGATCATATCACTCTTTATATGAAAATACCTACATCCTAGTGATAGTTGATTATATTTCAAATTGGATGGAAGCAATAGTTTTGACAAAAATATCAATACCAGTATAGTGAAATCCATGAAAAGGAACATCTTATCTCGTTTTGGTGTATTCTGAGTTATCATTAGTAACAATGGTATTAACTTCTAGAATTATAGGTTAAGTTCACTTTTGAAGAAGAATGGTGCATTTTTAAAACTTCAACTACTTGTCATCCTCGAACAAGTAGCTAATTAGAGGTATATAATTAGGAGCTTAAGTAGGTTTTGGAAAAAAAATGATTAATATTTCTATGGGGGATTGGGCATTGAAACTTGATGATGATCTTTAGACTTATAACAAAACTTTTAAGACTCCCTTGGGCATGTCCCCGATTACTATTTGGCAAGTTTTGTTACCTCCTGGTTGAGATTAAGTATAAGGTTTTGTGGATACTAAAGAAACTCAATTTTGACTTTAATTTATCTAGTAAGAAAAGGCTTCTATAACTAAATGAAATCAATGAGTATTGAAAAGATTCTTTAGCGCATGCTTAAGTGTATGAGGAGCTATCCAAGGCATTTCATAATAAAAACATCATGAGAAGAGAATTTAAAATGGGATAAAATATTTTCTTTTTAATTCTTTTTTCAAATTATTTCCAAAGAAATTGAAGTTTAGATGGTTTAAACCATTTGTTACAATGAGGTACAAACCCATAGTGCAATTGAATTTGAAGGTACATATGGAAAGTCATTTATGATTAATGGACAAAGATTGAAGCACTACTTCTAAAGTGGTAGTATGGATGAAATTTACATAGTTTCTATCAACTACTAGTCCTACTTGGTGATCCAGTCTAGCTAAAAGACTTATAAAGAAATGCTCATCAGGAGGCAATCCAACATTTTAATCCTAGTTTCTTTTTTATTTTTTATTCTTGCTGATATTTAGTTTAATTTCTTTTGTAAGTAGTTTTGTGATGGACTTTCATGAATCCTACCCTACCAACTAGGTGTGGCTAGAAAAGGAGTTTCTCTACCTTATTATCTTTCATGACTGCTTTCATTGTCTTAATTTTTTGACATTGAGTGCATTATAATGATTAAGTATGAGAGGATGAATTCATGATAATCTAAATTTTTTGTTTATGTGTATAGTTCATGCGATTTATGTGTTTTAGATTAAAAATTACAATTTATCATTATTTTTAATTGTATATTTAGGTTCTAGTCAATATATTTTAGTTAATGGTATGAGTTTTTGCATGATTTTCACTTGAGATTGCTTGTTAAAATTATATGTATAATATGATTAAGTGATTGTTATACAAATCTCGACTTTATGAATACTAGAAAGTTACAATTTTTAGGCGATTAGACTTTGATTTGATGTGAGAGATCTTATAAGGAATTGGGCTTTCATATAAAATTTTCTTTCTTATATGGATACGCTTTTTAACTTTGAATTTTTAGAATTTGAATTTCATCTTTTTGAGATTAAAAGATAGGTGCAAACATTAAAATGATAGAAAAAAAAAGCACTTAGAATTTAAGTTTGAGCCAAATAGTCTACCTTTTATAAGCCCCTTTTAGTTTTCTATGAATTTAAGCTTTTTCTTGGTAACCTTTTCCTAAAGAATATTGAGCCTAAATAAATAAATAATATTTACTCTACAATTCATGGTTAGTAAAACTTTTATTGATATTTTTAGGATTGGGATACAATGAAATAAATGTGGCAGGAAATTACAAAGGATATGAAAGACGCAATGTAAAAAGGGAATCTCATGCCAATTAAAAAAGTTAAAATAGTTTTAGAAGTTAAAAATGTGAAAAGAAAAAAGAAATAAAGTATTAACAATTGATTGGCATGGATACTTGTGCTTGAAGATAATGAAAGAAATAGGGTGGTTATAAGAATATGAGGAGTTACTTAATTGAGGACTCAAGTTTGTCTTGATTTATTTGTTACTAATCTATTAATATTTCTTTGTCTCCTCTTTCCTTTCCTTAGTTAGCCTACTTAATTCTTTGGCCCCCACTATAATCTTTTCAAAGTCCTCTTGAGTTTTGCTTACATTTATCTATTTAAGTAGTAGAGATTAGATGATTTTTATAAAAACTTCAAATACTTGTATAAACGAGTGATATTTTGTAGGACATGTCAAATTGAAGTGTTTGAGTTTAATGAAGGAGGTAGAATGGTATTTGTATTGTCATCTTTGTATAGTTATTTATTTATGAAATATTATATGTTAAGTTTTTGCAATTCAATTGAGACTTGAAATTATATATCTTATATTGTTAACTATAAAGCTAACTAATGAGTTCAAATCACTGTTTGTAAGCAATATTTAAGTAAACTCTTAAGAAACTATAACTACTTTACTAGAGAAACTTAGAGGTTTAAAGGCTTATGATATATTCTAAATATCATTATATACCTACAAAAGTGTAATTGTTCTTATTTTAATTTAGTCTAGGTTAGTGGTTAAGGTTTGTTTGTTATCAATTGCTTGATGAAAAGTAATAAGTTACGGGAATTTGATAGATCTATATTTTACATGTTACTTAGGGTTAAATTAATTGGTATTCGACACTTTTATAATATGCTTTATATGGATCATGTAATATTTCTTATGTTTAATTCATTATCTTGTAGGTGATGAGCTTGAGGAGAAAGCATGAAACTAGGTGCAACTTTCTCCACCGTTGTCTAACTGAGGAGATATTGGAGTCATTTGAAAAATAAGAAAACGAAAAATATTTTTATAGAAAACATTAGAAATTAATCTAGCTCAAAAAAGTCAAAAATAGAGAAGTTAATAGAGAAAAGGCATAACAGAACAGAATGACAATGGTTACGCATAGAAGTTAAGAGGATGTATTATTTCTCAAGTTAAATAACCTAGGACTTTCCTTTTACAAGCCTAATTATAAATACTCTTAATAGGATTAATGTTGGGGACACTTGGAGGGATTTTGGCATCCACCTTAATATTGTTTTCATAATTTTAATATTTCTTATCATTCAAAGGAGGATTCGAAGCAAGATTGAGGAGCAAGTGGCAACTTCTCCTATTCCTTTCTTTTTTTCTTTTCCTTTTGTCGAGATTGAATTATTTGTACTTTGTATTCATTAGGTTTAGTGGCTAGAAACCCTAATTAGGGCTAGAAATGTTGATTATGAGGATCTTTCAATTATTAATACACGATTTGATTATTAAGTGATCAAACTTATTTTCTTTACTTTTAATCAATGAGTCTATATTTGATCACCATAGATTCAATCTTAAAGATTGTATGAAGAATTGAAAGGAGAAGTATTATCCACGCATTCAGGGAATTAATACTTCATAACTAGATAATGAAACTATCATAGACTATTATGATAACTAAATATATTAACTATGCTTTAAATTTTTGATCAAGTTAAATTATGCCATCAAGGGAAGGTAGTTATCCAATCAGATATATACTTCAAGTAAAGACATAGATAATCATTATTTCAATATAGAAAATCAATCTTTGTTTATAATTGAAATTTCATATAAATAAACCTCGTAATCTTAATGTATGAGTTATTATTTTCCTTATCTAGATTATTTACATTGTTCTTGTTAGTTTAATAAATTAATCATCTTTTATATAGATATCCATCCTTTAAGCCGTTTGAAGAAATGATTAACTGAAATATATGCAACCAAATAGATATAACACTAAACTAATAATCAAAACTAAATAGTATACCATAAGGTTGCCAAGCATACAAAATATTTAAGAACACAAACTCACAAATATTTTTATCCAATGTTCACAAAGATTATACATAAGCTTTAATTGAAAAAGCTATTAGTTAAGACTAATGCATCATCATTGTACTGGTCTAATATTATAAGTATGTACTATTTGGCAAGCCCTATCGACAAGTAGCTTCAAATGCGGCTTCACGAAACCAATAAAACTAACTTTGCTTCAACCAACAATAACAACGATTCAGTAAAAATTCTGCCAATATGTGGAATCTAGAAAGGTCCAGTAGTATGCAGCCTTACTCTTAATTAGTAGAGAGGTTGTTTCAACCAACAATGTTGTGCAAAATTACATTTGATGAGCGAGATCAAGAAAGTAAGCACGAAGGACTAAAGAGGGGAAGGGTATAGAAAATAAATATTAACTATGATAATGACATAAAATGAGAAGTGGAAATGAAAATATAAATTGGCAAGTCATCTTATCTGCCAAAAAACAAATAAGCAAAAACAGATATGCAAATGACTTCTAATAATTGATACGTTTAACCTACGCTACACGGACCGTTGGCTTCACTCCCTGCATCGGATCTCAAAATTACATCAATCCGCAAATTCTGCAGAACCTTAACTTTGATCTTTTATGTCCAGTGGTTGTAGAGATCAAACTCCTTGAAGCTAAGATCAGCTCCATAATTGTATTCTTCGGACCTAAACAAACATATTACATCATAAAGTTTAACGTAAGCAGCACAGCATACAAGTATAGAACTTCCAAAAGTAACCATAAAGATTCACTAATATCAAGAGAATACTGCAATAGTAAAAGATCGAATGTTTTTAAACTGCCAACTCCAATACATTTTAGCATGAAGTGGAAACTAAAACAAATATGAGTTGCCATCATTTTCAAAGCAAGATAACAACAAAGCTCATAGAATTATGATCTTAGTGAGTGGCTGCTCTAACAACAGCATGCACAGCCTCCCAGAAAACACTCCACAAATGAAAATTTGTATACAAGGCTTAGTTATTGTGTATCCGCTTATTTGATAGCACTGCACTACATCTTTCACATCACTGTTGTTCACTATGCCATAGGGATCCTTTATGTCTTTTGCTATTAATAACTTAAGAAACTACAAATAAGATTTCAGCAGTAGAAGCACATTCAAGTCACCTCTTGCTGCAAAACTTATGCATAACTAAATTAAAGAAGTAAAAGCTATGAAGGGTAATTAAAAGAACCAAAGACCATGTCGCATGGTTCACCTCACCAAGAAAAACTCAGGTTGCATGGTTTTGGCAAGGTACTACACTCTGAAAACTTCGACAGAGCAAAACGTGTTTGCTCTTTTTGTACATGTTAACTCAAGTACTAAACACACAGCAAGTAATGAAAAAGAAACCCGGTGGAAAAGAGAAAGCTTAAAGAGTTCCTTTGGGGTAGGAATCAGAAGCTCTTTTACATGTATTGGCAACAGTCTAAAATCAGATTTGAGATTCAGGATTAAGTTGACTAAAATATCTATTGAAACAAAACGACAATAAAAGAAAAGGGGTACACTTAACACTTTACAGGATTGAATGAACAGATTGCTAGCAAGTAAGACAAACTGCCAGCAGTAGAACTTGTACAATGACAATTTGCAGTTCTATCTAACTACATATTCTCAGAAAGACAGGAACCTAATTAAATGCGAAGTGTATTATTACTTGAACTTCAAGTATACGACTCACTTCGAAAAGACATTAATTTCTACACCTACCATATGACCACTTTTTGCATGAGAGACAAATCGAATGATTCTGGGAAAGGATACCAGAGTTCCATTCCCTGTACTACCACTTATCACCACAGGAATACTATTGACATCAATGGCACCAGGCCAACAGCAAGACTGTCAATCTGTCACAAATAAGTGCTCCATTAAATATTTAACTAAACAGGGATGAAACACTTCCACAACGGACTGCACAGTCCATAGCTTCCCCTGCAGATGGCTCCACCGCTATTAAAACTCTTCTATTAAAAGCCACCCGTCAGTTACTGGACAGTATCAAGATGCCAGCATCAAAAATTTTAAAATCAAGTTTCATTCTTTTGTCCCCACTCCTCCCTTTTATACCATTGACCATGAGTGTTCCAAATAGGAAATAAGACCAGCCATGCTCGGAATACCTGTTTTTGCACATGCAAATTCTTATTTTCCCCCGTGCAGTCCCTTTCCCATTCAGGATTGGTGTAGATTCCAAGAATGGGACAGCTCAGATAAGACTTTCTTATATAAAGGAAAACGCATATGTATGTCTGGTATCTATCACAAGTACAACTATTCGTCAATTGATTGATAAAGTCAATAACCTATTTTTCATACAGCAAGCTCATGTCCTTTTTGCTACGACTCAACCAACCATTGACTGGGGAAACAAGTAAGGGTTTCGATTACGAACTACATTAGCAGTGCTTGGCAAAGAAACAGCTTAATAGGAAGCCATCTCCGCACTATATGGTACTGTGAGCTAAAAAAAACTGAAAATCAGCGGGAATCGAAAGCCATCAACCCACTTAAAAATGTAGGACGCGCAGAGCTTCTTTTGATAAATTAAACGAACCCAAAAATTCACATTACACTAGACAATAAGATCAAGTCGAACCCAGAAGACTCGAGCCACAGAAAAAAAAAAATTAAAAGAAGAGTAATCTTTAAATCCTGAACATAATGCTCACTCCTAGTTTGTCAGCGTAGATCAGAAGAAGGGGAAGAGCAAAATAATGTACCTTTTGGGCAGAAACCAATGCTCAGAGAACTGTAGTAGCAGGAGAAGAAGAACATGGTGATAAGGGTGGTGAAGGAGCTGACTTGCAGAGACACACATGATTGCTTCTAAGACCCTGGTTAAATACTTAATAATAAAGTGGGGGGAAAGGAAAGAAGAAAGAAAACTCACCCAAAGAGAAAAAGAAGAGCGAACGAAATGGAGAAAGTAAAGATGGAGATGAGAGTTGGGACAAAGAAATGACAGCACATAACTAAAGGGTGATTTAGTTGTCTGTTTGAAATATGAAACTCTGACTTCTCTCGTTGTCTGTGCATGCATTGCATGCACTGGCCGTTTATTACACGCACCATTCACATTGCCTTTGACTTATTTACCTGTTATTTCTGTTCTTTAAATTTTGCCATCCACTTTCTCCTGGTTATGACTGGCAACGGGAACTCCTTATAAACCCTGGAAGTAGATGAATATAGGAGATAGGACCAATATCCTTGACAATAAGGAGTGAAAAAGGATATGTAATTATAAAAATAATTTTTTAATTTTTATATGAAATGTAATTATTAAACATTAACAATTTTTATTTAAAAAACAAAAACAAAATTTAAAAATTACAAAAAAAAATAAAAAAGAAATAAAACAATCTGGCTTATTACAAAGGAGGAAACTTGTTTGATTTGGTATTTAGAATATCAAAAGATATATTAAAGTTTTGAAGCAATTAAGTATCTACCATGAATAATTTAACAACAAAGAGTTCCACCGAAATATCGGATGTGAGGAGGTCTAATAATATGCAACTTTATCCTTACATAATAGAGAAACTATTTTCAAAATTAAGTATCTATCATAAATCATTTAAATCCATATATTAAAATTTTTAATTATTGGTATTCTATCCCACATCCGAAGTGGGTGTGATTAGAAGCCTCCATTAAGGCTATATAAGGAGACATATGCTTAAGATTTTATATATCCCAAAATCTCTTTCCCATAACCTTGTGTATTAATCCTTGGTGTGGATTGTGAGATCTTTCTCTTGTAATCTTTGTTTTTTATAGTGGAAAGTTTTCCATTATTGCCTGTGGTTTTTCTCATATTCGTTAAGGGGTTTTCCACATTAAATCTTATGTGTCCCTTTTTACCTTAATTTCTTTTATTGGTGTGATTGCTCTATTCAAGTGGAGTCTATCTCCTCTCAATAATATTAGAGCCAAGGGTTGCTTAGTATGTTTTGTGGTTGCAGCATAATCTGATCTTTCACATTAGAAAACAAGTTTTTCTTTGGTGTTCTTAAGAGTTAAGGGTGTTTTTTGTTCTCGGGTTCTTGTTGCAATTTTTTGGGCATTTTTCACTGGCATTTGAGGTAATTGAGTGCGTGTCTAGGAAAAGCTCCATCTAAGGAGACTAGGTTTTAAGTGGGACCATTTGTGACCCGCTAGCCTTTCCTGAAACTTTCCTAGCATTCTATAGTCTTATTACATACGAAATGGAGGTAATTTGAGTTGATTTCCCTTTTTCAAGTGAGAGAGTGGGAATCAATTCTTATGATAAAAGCAATGTCGACCAAATTCGATATTACAAAGTTTGACAGGACAAAGTTCTCGTTATAGAAATTGAAGATGAAGGTAGTATTAGTAAAAAATAACTGCTTGGAGGCCATCAATGTTAGGCTGACAAATTTCGCAAATAATGTCAAATGGAAATAAATAGATGCCTTATCCATGTCAGATTTTCATCTTAGTCTATCGGATGACATTTTACAAGGTGTAGAGGAAAAGAAAGCAACCAAGGAGATATGAGATCATCTCATAAAGTTATATGAAGCTAAGTATCCTCACAACAAAATTTTTCTGAAGGGGAGACTCCACACATTTCGAATGTCTGAATCTACTTCAGTAACAGAGCATATCAATACTTTGATCTCTCTATGCTCTCAACTTTCAAAGTTGGGACATAAGGTAAATCTAACTAAACATTCGAAGATTCTACTTCAAAGTCTTCTAGATTTATATGACCAACCCATCATTAATTTAACCAATAATATCCTTATAGATACTTTGGTATTTGACGATGTTACTGCTTCGATTCTAGAAGAAGATAGCAGACGCATCAATAAGGAATAAAGACTAACAAGTTCCCATCAAGTGGAAGAGCCTTATCAATGACGACACTACAAGAAAATGGGGGAATAGCGGCGGAATTTTTCCGAAGGAAAAAATTTCGCCGCTATTCATCGACGGAATCAAAATTTCCGTCGGCAACAAGACCACATTTGCAACGGACACACCGAACCGTCGGTATAGAAATTTGGAATCAATATTTGCAACGGAATATAGCGACGCCATAAGATAACCGTCGGTAAAAAATGCGCGAATTGTTCCCGCAATTTATTACCTACGGATAAACTCCGACGGACAGTTTTCTGTCGGCATTTTTCCCGACGAAAACAAGCTTTTCGTCGAAAAATTAGAAGTTATGGAAGACGAAAATTGTAATACCGACAGAAGAGACACTACCGTCAGAAAATAAAACTATAACCAACAAGTTCACCAACGGAAAACGTCAGTCCGTCGGTAGTATGGTAAACATATCACCGACGGAAAAATTTGTTATGTCGGTAAAGTCAACACATAATATACTCTACCAACGGAAGGGACCACTACGTTGTTGAGTAGAGAGCATTATCACCGACGGACGGATCTGTTTCGTCGGTAAAGGTCACTCAACCCTTGATTTATCGACAGAAGTTAAGTGTCCGTTCACCGACGGAAGTATCTCTGTCCGTCGGTAAATGGTACAGTCAGCATTTTTGATTCTTCCAAAAGGCCTTTTTACCGATGGAATAGTCTTTCCGTCGGTATTTGAGTTTATCCCGCTTAAATCTGGCGCTCATTTACCGACGGTACACACAATTCTGTCGGTAACTGTCAGCACGCCGCCAAGCTTAACCCTAATTTACCGACGGAACTGAGTGTTCCGTCGGTAAATGAGCGGCCTTATAACCTCGTCGACCCCCCCTCTTCTTCACACCTCTCACATATCTTCTCTCTCTATACGATTTTGCTCTGATCTTCTTGAAGTTTTCGGCTCCTTTTCGGTAGTTTAAGATAAACTTTATTATTATTGTGTTATTTTTATATGAAATGCATGCTAGTGAATGAGATTAGTTTGAAAT
>JAOSBN010000002.1:39073845-39089059 GCA_027563595.1 Erythroxylum suave
CAGTTCGAGCCGACCGGTGCCCCCCCCCCCCCGAGCAAACAATGGTCAGCCCATGGCCTACCCAACCACGACCAAAAATGGGTTAGGGTAGGCCTTTTTTTTTTAAAAAAAAAGAAAGTATTGAATAAAAGAATAAAGAGTTACAAACGTTTGACGCTCAAGGGATACCCTTCTCATACACCAGATACTAGTTGGAGGGCCTTAACAAGATAGAAAACAGAAAAATCTACTACTTAGTCAGGTACGTATATAGCCTGAACTAGATAATGCGTTAGCCTACAATACAAGCAATTCTCTTGTGTCTCGTATAGCATCCTTAGCTAGTTGTGAGATAGGTTTGCCTAGACTTGGGAATTGTCTGGCATTCCTCTCTTTCCAGATGGTCTAGACGGTCAAACCTATATCAATGAAAAAAGTCCCTCTATCTTCAGTTTTGAGAGTCATGGAATTAGAGACATAATTGGTGATACTCGTAAGTGAAGGGTCTGAAAAGTCCCACCCCACAATAGGTTCGTACCTGTTCCCATATTACCAAAGCTGTGGAGCACAAAAAGAGCAAGTGGTCACACGATTCCTCCTGTATAAAGCAAAACGAACAAGATCTATCCACATCCATGTAGTGAAGGCGATCAGCGGTATTAAGTTTATTCCTCATGGTCAGGAAGGAGGTTTTCGGAGGGAGGTGACGATGCCACACAACGCAGCTCCATGCAACCCGAGGTAGGCTTACTCGAAGCAGGTCTACAATGCGTTTACTCCTTAGTTGGTGGGCAGGTTGATCCTTCCAAAGAAATACATCAGGGTGGTGCGAGGGAGGATACTGAGGCTGTAGGTGTTGGAGGTATTCCGAAAAATCCCAAGAACCCCCTCGAATAAAACAGCTCATTTTAGTATCAGTGGGGACAGACATCAGTTGTGGATTAGATCCGTACAACTGCACCATGGTTCCTCGACCGGACCAATGATCAAACCAAAAAGTAGTCCCATTTCCAATTCTACTTACCACATCCTGTTGAACCAAGTTCTTGAGGAGGATCAGTTGATTCAGGAAGAAGGAGTGCGAGGGACGGGGACTCATTTCCCATATGCTATGGCCTTTGAGAAAATACGAGTGGAGCCAACGTAGCCATACCGATTGTTTATCTTCAAGGATCCACCATAGTCTCTTGATAATAAGAGCTTTGTTGGTAAGCCTTAAGGAGGTAAGGCCTAAGCCACCTTCAGATTTGGGAACACAAAAATCCGACCATCTAACCTTGGCAGTCCCTCTAGCACCATTGTGGTGATTCCACAAAAAATTCCTAAAAAGACACTCCACTTGTTTGATGACACCTTGGAACAGAAAAACATGAGAACTCCAATATATGTGCAAAAAGTTGAGAATTGTCTTAATTAACTGGAGTCTCCCCGCATATGTGAGGAATTTATTAACCCAATGATGGAGTCGCTTCTGAATTTTTTCAATGAGAAGAAGACATTCAATGTATCGTAACCACTTGGTAGAGATTGGTAGGCCCAGATAAAGCAATGAAGGGGACTGCCGAATCATTCCTCTGGCCACTGTTATATGCTCTTCCAAAGGAAGAGCACCAATTTTGACATTCCTAATTATATCACAAAATTTTTAACTAATAAATTAGTAGCACAAGCAAAGCAGGAAAGTTAATGAAAAGAAAATTTTATATGCAAGTTGGATGCAATAAGCTGTTTTTTTTAATATAAAAGGCAAATGCATAATTAATAATTCTTGTAGTAAAATCATTAAAAAATTGTCATTAGGTTGATATATTCTCTAACTAATTGACTAATTAAGGAGCAAACTTACCAGTAAAAGGAGGAAAAAACGTTGGACCCTGTTGCCAAATGGAAATGGAAATAGTCTTTTACTCTCTCTCTCTCTCTCTCTCTCTTTGTGTTGCATATCTTCACCATTATATATCGCACGTATACCCGCTTTTCTATGCTGCGAATTCTAATCTCTCTCACTCCCTCTGGCATGTAAGTAGTGTTTTTGACCTCTCTGATTTCTTCACTACCTCTAGTGTTTTCTCGTCTTTCACATTTTCGCGGGAGACACTTTTCTTGTTTCTTGTAATTGTAACATCTCAAGATTAAGGGTGCACATATTGTGATCTTATCGTGATTCCAATCACGTTGATAAGACATGGAAGAGGGTGATCATAATAAGAAAACATCAGATAGCCGAGTAGATGATAGAAAGGATTCAAAAGGGAATGTGCAGAAGGTGGCATTTTACAAGCTCTTCACTTTCGCCGACCAGTTGGACGTGATTTTGATGGTCGTTGGGACGATGTCTGCGGTTGGTAATGGACTCACTCAACCTTTGATGACTATCATCTTTGGACAGCTTATCAACTCTTTTGGCTCTGCAACGCAATCTGACGTTGTCCACGTTGTCTCGAAGGTGAGTTTATGTGATGATTTTTCTTGTTTAAAGACATACTGTATCTTCAAAGCTCTACAGCTTAGCTCTCAAGTGAACTTTCTTAGAAAGTTCCAAGTTCTAGTTAAATAAACTAGCTAGGAGTATTATTTAACGTTGTCAATATCTATCGCGTTTCATTTGGCTTGTGAAATTGATTTCATTTTCTTGTTGGAAAAATCCTCTGTAATTGGTTTTCCTGCTGCAGAATATATTCATCCAATGTCGTTTCCTTTCATGTAATTTTCAGGTAGCACTAAAGCTAGTATACTTGGCTATTTTCGCCTGCATTGTCTCTTTTCTTCGTAAGTGCAGGTTCTTCTATCTGAAACTCTTTTAAGTCTTAAATGATGCATTCTTGAATTGTCACTCACTCTCATGTTGCTAATAGTGGCACGCATAGGTGCAAAAATCATATTCAGGGTCTGAAATTTTGAAGGAAAAATACCACTAGCTTGATGGTCAATGTGAAGTTCTGTTATTATGAAGCCATTAGGAGCTCTAGAATGTTGATATCTTGGAATATGCTAAGATTTATGATTTGTTTCAAGTCAGGAACTTGCCATAAGAATCATATTTTTGGTCAGGTTCAGCATTCACTTTCACAAAATTTATATCACCGAGTTTTACTGTCAAACCAGCTATATCATAATGTTGTAATATAAGTTTGCCGGAATTCTATATTATGGTTGCAGAGGTTACATGTTGGATGATTACCAGAGAAAGACAGTCTGCTCGCATTCGAGCATTGTACCTGCAGACAATATTAAGACAAGACATTGGCTTCTTCGATACCGAAACAACAACCGGTGAGGTTATTGGAAGAATGTCTGGTGACACGGTCCTGATACAAGATGCCATGGGCGAGAAGGTAATGACATTACCTGCTTCTATAAAAGCACTGTTACAAGATAATGATAAAGCTTTTCATTTCATGCTGACCCCAGATAACTTTGCTCATTCCTCTGGTTTCTTATTTCCAGGGGCATCTTTTTTGGGCTCTCTAACAATTTTTCTTATTCTATTCATTGGTAGGTTGGGAAATTTATACAACTGATGACAACATTTATAGGCGGCTTTGTGATTGCTTTTATAAAAGGATGGCGTCTTGCGGTGGTTCTGCTTTCCTGCGTTCCTGTTCTCGCGCTTGCTGGTGGAGTTATGGGAACTACCATGTCAAAAATGGCCACCATCGTACAAGCCTCCTACGCAGAAGCCGGAAATGTTGTAGAACAAACCATTGGTGGCATCAGAACGGTCAGGCATAAGGAACGATACCCTTATCTATTGTTTGTTTCCTGTGTATAATATCTTGTTCATTTAATGCACTTCTCCAGGTTGTATCCTTCACAGGAGAGAAGCACGCCATTGGAAGATATAATGAGAAACTAAAAACTGCATACAAAGCTGCTGTTCTACAAGGGCTAGCTTCAGGCCTGGGAATGGGTGTGATAATGTTTATTATCTACTCCAGTTACGGACTCGCAACTTGGTATGGATCCAAGTTAATTATAGAGAAAGGTTACAATGGTGGAAAAGTCATAACGGTTATTTTTAATCTGTTGACAGGTGGAATGTAAGTTCTTTCTGATGATCGCTGATTTAACTGATATATCCTATTTATAACTGCTGAATATGATCTGTTGTTGGAATAGGTCGTTGGGTCAGACGTCTCCGTGCGTGAATGCGTTTGCAGCAGGGCAAGCTGCAGCATATAAAATGTTTGAGACAATCAATCGAAAACCGAAAATTGATGCCTACGCGAATGGAGGATTGGTTTTAGAAAAAATCAATGGTGAAATTGAACTGAAAAATGTCTATTTTAGATATCCTGCCAGGCCTGATGTTCAGATCTTTTCTGGATTTTCTTTACGAGTCCCCAGCGGTACAACTGCAGCTTTAGTTGGGCAAAGCGGCAGTGGCAAGTCAACTGTTATCAGCCTTATTGAAAGATTCTATGATCCTGATTCTGGTGAGGTGCTTGTAGATGGTACTGATTTAAAGAAATTGAATCTCAGTTGGATAAGGGAGCAGATTGGTCTAGTTAGTCAGGAACCTATTCTGTTTCTAACAACCATAAAGGAGAACATAGCTTATGGGAAAGAACATGCAACAGATCAAGAGATTAGAACTGCCATTGAACTTGCCAATGCTGCAAAATTCATTGACAAACTACCAAAGGTAACACCACATTCCTTTACTGTATCAATATATTCTTGGAAGAATCTTTTAACTATATGGATCAAGCTTGCCTTCATAACTAGTATTATCACATTGACTTTACCAGGGACTTGACACGATGGTTGGTGAGCATGGAGGTCAGTTATCAGGTGGACAAAAGCAAAGAATTGCAATTGCCCGAGCCATACTGAAGAATCCAAAAATTCTCCTTCTTGATGAAGCAACAAGTGCACTTGATGCCGAGTCTGAACGCATTGTCCAGGATGCGCTGGTGAGAGTTATGAGCAACAGGACGACTGTGATCGTTGCCCATCGCTTGACAACCATTAGAAATGCAGACATGATAGCAGTTGTGCAGACAGGAAAAATTGTGGAAATAGGTAACGCTACATTTACTGCTTGATCTTCTGATGTCTAGTTTTACCAATCATCATTAAGCTCGACTAGACGTATATTTTAGGAACACATATGGAGTTGATTAAGGATCCAGAAGGCGCCTACTCGCAACTTGTTCGGCTCCAAGAAGGAAATAAGGAAGCTGAAGTCTCTCAACCGAAGGATAAGAATAAAGTAGAAGGTAACATAGACTTCGATATGCACATGTCAAGGTCTCAGAGCCATGGGAGATCTACCCGGAGGTCCACAAGTATAGGTTCACCAGTAAGCAGGCACTCATTCACACTCAACACCTTTGCCATGGGTGTGCCTAGCTCTATTAATTATCATGAAACCGAAGAGAATGAAAAGAACATTCCTAGAAGGGAAAAGGATAAAGAAGTTTCTATGAAACGACTTGCCAATTTGAACAAGCCGGAAGTACCCATTTTGTTCATGGGGACCATTCCTGCAGTAATTAATGGTGGGGTGTTTCCAGTTTTTGGTCTTTTGATCTCATCATCCATCAAAATGTTCTTTGAACCACCAAAGGAGTTACAAAAAGATTCCAGGCACTGGGCTATAATCTACGTGAGCTTGGGCATAGTATTGCTCATAACTCAACCACTGCAGAATTTTCTTTTCGGAATTGCAGGAAGCAAACTGATAGAAAGAATTCGTTCAATGACCTTTGAAAAGATTGTTCATCAAGAAATCAGCTGGTTTGATGATCCTGCAAATTCAAGGTTTGAAAAGGAAATAGTTTCTTACTCTTGAATTTTGTATAGGGCCAAGAAGTTTAACACAGAGAAAAAAAGAAGGAACTAACTGCAAGTACTTTTGTATTACAGTGGTGCAGTTGGTGCAAGGTTATCAACTGATGCATCTATGATTAGGAGTCTTGTTGGGGATACTTTGGCCTTAATCGTGCAGAATGCGTCCACAATCCTGGTGGCACTCGT
This sequence comes from Erythroxylum suave, assembly GCA_027563595.1. Classification (NCBI taxonomy): domain Eukaryota; kingdom Viridiplantae; phylum Streptophyta; class Magnoliopsida; order Malpighiales; family Erythroxylaceae; genus Erythroxylum; species Erythroxylum suave. The sequence goes on from JAOSBN010000002.1 coordinate 39,079,807, forward strand.
TATAGCATTTGCATCAAACTGGATATTGGCTTTTGTAATGCTAGGAATATCACCTTTGCTAGTTGGTCAAGGGCTAATGCAAACCAAGTTTATGAAGGGATTCAGTGCAGACGCAAAAGTTGGTATTGTTCAATGGATTTTTCTTGCTGTAAAGGTTTCATACATTGCATGCACTTACAAAAATTGTTGACTTCGAGTCGCAGCTCATGTATGAAGAAGCCAGTCAAATAGCAAATGATGCAGTTGGCAGCATCAGAACTGTTGCATCTTTTTGTGCTGAGAAGAAGGTTATGGAATTATACCAGAAGAAATGTGAAGGACCTGTTAAACAAGGTGTTCGTCTTGGACTTGTAAGTGGTACAGGCTTGGGCTTCTCGTTCTTTGTGCTTCACTGTGCAAATGCGTTTATTTTCTACATTGGATCTCTTCTGGTTCAACGAGGGAGAGCAAGCTTTGGAGAAATATTCAAGGTACGATCTGATCTCTCCTATCAAATGCCTTTCTTAATATCTGAGAACCAGTACTATTCCAGTTTATGCCACCAATATTTGCAGGTCTTCTTCGCACTGACAATTGCAGCCATTGGAGTTTCACAATCCAGTGGCCTGGCTCCGGACACCAACAAAGCCAAGGACTCAGCAGCTTCAATATTTTCAATTCTCGATAGGAAGCCCGAAATTGACTCGAGCACTGAAGAAGGCCTTACATTAGCAAATGTAGCTGGGAATATCGAGTTTGAACATGTCAGCTTCGTATATCCAACGAGACCAGATGTTCAAATATTCAGAGACTTTTCTCTTAACATCCCCTCTGGAAAGGTATCGTTATTACCAAAAAATTAGGACTCTTCTGTGATTTAGATACTGATGTTCTCCAGCTGTGCCTGTCATGATATTCTTCTGTTGCAGACCGTAGCTTTGGTTGGAGAGAGTGGTAGCGGCAAGTCTACAGTAATCAGTCTAATAGAAAGATTTTATGATCCTGATTCTGGTCATGTATCATTAGATAATGTGGGAATAAAGAAGCTTAAACTGAGCTTTCTGAGAAAACAGATGGGACTGGTCAGTCAAGAACCAATTCTCTTTAACGAAACAATCCGCGCAAATATTGGTTATGGGAAGCAAGGAAATGTTACTGAGGAGGAAATAATAGCCGCCACAAAAGCATCAAACGCCCACAACTTCATAAGTTCCTTACCAAATGGCTATGATACCTGTGTAGGAGAACGAGGAGTGCAGTTGTCTGGTGGACAGAAGCAAAGAATAGCCATTGCAAGAGCAATTCTTAAGAATCCCAAAATTCTTTTACTTGATGAGGCAACCAGCGCATTGGACGCAGAGTCGGAGCGCGTAGTACAGGATGCACTAGATACGGTAATGGTGAATCGAACCACAGTAGTTGTAGCTCATCGCCTCATCACCATCAAAAATGCTGACATTATTGCTGTAGTAAAGAATGGAGTAATTGCTGAGAAGGGAAAGCATGATGCCCTCGTGAATATACACAATGGGGCTTACGCATCTTTAGTATCACTTCACATGAGTGCAACATAAAGGGCTTGTAATTGGGTTACAGTGTATGTGATGTATTCCTATCCTGGCACCGCTACCAGTAGTTTACTAATCATTTCTTCAGGATTGGTCTTCTGATGTTCAGAAGCTTGATTGAGAGTCTAAAGTTGAATCAGTGTGTTATGGTTTCTATACTACAAATGACATACTTCCTTTAGAAATTTCCAAGTATTGACAATGCAGTTGCGATTTCTAAATATCAAGAAAACCAGGGGAGACTTTTCTGAAAGATCGTCAAGCATCGCTGAGCGACATAGTGTTTGTTTACTAGAAAGACACAAGAGAAATGGTTGATAGTGCCGATTCTTTATTAAGGTGGAAATCAGTAACGAGGAAGTTACAGGCAACATTCGAGAGGTGCCATTCTCTCCGTAGACATTTCCATTCCTAGTACATTTTTATTGGAAAGTTCCTTAGTCTTGCATATTATTAGATATATATATATATGCTCCATTGACTGGATTTTAGGCAAATTTGATTATGATAATTAGTGCTTGATTTTAGGAATCAGTTTAGAGATATGATTGTGATAGGTAGTAAATAAATAAGATAAAGATAAGATTTGTCATCTGTTAGAAAATAAAGTTATTATTTATTAGGATTTAAACTTTTAAATTTTTGATTTGTTTAGATCTTTCATTACCTATATATTTAGCCCTTCATGTCAATGTAAAGTAAGACCGATCAATAAATTACCTTATGCATTATGTCTTTTCTATTCTACTCTATTTTAGTTAGTTTCTAGTTCTAAAATTCAACATGGTACCAGAGCTTTTTTGTCTTAAGGGGCCTGTAAGATGAGTGAAACCATAACACACAAACCTAATTTATAACCCAGAATTATAACAAGAATTATAACCATCTTCAAACAATGGAGATTAAAACACAACTATCTCAAGGTGCACTACCAATTTTTGATGGTGAAAACTATCAATTTTGGGTTATTCGAATGAAAGCTCAACTTAATGCTATAGATGTTTGGGAAGTTGTGGAGGAAGACTATGAAGTGTCTCCATTGCTAACAAATTCTACAATGACTCAAATCAAAATGCACAAAGAAAGGAAAAAAATTCAGGAGGGGACAAAAACAAGATCGACAATGACAACAATAACAGAAACAATGATGATTCGTATCCACCATGCTCATATTGCAAAAAAAACAAATCACCCACAAAGAAAATATTGATAGAGGCTTGATATCAAATGAAGAAAATGTGAACAAATTGAATATATGAAAAAGATTTGCAAGTCACGAAATGAAGAGGATAAAATAGTAAATGCATCAGCCATCAGTGAAAAAGGAATAAAACGACAATGAGCAACAACTGGACAAAAGAAGAATGAAAAGATAGTACACAGGAGAAATAAAAGCACAAAACGCAGATAAAGCAAAACAACATGAGAGTTAAAAATGCACGACAGCTAGATGAATTATTTTGACATTAAAGCACTGTAACTCCTAAAGCAAGGAGGAGTTTGTTGGAAAATTCCTTAGGCTTGCAGATAATTAGATATAAATATCTATTGACTAGGTCTTAGGCAAATTTGATTATGATAATTAGTACTTGATTTTAGGAATCAGTTTAGAGATATTATTATGATAGGTAGCAAAATAAATAAGATATAGATAAGCTTTGTCATCTGCTAGAAGATAAAGTTGTTATCTATTAGGGTTTAAACTTTTAAAATTTTTATTTGTTTAAATCTTCATTGCCTATATATTTAGCCCTTCATGTTAATGTAAAGTAAGACTCATCAATAAATTACCTTGTACATTATGTCTTTTTTATTATATTCTATTTTAGTTAGTTTTTGAAACTAAAATTCAACAATTAACATCTTTCTACTCCTCTTGGCCAGCTAAATATTTCCTAACCTGACACCCTTCCTTAACGACCATGCCTCTTCAGTCTTTTAGAGTGTCACTTTGTCCTCAAGGTGAACATCCGTTCAATGTTGGGCTGCTTGTTTTTTCATTCATTCATATGCTGCACTTAATTACTCCTCTATTTCTTGAAGCATAAAGTCTTATTCATTTAACTACTCCTTTACAGTGGCGTTATATGTACGCCCATCTGAGTAGTGCAGTAAAGGCGGTGGCTCCCTTCCATATATAATTTTAAAAGCGGTGATTTCGTCGTTGCGTGAAAAGCAGTATTATACCAATATTCACACTATGGTAACTATTACAAAGGTTTTCTTATACGCCCAACTTATACCAAAGTCGCATCTACTTCTTTACACAACAATCTCATTTAAGCCTATTTAAGCAAGATTCATCCTTCCCTCGTGATCGTTGACCATTAATAATAAAACCCTATTCTTAAACGTCTCATGACCCTTATAGTATTTAACTCACACTTTGTAAGAATACTATGGAAATATTAAATAATCATAGTCAACAATAAACACACAAAAACTACGATAAAAATCAACATTTATTACTTCCTCAAAAGTATACAAATCAACATTTATTACTTCCTCAAAAGTATACAAAGGAATGTACTCTCTCAATATGTTTTCTAACCCCCTTCTCTCTTTTTCAGGAGCAAGACTCAAATAAGCTATTTATAGGCACCTTTGACTTTACAATTCAGAATCCTAATTGAACTGAACTAGCTTGAATCACATCTTATCCTAATTAAATTATATCGCATGACATTGTAATCTAAATAAGACTCTATCTGATAGGATTTATGTACATCACAACTAACAAGATAAGAGATTACATCTATCCAAGAATGATACATTCATATTCACGAAGATCTCTACTATCTTCATACCCATGTCAAGTCCATTAGTTATGGTTTGTCTATTTGATATCACATTAAGTTCTTAGAGCTTTCACATGTCTTCCTTCTGTATATGATTCAACTAACCTTCAATCCAATGTCCATTTCAAGTTATTTTATAGCCTCATATCCCAATCTTGCATCTCGTCGAAGATTTCTGCCAATGTATACCAATGCTCAACAACGCCCATTTTCTTGCAGATTCACAAGTATTTGCCTTATCTCATCAACATAAGTATTAAACATTGATTAAGGCTCGTCAATGTCTGCACAATTTCGCTATTAGAACTTAAGGGTATACTAGTAACCACTTACTTCAAGAGTGGGGTTGTGTATGCACAAAACAATGTAGATATGTTTTGAGACAACAATTGACTACTTCGGTTTGGCATTCAGTTTGGGGATGGTAGGCAGTACTACGTCATAGCTGGGGCAAAATAATTCAATAAACAAATGATTGATAAAAATCTTATCTTTGTCAGATACAATAGATCTTGAAAATCCATAAAGCTTGATAATATGTTTGACAAATAATTCAACCACAATGGAGGTAGTGTAGGGATGTTTGAGAGCGATAAAATGAGCATATTTACTAAGTTTATCTACTACCGCCAAAATTGCACTCAACCCTAATAATTTAAGTAATCCTTCCACAAAATTTATGGAGATATTATCCCACGCTTGTTCTAGAATAGGAAGAGGTTGCAGTAATCTTGCTGGAGAAAGTGATAAAGTGATAATGTTTTGTTTTGTTAACAAATTGTGCAATGGTCCATATGTTTCTTTATATCAACCTTCATCCCTTCCCAATAGAGATCTGCAATTATTCACTTGTAGGTCTTCAAGTGGCCTAAATGCCTCCCAACTAGGCATGTCAATGGGTCGGGCCAAGGGCCCACTGGCTGGTCTGTGGCCCGCCCTTGTGGCGCATGCCCGGTTGATTTTTTTAAGGAAAAAATTTTCAAAATGACGTCGTTTTGAAAAAACCCGAGCCACTTTTGCCATCCTTACTCCCAACAAGCTATCATGAAATTTAACCAAAATTTTTGGCATTAGAATTGAGGTTTTAGAGAGCACTAATATATTCATGTAGTGAAGCTGCCCCAACCAAACTCCATTTAGGTTTGCAATTTAGATCTATCTACAAGACTTGTTTTATTCAGACTAATTCAAGGTCACAATCGACCTCTTCCTGAATAACTACCACATCGATGCACTATGCCATTGTAATATGCTTTAGTTTGGGCATGCAAGAGAGAGCATATGCCACCTTGTTTTCCCCTCCTGGTTTATATTCAATCTCAAAATCGTATCCTAATAACTTAGTTAACCATCGCTGCTACTCCTTAATGACGATTCTTTGCTCAAGTAGGTCTGCATTGGTCAAGTTTGACAAAAAAAAATTTGCATAAGATAATGTCACCACTTTTGGACCGTGAATCCTATAGCCATGAGTTCCCTTTCATAAGCGAACTTCAGGCAGGCACACCCTTTCAAAGTTTGGCTGAAGAAAGCTAGGGGTCAATCCAACTACATCAGCACTGCCTTTAGTCCCGAACCTGATGCATTTGTCTTGATAACAAATTATTCATCAAAATTAGGAAGTGCTAATGTCTCCACTTGAATTCATCCTTCTTTAATAGGTCTGTTAATGGAGGTAGCTCCCCCAACTGACAAAAACCTTCTTGGAATTAATCTATCATCCCTCGCACCTCCTTTGAAAGTCGGTCCCTTTGATCAACCTCTGAAATGGTTAGCCTACACATCTCAATCATCATTCCTTGGCCTTCTTAGATAGTATTCTTGGCCATAGTTTTTAGGGATATGGCTGTTTTGCTTAAGCTAGGGCCCCACACAATACTACCATCTTTCCTTCAATGGGTACTATCATTGTTAGAGAGCGTCAATCGAAGTTTGTGTGTCTCATTGCAAACAACCACTTGAGCCCTAAGATCACATCATATCAACCAAGATTGAAAGGCAAGAAATCCTCTACTACTGTGGCTTGTTGTAATTGAAGTACAACCCCCTTGCAGATTTATGTACCTGGTATAGGTGCGCGAGTTCCCACTGGCACCCTATAGTGTGTCGTCTCTGTGATTGGAATGCCCAATTTTGCCACCAGCTTGTCACTGATGAAGTTATGGGTTGCCCCACAATCAAGGAGGATCCTTACCTCCTAGCTCCCTATCGTTCCTCACAATTTGATCGAGTGTGGAAAGTTTAATCCAATGATTGAATTTAGTGCCAACTAGATTTCTTCCACTTGCAGCAATATGCTTTAGCATCTGATTGCCCTTCAGCTACCCTCAATCTCACTTTTTGCTTTGTCACCAAATACAAATAAAATTTTCAATTCTTGATTTTTACACTTATGTCCCACATGATACTTTTTGTTAGATATTTGCTTATTTCCCTTTAAAACTCTCACGTGACTCTCATGTGCCATTTATTATTTAATTCATTTAATATTCCAGGTCTTATCTTTTTCTTTTGTGGTCTTATCTTTTAGTCAAAACAAATTAGACCAAGTCTTCAGGGGTTTGAATGGGCAATCGTGCTATCAAGCCCCAGTTCTGTTTCCGTATTTTGTTATTGTGTTAGAATCGATTTCTGCTTTTCTGTTGATTTCAGTAGTATAAATGTAAAGGCAATTCATAAATAAAATCATCCCTTTGTACAATAAATTCTTTGATTTTTAATTTCAGTATCTTCCTCTGTTAAATCTGTTAAATTTGTTATTTCTGGGTTTTCATCCTTAACCCAACAAATTGGTATCAGAGCCTTCTTCTTAAGGGATCTGTGAAATGGTAGACGATGTCACTTTTTCCCAAAATGTTCCAGCCTTTGATGGAGAAAATTATCAACATTAATGGGCAGTGAGAATGGAAGCCCATTTGGAAGCATTTGATCTCTAGGAAGCCGTGGAATAGGATTATGAAGTTATTCCGCTACCAGCCAATCCCACCGTGGCCCAGACGAAAAATCATAAGGATCGGAAAACCAGAAAGGCAAAGGCAAAAGCGTGTTTATTTGCAGCTGTTTCAAAGAATGTCTTCACCAAAATTATGGGTCTCAAAACAGCTAAAAAGATTTGGGATTATTTGAAGGAAGAGTATGCTGGAGATGAAAGGGTGAAAGGCATGAAAGTGCTTAATTTTATAAGAGAATTTGAGCTGCAGAGGATGAAGGAGTCAGAGACAATCAAAGAATACTCGGATCGGCTGCTTAAAATCGTTAACAAAGTAAGGTTACTTGGTACTGAATTTTCTGATTCACGCATTGTTCAAAAAATTTTAGTCACCGTGCCCGAAAAATATGAAGCATCAATTACTACTTTGGAAAATACAAGGGATCTGTCAAAGGTCATCTTGGCGGAGTTATTGAATTCTTTGCAAGCTCAAGAGCAAAGAAGGATAATGAGACAAAATGATTTTGTTGAAGGAGCTCTTTCAGTTAAGCACCAAAATCATCACCAAAATCGAGGTAGAGGTGGAAATTCCAAGAGAAGTTATCCTCCATGTCAGCATTGCGGCAAAATGGGTCATCCGCCATACAAATGCTGGAAAATGTCAGATGCAAAGTGTGACAAATGCAACCAGTTGGGACATGAAGTTGTCATTTGCAAAAGCAAAAATCAAGAGCAGGAAGCAGATGCTCAAGTGGCTGATCAAGGTGAAGAAGATAAGATGTTTGTAGCAACATGCTATTCTGCAAAATGTAATTCAGAATGTTGGTTGATCGATAGCAGCTGTACGAATCATATGACTTATGACAGAACTCTCTTTAAGGAATTGAAGCCCACCGAAATCACAAAAATCAAAGTCGGAAATGGCGTTTATATCCCTACAAAAGGGAAGGGAACCAATGCAATCTCGACCATCTCAGGTATAAAACAATCTTTGATGTTCTGTATGTGCCTGAAATTGACCAAAATTTGTTAAGTGTGGGGCAGCTTCTTGAAAAAGAATTCAAAGTGACATTTGAAAATAGGCAATGCTTTATTTATGATGCCGCTAGAGAACAGATTTTGCAAGTTAAAATGAGAGGTAAAACCTTCTCATTTAATCCAACTGAGGAGGAGCATGTAGCTTATCCAACAGTAACCAACCTCACCGAAATAGCACAAAAGGCTCGGGCACTGTCATCTTAAACAGATGTTAGAAATGAAGAAGAATGATGTGATAAAGGACTTACCGATTCTGACCGATCATTTGCCAAATTGTCACATTTGTCAATTTGGTAAACAAAATAGGTTGCCTTTCCCTAAATCCGCTTGGAGGGCTTCACAAAAGCTGTAGCTAATTCACACCGACGTTGCTAGATCTCAAAGTGAACCGTCAATACAAGGTAGTCGCTACTACATTCTTTTTATTGATGATTTTACACGGATGTGCTGAATTTTTTTCTTGAAATTCAAGACAGAAGTTGCTGGAGTATTTTGGAAGTTCAAAAAAATGGTAGAAAATCAAAGTGGTTGCAAAATTCAGTTTTTGAGGTCGGACAATGAAAAGGAATACACGTCAACGCAATTCAACTTGTTTTGTGAAGAAGCGGGTATTGAACATCAACTTACTGCTCCTTACACTCCGCAACAAAACGAGGTCAGTGAATGGAGGAACAGATATGTAATGGATATGGTGAGGTGTATGATACATGAGAAAGAGTTGCCAAAAAGTTTCTGGGCAGAGGCCGCTAATACAGCCGTATTTCTACAAAATTGCCTTACGAGCAAGGCCGTGAAGGATAAAACTCCATTTGAGCTGTGGTATGGTTATACACCTTCACTTAAATTTCTTAAAGTATTTGGTTGTGTTTGTTTCACTCATGTTCCACAGGTTAAGCGTGATAAACTTGATAAAAGGGCCACTCCAGGCATATTTGTGGGAT